>CALSFV010000078.1:0-85000 GCA_943737045.1 Parapristionchus giblindavisi | reverse complement strand
TCCCTCTCTCCCTCTCCCTCCCTCATTCTCTCCCTCCCACTCTCTCTCCCTCCCTCACTCTCTCCCTCTCTCCCTCTCCCTCCCTCACTCTCTCCCTCTCTCCCTCTCCCTCCCTCACTCTCTCCCTCCCACTCCCTCTCCCTCCCTCACTCTCTCCCTCTCCCTCCCTCACTCTCTCCCTCCCACTCTCTCTCCCTCCCTCACTCTCCCTCTCTCCCTCTCCCTCCCTCACTCTCTCCCTCTCTCCCTCTCCCTCCCTCACTCTCTCCCTCCCACTCCCTCTCCCTCCCTCACTCTCTCCCTCTCCCTCCCTCACTCTCTCCCTCTCCCTCCCTCACTCTCTCCAGGGGTCCCGCCTTTTGCCAAGAACCCGACAAGGGCTCGAAAAAGAAGCGTTTTGATTTAAAAAAAACATCTTAAACAAACTTTGTAGCATATTGCGGATACAGAGCTATTCGTGGATAACAATCTTTTAGTCCCTCCTCTCCCTCTCTCCTTCTTTACTATCTCCACTCCTCTCCATATGATTATCAATCTTATTATTCATTATATTTTCTATCTGTCTTCTTTATTCACTTGTTCTCTTTCTTCTTCATCTCTTACTATTGACTGGGCAAGGAAGTAGCTCACATGTCTCTTCCTACTCTCTCTCTCTCTCCCTCCCTCTCTCTCTCTCACTCTCTCTCTCTCTCTCTCTCCCTCTCCCTCTCCCTCTCTACTTCAACAACATATTTAGATAAAATAGGCTTAGCCATGTGACAACCAATCCTCCGTCTTCAAATTATCTAAATCCATTATGTTTATTTCCTTAAATCTCTTTGTCTCTTCCTCTTTCTTCCATACACAAAGAAAATAGTCTAGTAGTGTCTGAGTACTGAATTCTTCCCTCATAGGGGGATGAATTCCTTTACCTATAAGGGAATAATTCCGTGGTCAGAGTTTTCTAGGGAATAATTGCCTTTTAGATAAAGGTGTTTTTCTGTGGTTGTATTGCCATGTAGTTCTTCCATTCTTTCACTTCTCTCCCTCTCTCTATCTCTCTTCATCCATCAATTCCCTTCTACTTTCAACTTTCTTTCATATCTCATCACTCTTTTAGTCATATTCATATTTTTATCCGTACAGCCCCTAATATTAGATTATTTAAACGTCGATTGGAAGCCCACCCCAATATCGTCGATTTATCACTTTCTCAATGAATCCGGAGAGTCTTCAATCATATATTACCACCCATTGTTCATTCAATTGCTGTTGCGCCTCGGGCGTAGATAAATTATTATTATTATTATATTGTATTTGCCTTTCCATTCTTCTCAATGTTCCTTCTTCCTCTATTCTATTTAATCCCCTCCTTCCCTCTATCACTACTCTCT
The DNA here is from genome assembly GCA_943737045.1 of Parapristionchus giblindavisi. NCBI lineage: Eukaryota > Metazoa > Nematoda > Chromadorea > Rhabditida > Diplogasteridae > Parapristionchus > Parapristionchus giblindavisi. The sequence goes on along the minus strand of CALSFV010000078.1, from coordinate 83,627 downwards.
CCCCTTTCTCCTCTCTCCCTCTACCTTTATTCTCTCCCTCTCACATGCACTGCATATCGATTGCCTCAATCCTCTTTTTTCTTTTCTCTTCTCTTCATTCTTTTCATCCAACTCTAGAAGGATCTTCTATTCCTCCCTCGCTTCTCTCTCTCCCCCCTCTCTCTCTCCCTCTCTCCCCCTCTCTCTCTCTCTCCCTCTCTCTCCCTCTCTCTCTTATCGGTTTTCAAAATGCGGTCAGGTTTTTCGATTTTTGGCAAATTTGGCTCAAAATGCGGTCAGGTTTTTCGATTTTTTGGCAAATTTGGCTCAAGATGCGGTCAGGTTTTTCGATTTTTTGGCAAATTTGGCTCAAAATGCGGCCAGGTTTGGTGCTTTGTAACATACTTTTCGATCTATGCCTCCCTCTATACATCTCAATGTACACTCTTCATCATATTCTCGGAAGGACCTACTTCCTTTTCTTCTTCTTCTATTCTAGTCTTATTTTATTCATTTCATAATATTTCATAACCAATTTCTTATTTCTCTATTTTGATCATTTTTTCTTTATATTTTTCCATATCCCCTCACTGCATATATTTTGATAGTAATATTACGATATGAAATCTACACTACTATAATAACGATGATAATAATTATCTATCTATCTGTCTATATAAATTCCCTTGACAATTTGAGATCTGTCATTACAGTACTTGTTATTGAGGCTTCATTTTTATATCCATCATCTTTTTTATTTTTTATTTGTCATCCATGAGAGTCTGCCGCCCTTTCATTATTTCTATCTTGTTATGTAGATGAGTGAACAAAATTACTGCAATTGCCATTTCGAAGGGAGGGGGAGGGGTGTAAAACTACTGTATTAGAGGAATAGATGGGAATAGGGAAAGGCCAGGGAATGTTGTGTAATGTAATGAGAAATAATTGTTCATGATGTATTATTTGTCGTTGTCTAGATAGTGATAGAGTGTATAGTAATAGAAGCTATAACAATAAGTGGATGAGGATGTAGAGGGAGAGGGGGAGGGAGAGCCGGTTGACCATTGTATCTTTATCTTCTCAATTGTAATCAATGAATAGTCTATCTCTTCATTATCATCATTATCTATCATAATATACTAATATTGTACATAGACGATCATATTCATTTCTCCCCCATTAACTATTTAAAGCTATGATTAACGGTGTAGTTTTGTATAAGAAAGAATGAGATAGAGTAGTGATGAGTGACATACATTGCCATACCCTAGCAGTGCGAGGATTGACCCACTATATAATGCCCATTTTAGGCCACTTGATAAAAAAAGGAAGCTGAAAATGACGATTTTTAAGCGAAAACAACGAATTTTGTGAATCAACCCACCCTATTTCGAGAGTTGACCCACTATATAAAAATAAACGGCGAGGATACCGAAAATGTATGATGAGTGAGTTCATAGATGGGAACGATGGAGGAAAGAATGAGATAGAGTAGTGATGAGTGAGTTCATAGCATAGGTGGGCGTGTGAAAACGAATTCTTTTTGCGTACAGCCTTGCCTTCCCTTGCGGGGCCTTGCGTATAGCTTTGCCTCGCAGAAATTGGAAAATTTCCAGTCAAATCTCCAAAAAAAGACCGTGCGCATAGCATTGCCTTACAATTCCTCGGTTTGCGCACAGCCTTTCCCCCAGCGTGCCCACCTATGGTTCATAGATGGGAACGATGGAGGAAAGAATGAGATAGAGTAGTGATGAGTGAGTTTATAGATGGGAACGATGGAGGAAAGAATGAGATAGAGTAGTGATGAGTGAGTTCATAGATGGGAACGATGGAGGAAAGTATGTGCGCAAAGAGAGAAAGAGTGGATGCAAGGCATGTCTATGCGCATTTTTTGTACAGATTCGACTGGAAATTCTCCTATTTTTTGCGAGGCAAAGCTATGCGCAAAAGTTGTTTTTACTCGCCCACATATGATTGAGTTAAAAGGGAGTATGTGTGTGTCTCTTTCATGCTTTTTTCTTCTACATTATCTAGTTCGCTCTATTTTAGTGAGTCATTTGCGTGGAAGCTAGATAGAGAGTGCAGCTTGTGTCATTCCTCCCCATTCTTTTCATTGTTTGATCGACAGAATTTGAATGGAATAATGATAGATGGAGATGGAGATGGTATGATAATAGAGATAGACTACTTATGTCATCATATCAGTTGAGTTATCATGTGAGAGAGATACAATTATAGATGATGATGATGAACCATTGGAACTTCTTCGGTTATCCTTTTTAAGTGTGAAAGTATGATTATCTATTCATCATATCTAATCTATATCTCTTATTTCATTCAACTTGTGTATAATATGTTAACTACATGAATGTACTATCTGTTATCCTCTAGTAGAGACTATCTCTTGTGTTGTCACAAGTACATACATCTATCTCTATCTCTAGACAGCTCTTTCTATCTTCTCAATTCTCCTTCATATTGTGTATGACTCATTCATTCTTTTCGTTATTGTGTAAGATTGGGTGTATTCTATTTTGAAAGATTGCATTTGATGATGTCATGGACAGATACAACGGTCGCCCTTCAATCAATTGAGACTTACTGTCTTTAGTGTGTACTTTCTATATTCCATTGTTAATGTGTCTGTGTTCATGAAATATATAGGATGAACTTCAATGGTCATATCTGAAACCCTCACTTCTTTTGACCATCTTGATGTGAGAATATCAGTTTGATCCTCTGTCATATTCCCTCTACTCCATCATTATTCATTTGATCATCAGACATATCCATCTCATCCCCACCCAATCAGTAGATTGATATGGGGATTATATAGAGATAGATAAGAATGTATTATGTCTTCATCGTATAGGAATGATGATTTGTAATGGTCACAACATGAGTGTAGATAGGGGGAGAAGGAATGAGAATATAATGGAGAGTTAATAATGGTAATAATAATCATATGAAATGACAGGAGGGGTAAAGGGATGGACTACGTGCGTATCTAGGTGTTAGTTGGTACAATACTATATTTACTCATTCAGTCATTCCACGTTGACATTCTTCTTTCTAGGCAATATTTCGTATGCAATATCTACGGTCTAATTTTGTTTCGGCTTTATCCTTTTCTCTCTATTTTTTATATTGGAAGAATGTATTAGAATGTTGACTCTGTTCTGTCTCTTCTACTATACCTCTTCAACTTCAATTCCCTTCCCATCCCTATCTCTATTTCTCATTGACTCTTTCGCGTGATAAACCCTTCAAACAGATGCTGTTAGATACTTCTTGAACTTGACACGACATCTCCCTCTCCCTCATCCCCTTCTTTCCCTTTATCTTTTCTACTTCCTTAGCTATGTACACGTACTTAATCCGAATGAACATAATTTGATCAATCGATAGTTGTCATTATCAAATAAATAGATGATCATTCTCATGTAGATCATTCATCCTCTTCAAATTGAATCAATCTTCATCTAACATACTACTATTAATATCTCAATCATCATTATCTCTACATCTTTCAGAATCTGTGATGGAGTACCAGATTCATTTCGTCAACCGGGTACATTTCTTGTGGATATAGTAAAGGCAGGAGGAGAAAGATCATTGAGTGTTAATGTAGGAGGAAGATGGACTAAACCATCTGGAGCTAGTCGGTACAATCCACTCATTATAATCATTCATTTATCTATTTTGGTTTATTTTAATAGGTTGATTTATGGATTTCTTAATATTATTATATTTTGAAGTATTGATATTGATTGATATGAGTCATTATGATTATAATAGTTGAATATCTTATGACGTCATCATAATTCTTTCATCCATTCTTCTTTCATTCAGATATTTTCGTAGTGAATCAGATGGTCATTGGATAAGAGTTGATAAACCATTAAATGGAATGAATAATGATGATAATCAATGGCATGTACAGGTACAGGCTACATCAATCATTCCATATTATTTCACAATTATCCATTATTTTGTATCCTCTATGGTTACATTTAGTTTTATTATTATTAGAATCATCGAAATGGTTTTGTAGAGAGATTTTAATCATTCTTTTCTTTAGCTAGACATGAAGTTTTTCATGATTTATCTAATTTTGAATCCTAATCATTCACTCTGAAATAGTCTCTTGTATTTAATTGTAGATAATTTCTAAACGATATGATTCGGAGAGTGATCCGGGTCTCATGAGGAAGATTTTCGTTGCTCGAGAACGAGGAGACGGTGGTATGTCATATCGATTAATTATTCATTGACATATCGATTATATTCATATTTGTTCAGTCACCCGTGCTCCTTACTCTGGTCTTGCCGTCATGACTTTCCATTGGAGACCTGAACCAAAGGAACCTAGGGTGAGAATATTGATTGATTATAAGATTGATTTATTGAGTGATTGAATTGGAATAAGAATGTATGGATTAAGTATTGATTGAGTAGATGTGTTGATTAGAATTATGAAATGATTGAGTGTTATTCATAGTTATTAAATATAAGAATATACGTGATTAACATTGAAATCTTACAAATATCCTTCTCATATTGAATACCTTCATGTCCATTATCTCTTTCATAGAGACTTTCTATCTCTTCATCTCTCCCTCTTCCTCTCAATCTCTCCCTCTCTCTCCCTCTCCCTCTCTCCCCCTCTCTCCCTACGTCTCTATCATATCGATTTCTTTCTCTAGCATTCAAGAGCACCCTTCCATCTCTCATTCTCAACACAATAGTCGAGCCTTCCTTTCACTTATTTTATTCCCTTTGAAACTAGCGCCTGACTATTGAAATATGCGCGGCACACTGGTGTAGATCACGCACACTCGAGTTTCTTTCCCTATTTCTCTTTCTTCCCTCTGTTCCGTGTTGGCTATGGCATTAGCAAATAGAAAGATGAAGAGATTGTCGTTTACCTACTTGTTCTTCTTCTTCTTATTCTTCTTATATTCAATAATGATGACAATCTGTCATTGTTTTGTAGATGTTATTGATTGATTATATTCTCTTCTTATCACTTATTCTTCATTCACTCCACTTCAATTCTCCCCCCATCACACTATTTACTCCTTCCCCCCTCCCCGATTGTCTGTATTATAGTGGTAATGGGTGTAATTGGCTATATTTTATCCTTCTTTTCCTATATAGTTAACTATCTCTATTCTGAGAGGAATAATATGTGTGTGGACTACAAGTCTTTCTTGTTGTTGTGATAATTTAAAATGTTTGATATTATCTTTGTTATGAAGTAAACTTTGTTATATCTCTCTACACTAGACTACAATGGAACATATCATCATCCATACTCTCATTCAGCAGATTCATATTCCCATCACAAATGTCGATGGAGAAGTTCTTACGGAGGTTATACGCGTGGCCGCGTCGTCGTCAGTGAATACTCGTCGATTGGATAGAAAGGACACGACACAAGGTATGTAGTAGATGTATGGATGATCATATCATTCATACCTTTTCATACCCTCACAAGTGAGGGTCGACCCACTATATATGGCTCACTTTCAGTATCTACCCACTATATAAGGGTCATTGTTATGTGAAAGATTACAATTTAAGCGAAAAATACCGATTTTTCTAAATCGACCCACTATATTATTTTTAAAAAATTCAGTGAGGGCGCCGAAAATCTATGATATCATTAGTTGTGCGTCTCATCATTGTGTACATCATACATTTCTCATAGGATGTTTTACATAGTGGCTGGATTTTCGAAATATGGTAGTTCGATTTGGAAAAAAACAATTATGCAAATGATGTTGTCAGTTGAAAGAATGGATAATAACGTATTCCTTTGTTTAGATTGGCCTTCATCCGATACTCTCTCACTACATGAACTACGTCGTCTTACGGTAGAACGAGAAGCGACGAATTACGATCGATTGGGAGAAATTCTTGTCAGGATTGAAGCAATGGCCGATCGATACGAACAGGTATACGGTAGTCGATGGGATGTGAGCCTTGTGGCTTTTTATGGTTTAAAATCGATATCTATAATAGATGATCTTAATGTACTTTGATATAGATTGTATCTCTTGTTTTCCATTAGTGAAGATAATGAGAGAATGAACGAGTGGAGAGTAGAATTGCACATTTTGTTTATTTTCTAGTATTCTGAGAATCTTATTATTTGAGGTCTGATGTTGTCATCCGATTGTTATGTGAATATGTCATCGTTTTTATGATTGAATGATTTTAGATATAATTATAGAATGTTTATTGTAGATAGTACAACAACAACGAGATGAAGGAGTGTCATCAGGAGTGAGAATAGAAAGGAATAGAGAAGAAGAAGAGGAGGAGGAGGAAGAAGTTATTGTGGAAGGAGATGAAGTATGGGAAGAAACAACTGAGAGAATAGAAGAAAATGATAATGATAGAAGAGATAGAGAAGAAGGAAAAGGAGGAGTGAATACGAATGGACAAGGCTAATGATAATCAAGGTATTTCTATTTCTCATATAATCATATTCATTTATGTTTATGCGGTTGTAACAGTCAATACTATGTTACAACTTTGGCAACATAAATCGTATATGGTAAATTACAGACATGGTCCATGGTTATCCCATGGGATAGACCCACCCGCAAAGTTTCGAAAAAGTAGGATACACACCCGCAAAATTTCGAAAAATATTGACTTGTAAAAATTATTGATTAATCATGTCCAAGAAATTTGAAAGAAAGAGTATGGTAGCAAGTTGAGTAAATGAGTACGAATATCAGAAGAGTACGATATTTAAGAGTTCAGTGAAGTGATAATAGTACGCTGTGTCGGAATTTAACGTTACCAAGAACTGAAATATGAATTGATTAAAAATTTTTTGATTTTTCGTTTAGAGAGTCGCGTACCGACAGAGAACACAGTGGACAATAAGAAATATGAAAAATATAGTGGGAAAGTATTGTTTGGAGGGGTGCATTTTCAGGCATGATTATCGCGTACTGAATTTATTTTTTTTCTATTTCCTTGGTCTTAGAATATAAAAATTATTTTTTGCGTCATTTCTCGTCGCGTACCGACAGAGATTCCAATTTTCCATATGAAAATGTAAAACGAACGCGTCAAACTCATTTGCCAGAGCGTTATCCCACCGTAGGTACCATGGGATAACGCGCTGGAAATCCTCTTAATCGCAATAATTACTTAATTTCTTGAGTTTCATGTTTTTCTCTGTCGGTACCCGATCTGATTGAGATATTATGCATGTAATATAGTGCAGTATTGAACGAAATCGCATATTATTAAAATCAGTTCTCGTTCTTACTGTAAGTTAAATAGTCTAACTGGACTGTGCCTACTATTGCAAACTGATTTTATTTTCCCCTATTTTGTGTACCCACCCGCATTTTTTTGCCAAAAAACCTACGTCACCCACCCGCATTTTTGGCCGTGGGATAACCATGGACCATGTCTGATGGTAAATGTCTAATCCATTGTTCATACTCTGAATAATGATAAAAAGGCATAAATAGTATACGCAACTTTGACAGTGTGTAAAAGATTTTGCACATGGAGTTGCATAGTGAGTTTGAGAACTCGTAGATATTATCCAGTTCACAGTATAGTATGTAATGACATTTAGTATTCTAAAGAGTTCTCATATGGCGTATTCTTTGTAATGATAGTAATGAAACAAGAATGTTGCAGGTTCAATTGAAGAAGGTCCACGCCGTATACTGTACCTATTCAGAATTATCAATTGAAGACTGAATAATGAGCTGATATTTGGTTTTTCATTATTATAGTAGAGGGAGGGTTAGAGTTGGGGGGGGGGGGTGTTGGTAATAGTTCTTTACTGAGATAAACGAATCGTTGATCTCCAATTTCGTTATCTGCGTCTCTAACCTTCTTCTCCAGCCGAACAGCTGATACTTCACGTACAACATTACTTCTTTTCTTGATAATTCTGGTATCTCTGGCACTCTCGCCTACTCTAACTACCTCGACTGCATTCCTGTCATTGTTCCTTATCGCTTCTTCTCCTGTTGTATTCATGTTTCACAATTTGTATATCAATCCAAACCATCTTGCTAACTCGTGCTCATTTATTTGCCATAAAGCATAAGTCATTTCTGTTATCGTGTTTTGGTATTCTCCTGGGATGGAGTCTAATATCGTGTTGAAGCCACGCCTATGCTACCTCTATTACTTTTCATATCGTATTCATTCTTGATATAGTCTATGACGGACTGTCTATCTTTCTATCATCATTTTATCACATTTCCTCTTCATCTTCCTTTACCATTCCGTTATTCCTTAATCTATTTTTATTCACTCTCATTAAATCCTATGGTTCTCATAACATTTCCGTTCATTTATTCATTCCCTTTTACTTCCTCTCCTCTCTTCATCCATCTTCATCTCTGTGTCTTCTCTCTTCTTCTTTATCACAAATAGAATAATCATATGGGTATTATTTTCATCTCTTTTTTCTCCCTCTTATCTATCTATCTCTGTATATACGTTCGCATCCGCCCATCATAACTTTCATCTCATAATTCCTTCATTCGATAATTCTCTCAGTTGTTGAACTCAATGTTCTACTCCTTTTCTTTCCCTCATTCATTCTGTTTATTATTGCTTGCATACTTTAATCAACTTGATTCATCTATTTCTTCCTTCATTTATTCTCAAACTTATCTTTCCATTCCATCTCTTCTACTTCATTTAATTCTTTAATTTGCTTCACGATCGTTCTTCATTTGGCATTCCGATCATTGGTTATATATTCATCTCTCGTTGTATATATTGATGGTGTCACTATATATTGATATGAATGATTACAGGTAGACCTTCAATTCACACGTAGCCTTTCATATCTTTCAACTATCATCTACTCATTTATTTATTCAAATAGAAGAAGAAGATGACTACACCATCAAGACGCCGTCTCATGCGTGACTTTAAGAAGCTCCAGGTAACTTTGGGCAAGATGAGATATTATTCATATCTGATTATGATGTATCATCTTTATGAGGTCGTGGTCTTTAGGTTTTTTTATCGAAGTATGGTAGATCATTGTTTCATTTATCGATTGATTATTCTTTGTGTTCAGGAGGATCCCCCTGCTGGTGTATCGGGTGCCCCTACGGAAGATAACATTCTCGCATGGGAAGCCATCATCTTTGGTCCTCAGGTAAGAACATTTTATTGATTTCTTAATTATTTGAGTTTCCGTAATGATCTAATGAAATGGTAGAGCGTTTTAGAATAGTTTCTGTGTTTCTGATATACATTTTTAAAATAAATATTGCATGATTTAATAGCATATTGAATGAGCTTATCACGAACTTTGTGTCTATTGAATATGAAATAAATTATGTTTTGTTTAAAGGATACTCCATTCGAAGATGGAACATTCAAGTTATCACTCGAATTCACTGAAGAATATCCAAACAAACCTCCTGTGGTTAGTCCAATACTCTTTCTCATTGAACAATCCTCGACTATCGTATCAATATAGTACTTTATCAATCGATCAATCTTTTAATTGGAGGTCAAATTCGTATCTAAGATGTTCCATCCAAATGTGTATGCTGATGGTTCCATCTGTCTGGATATTCTCCAAGTCAGGCTCTCTCTCTATCCATTTATCTATTTTCTAAAACATGAAAACAACGGTTACAGTACTTGAACGATAAATCTATCATATATTAAGTATTGAGATACAAATAGAACACTGTTTATGATCACCATTCGGTATTATTGATTTATTGATTGATTTGTAGAACCGATGGTCCCCCACATACGACGTAGCAGCCATATTAACCTCTATTCAATCACTCCTTGATGAACCAAATCCTAATTCTCCAGCGAACTCTCATGCAGCTCAATTGTACCAAGAGAATCGAAGAGAATATGAGAAGAGAGTCCAACAGATTGTAGAACAAGTAAATTTATTTCATTTATAAGAACATACGTGGGCACCACTGCTGCTAGCGGCAATGCACCCCCGATTTTTGGCACCCGATTCCCCGATTTTCCAAAAAATCATTTTCATTTCCAGCGGCAATGCCCGCCCACGTTTGTATAAGAATATGAGAGTGACGTTTTTTTCTTGGAATATTTGATTGATTAGATATATCTAATGATGTATAATGAAGTAATACAATGATAATATATAAATGACTTACAGTCATGGTTGAACTTTGGTGAGAACGAGGGTGAGATGGAGACGAAGATGGAATCAGATGCTAATCCATCCAATGATGATGCACCCTCAGGCAGTGGATTGTAAGATGTACACGTTGCGACTACTGTGTTCCTTATGAACTCACAACCATAGCAATGACCCACTACCACAAAGATGCATTGTGTATCTCATTATTCATTCGTTCAATCCTTCCTCCTCTTCATTATATTTATAATTTCTTGCTAGTATCCCTACTCTCTTCTTCCTCCACTCATCAATCTATACTATTTTTCACCGGTTATATTCTTTCGATCTACGATCGATACATCGATCAATAAATCAATATATTACAATTTCATTCCTTTGTTATTATGATTGATCATCTATCATCTTGAGAACACAAATTATCGATTACATCGATACATAATCTACAGTATCCAATATCTATCGTTGTACCGTATGTGCAAATCTACCCAAATGTCAATATTTAAAAGAAGCTTATGTGTTTTTCTCTCCCTACCATTGTATAGTTCTTGCTTTCTCTATTCATTATTATCATTTATCAGATCCGTCGTTCACACCACCCACTACCGTACCCCATGCACCACACTAAACATCGATTGAATACTGTATCAGAGTTCTTTCTTGTCAGTATTATAATAATGATAATGATGAGTTAGTCTCTTTCCATTATTTTTTTTGTAATCAGTCTTCTATCAGAATCCCTCTATCGCCTTTCGTCCTTTTCTTCCTTTCTCTCTAACCCTATCTATAGGCTATTATACCATTTAACTTCTTTACATCACCACCAATTTGTCTCTCATCCTTGCATAGTATCAACAGGTAGAATAATGTCCGTGTTCTTCTTATTTCCCATCCACACCTTTTTAATGAAATAAAGTGTACATTTCCTTATACTGTAGTCATTACCGTATCCTTTTCCCAGTGGACTCCTTCCATCCTGTAATGAATCAATCGATCAAATATATGCGTGAACAACCTCCCAGTATCTCTCAGTATTGATCCAACTCATTGTGAATGATAAGGTAAAATGAGATTAACTATAAAGATCAATCAATACCGATCAATAGTTTGAATTACTTGATTCATCTATTCTCATTACTTTCTTCACCCCTTATTCGTTCTCTCTCCTACTGTAGTTGTGTTCTTTGTGCGAGTTTTGTTATATGTATAAACTTTATAAAAATGAGTGTTTATTATCACAAAACTATGTTTATTGTATTCAGCACTCAAATGTTAGAATGAATATTTCTCTCTGGAATGTGAATGTACTTCTTCATAATATTCTACTTTTGTATCATCCTCCTTAATCCACTACTTTATTGATTTCCTTACAATCTATCTGTGCGTATGAATGAAGGATAAAAGATCTATGGATTATGAATCTATCGTATACACTTACACGTTATTTCGTGATACAAATATCTACATAATTACATTATGCAAATGATAAGGTGGACATAGACAGAAGTCTCGCTAGACTATTAGACATTTATGTAGACATGTAGACTTATAAGTAATGTTCTTTTTTATCGTCTTATTGTTTGTATATTGAATTTTCATGGATTAGTTGACAAGAGATGACAAAAAGGTTTGGAATGGAAAGAAGCGATGGTTTAGAAGATAAAATAACTATGATTGGTTCATATTGAGGATATGAAACATCTTTTATCTATTCCATTCTATTTGTTTCTTATCGATCTTTGTTCCGTTTATGGCCATTTGTTCATATGTCCCACATTTCTTTTCTCTCATTCTATATCACTTTCTCTCTCTATTAACAGTTGTCCAAACATTATCCGTTTGTCTTTTCTCGACGGCTTTATCGATCCATAGTTTCCGATCAATAATCACCACCACCCCATATATGCCATCGTCGGGGACCGCACCATCAACAGCCAACTTCCGACAGGTATCATTTATTGATTGAATTGCATTGGATAATGAATGAATATGTTATAGTCCCTGATCAGTCGAGTTGTACCTGATGAGAGTGTCAAATTGGATCAGATTCTTAGTGAACAAAGAGATATTGATATCTTTCAATTCAAGTGAGATCTTTATCTTAAATCATTATATTTATACCTTTATTTGTCTATTTTGGATGTTTTTGTCGTATTTGATACAAGATTGATTTCCCCCTTTCATATCCAATCTCAAAGAAATGTATATATTATGGATTGTGTTGATTACATTCAATGTTTTTGCAGACAATTCGTGTGGAAGTATTCTTTACCTGATAAACAACGATTTCTCGTGTGGAAACTTCTCCTCGGTGTGACGAGTGGACATCCAGAAATCAGAGAAACCATTGAGAAACATCGAAGTGATGAGGTATTAATTATTTATTGATTTTTTGACTGATTATCGATTTTACATTGATTGAATTAATCTTATGATAGATGAATGTAGCGATGAAATAGTAATGTGTGAGTGAAAAGATTTAGTTTTATGATGATATTGTAGAGTAAATGATATGATTGTGGATGGAAGATTAAAGATAAGATGAATAGATGTTTATTGTTTCAGGCAGAATCACTTTGGAGAAGTTTGAAGACGATGAGATTAGCTGAATCAGATGGAATTCCTATGCCCAGTGATATTGTTAGAATGGTATTCTTTTCTATTTATATCAATTCATCTATATCCATCACTACATCTTTCTCCACCATTCTTCCCCTAATCTTTTCATACTCTCTATCAATTGTGATTCAGTTTATGGCATTTGATTGTATACACCGACATCTTTCTTAAGATCCTTCTCGCTCGTGGAGACCTGCGTGCTGATGTCGATTTCAGAGCCCACGAAGTAGCTCCCATAGTTACGGTAGGTCGGAGATATCTATTGATCGAATTAGTTCTTTAGATGTATATAATTATCTATAAATATTATTAATCATTCTGTTGTTTTAGAGGGTTAAATAGAAATATATGTTCATTCTACCTTTTGCATTCAAAGCAAAGCATAGGTCCAAAATACCAAGCCTGATCGGATTTGAGCCAAAATTTCACAAAAATCGAAAAACATGACCGGATTTTGAAAACCAATAACCTAACTTTTCGATCTATGGAGTAAAGTTAGCGCAGCTAACATAATGGAGAGATAAATCGATCTAATTGATAATCGTTTATGAATTAATCAATAATATCTCATCTCCTCTCCAGATAGTGCATCATATGCGTACAGTAGCTGGATTCGATCGATGGAGTGATGCATTCGCTCTAGCCCGTGCGGCTCATCGATTATTCCACGAATTATTTCCTCCACGAGTAATTGAACATATCCTTGTTGAGGTACGGTAGGATTATGGTAGTTTTGATTACAGTAGCATTATTGATTAGTTTTACCGTAAGAGTATGGTATTATTATGGAAATTGTACATTTTTATTGATTTGCGATATTTGGTGTTTGGTTGTGTCGTATGTTAGTTTATTTGCTATTTATAATAGGATTTTTTTATCATTCATTTTGATCGATCAATTATTTAAAGGTGAACAAGCAAGTCGATCTTCGTGCATTAGGCATTACATTACTGCCAGAGAAGGTATATTTTTAAATATTTTTTTTTATGTTTTAGAGGTTCACAGCGTTTCGAGAGCGCTAATGGTGTCACAGAGAAAAAGGTAGAGCGAAAAAGAGAGAGAGCACGCAAAAGTGAGAGACGCAGACGACGAGAGTACATTTTTTTTTGGCATTTTGCCAAAATTTCAATGCGCGCTCTCACTGTGGTAAAGAAACGCTGTGAGGTTACTTGTTCATTTATTGACTTTTTATTTAACAGCAGTTATGGTGTCGTTTTGAAAAGATTATTTACCATTGTAGGTTCGTGCATACATGCACTCAGGTGGATCTGCCATATTCAAGAGTACTAAAGCATTACAAAAGTAACTAATATTGATATTCAATGTAATTATATGAATATATTAGGTTGTAACATAAGTTCCTTTGAATTTGAGTATGATGTGTTTACACTTTTGTTCCTCGCTTCGTTTTGAACGGATCTCTCCGTACTGGTGCATATAACTAACTACTCGTGTCTTTTTTCGCCACTTGCGCGCAACTTAGCGGCCACATGCGCGCCACTTGTTGCACGGTGCGCCGCGATTGCGGCGCACGTAGCCACAAGTAGCGCGCAAGTTGCGCCTATATGCCGCGCAACGGGCGATATCGTGGCGCGCCACTTGCGATACTGACTACCCCCCCACCCCTCCGTCCCCTTCATCCTTTACTATTCTTTCTGTAGGAAACAAAATGTTGTATTTGAACTATTTATTGCAGAAATCGACATCAAATAGACAATAGCACAGGCGTCGAATCAATACAACAAAAAAATTAAGCGTATAGGATGAGGTAGAGGAAAGAAAGTGAAAGATACAAATACAATGACAATGACGACGATAATAAGGCAAAATCAAGTAGTTGCACAATTAGACAAACTAATGGGAATGGAACACAGTTGGGATTGGGTAGTCCACTCGGATGAAGAGCAATCAATCAATAAATATGTTGGGATGAGATTAATGAATGCATGCAAACAACAGTTAGATGAGGATACAGGAGCGACTTGAGCATGTGTTGGCTTGGTTTGGCACGGAGGACCACCAATCGAGAGCAGAGAACGGAAGGAGGAACGATCCAAGCATCTGTAATCACATGGTATTGATCGATCGATTTGCATTATTGAAATGACAGATCTAAACCATACAAAAACACTACTCACATCTACCGTAGCCAAAGTATTCCAATCATTCCGCCCATATCTACCATATCCACTGTGAATCAAATCATTCAACTCATATTTAACTACTAAGTGTGGCCAATCATTCTGTCATATCCACCGTTTCCATCATCAGGCTCATATCTACCGTATCAAAAGTCTTCCACTCACCATGTCATCCTATCAATATGTGCATCGAGTACTGCCATCACTCCGAATAGAAAAAAAAACGTCACGACTCGATAGATGAACCTTGACCACGACTGAAATGATGAAATATATAGTTATACATTTGAAACGTGTAGAAATCGATCCTCTCAACTATATAGTGTAACACAATCAATGACATCGGTGGTGCTGCCGTAGAAAATTATTTATCTAATGAATGGGAGAAATCCTACCAGAAACAAGAAGGCTATCTTTCTTCCAATTTCGAAACCAATCAATAAATCTCTCCCAAACCGAAATTGCACAAGCGATGTAACTCCATCACTCTCATCTTTTGGTTCATTACTAATGTTTGAAATGATTGATACACAAATAAGAAAAATAATAATTAAATCATAATGTACCTCTGTGAGAAATATTTAATCTTATTGATGAGTGTGTTAGGGCCTCGAGAATTCTTGCTGAAGTATGAATGAATCTGAAACTGAAATTGATCCTTCAGTTGCTTGATAGTCAACACAAATAGATGGAGATGGTTATAAAAAGGGCTATAATTAGAAGTATCCAAGTACGAGTGAATAACTAACTGGCACAACATAAGTTCCAATAAAAAGAAGTCTGAACAGCGGTACCTTGTCCAACTGCGAGTGCTGTGTAGCCTTCCTTCAGGGGGTGTTCACCGATGTTGAGGACCTGCAGAATAGTCAATCAATAATTCTCAATGAATATAGGTGTTTGTACTGCAAGACTTCTTCGGTCAACGACATCTCATGACGACCATACGGACTGCTAAGTTGTGGCCACAAAATGAACGCCAGCTGGATAACTATCCGACCATTTTGCGGCCGCAGCTTGGCCGTCCGTCGGGTAGGAACATATTCGGTTGGTAATTACGATTATCGGATCTATTTAGCATACACAGAGAATGGGGAGCAAGCTTGCCGCAAGTATCGGGCGAACTTGGGAACAAAGATTCGACTACCACACCCAACCCTTGAGGCAAACTTGCCCGACACAAAATAAGTAAAATATAATTTGCCGGCAACTTGTTTCATCCTTGCTCCATAAACAGAGTAAGGATGAAACAAATAACCAGCAATTAACCCTAAACTGAACTCTAAACAACGAAGCAAGTTGCAAGTAAATTGCTTTGAAACTATTATCGTGAAGTCAATAACGGATCAATTTATTCGCAATTTATGAGACTGTTGCATGTTTGCGGCAAGCTTGCTCCAGATTCTCTGTGTACGTTGATACAGTTTACTACGTGCCTGCGACTTCATGCAACATCTACAATTGTGTGCATACGACTGCAGGCACGTAATAGAAATCTAACACAGCAAATAGTATGAAATCAAGGAAAATATACTGAGTTGCTAAAGATGTAACCTCGCAAGTTCATGCCGGAAAATCGCGATCTCCTCCTCTTCATACTCGCCGGGGGACGGCTCCTTGCGCGAGTCCATGGCACTGGCGACTAATTAAGCACATATTATTATTGCAACAACAGTGAATAGATAGGTGAAACGCAAAAAGTTAGAAAAATAACGAAAATGCTAGTAAAATATTCAATTTGCCGAAAGTGCGCGATTTACACGGTAAAGCATGCAGCAAAAAGTTGCACTACGGGCGCGCAAGTGTTGCATATGTTGCGCGCAAGTGGCGCTTTGGATACTCAGGCAAACAGTCGAATGCATTTTGCAGCTAAGAGAAGGCAAAATGGTACAAAAAGGCTCCAAAAATGCATTTTGCAGCCACAGCTTCGAAAAAGCTTCAAAAAGTTAAGGCATCTTAACTTTTTGATGACTTTCCTTAACTTTTCGACGGAAAGCTAAGAAAAGCCTTGAAAATGTTTCAAATCACGAAGATGACCCAGCGTACAGCACATTGCGGTCGCGCTGCGCATGCTCGATTCGAAATTGAATTTAACTTTCATTTTTACTTTTTTCGATTTAAGTGTGCTTTATTTCAATATTACTTTTGTGTATTCTGATACAATCGAGTGGTTGTAACTTTGACGCACGTTGTATGTCATATTCACGTTATTTACTCTCTCTTAATCATCTCACTTATTGTTCCGTACAGAACTTACTCTGATCTAAAAATCCATGCATGATCATGGATACAAGTGTAATCATGACATTCTACGCATGATCATGCATGGAATATCCGTGATTCGTGAGCATGCATGGATCTTCCGTGATCATGCATGTATTTTCAGTGATCTTGCATGGAATCCCAGAATCCATGCATCATCACGGATAATCCTTGCATTATTCGAGCATTTTCCATGTATGATCATATCATTAATTGTACAAATTGTCCGTGATCATGCATGTATTCAAGACATGAGTAAAGTAACTATAAATTATGATTCCAGGTAGTTAAACCCATCTATCCAACAACATTCATCCCAGAAAAGCTGATTAACGAATATATAAAGATTGTTGATTGCCGACTAATGATAGAGAAGTTAGAATGGGAATAAGGAGTAGAAGATGCCGACCTGGTAGATCTATTCTGCTCACTTTATAAGGAATATTGATTGCTTTATCAATAACGTGAGTATTCTCTTTGATTATTATATCCAATGGTGTAGTACTTATAGATGGTTTGTATGGACTAATGATATGATAGATCTTACTACTCGCTACAATTATTATATAATGGACAACATCTATGGTCCAAGAAGTCTCGTTTTCCTCACAGAACAACTTTATGCCTTGGAAGACATGCTGATGCACAACAGGCATTTGATCCAATTATAGTAAGTTGTGTTTATTATATGAATAGTTGAATTTTAGCATGCAGTCAATGTATGAAGATGCTCGTAGAGAATGATTGTATGGAGATTCAAAAGTATCTCACGAGATTAATCGCATTCTCCCTAACAAGGTAATATATCATACCAATAACCCCAATAATAAATGATGAATTGTTTCAGGGGAAGATCTGGTGTTTGGTACGTCACTCATATACATCATATATGCATGAAAAGAAGTGTATTGAATCTGGTGAGATATAATCCATAAAATGTGTCTCATATTGATAATATTGCAGGCTGTTTTATATTCATCTGAAGACGAGCAAAAGGAATCTTCTACTGCTCGATATGATTAGATAATTGAACCCTTGTAGTTAATGTCGTATACCTTATTTGGCCCACTTCTGTATTTCAATGCCCTTTATGTTTCCTCATCATCAATCTATTTCCCTTGTGTTCCTCTATTTACCAACTTTTCTTTGTTTCATTGACTATCATCCTTCCCTCCGTCACTACAATTGATCGTCCATTCCATTATTACGTATTCAGCATGCTCATTATTTGATAAATCAATATACTGTACGTAAATCGCATTTACCAATGAGTATTTCATAAAAAGTAACCAGGAAAAGCCACAGAAAAGGCAGAGAATAGCTAAGAATAGCCAACAAAAAGGTAAGGAACAGCGGCAAAAATGCATTTTATAGCTACTAGTTGCTACCGAAATGCCACTAAAAAGGTAAGAAGCCACGAAAAAGCTAGGAAAAGCTAAGAAAAATGCATGCAAAATGCTTGCGCAGGCATTTTTTTTGACATCTGAAATGCATTTGAATTAGCTGTTTCAAGGCTTCTTGTTAGCTGCAAAATGCATTCGACTGTTTGCCTGAGTAACTTGCGGAGCAAGTTACCGTAAGTTGCGCGCAAGTGGCGCGCAAGTTGCGATTTTGATAACTTGCGCCGCTAGGTATCGTAAGTTGCGCGCAAGTTGCGAGAAAAAACCCGAGTAGTTTCCCCTCTATACATAACCCACATAACCATCGAATGAGACTTCCATTTAATGATTAGTATGCCTCGCCTTTTTGCATAAATTGAAAATCAAGTTCTAAAGTCTAATTTGTTCCCGGCTCTCTCTCGCATGGATTTAACCAAAATCATTCGCCAACTAGGTTAGGTGTACCACACATATGTACCCTCCACCCACACGCTGACCAATTGCTTACATAAATTTAAAATCGGAAATTATATTATGAAAAAGAGGAATGGTCACGGCGGTATGGTCCTGACTTTTGAGATGCGCTTTTCGTCTTAAATGAGAGCGATCAATATGATACCCCTCCTTGAATGTCAGCCACACTTGGATCATCCACACCCACTATTTCGCTAGAATTAAGTAAGCTTGAAAAACTCAAAAAGTTGAGAATACGAATAGTGGTCATTTGACGTGAATTTGAATAAAATCGCGGATTGGGACCTCTACCTCTTTTATTTTTCTTAAAAGAGCAAGCGCCTGAGTTGACAATCTTGTAGCTTGATTGAAGTAATGGATCATTCGCAATAATAGTGCGCATATTAGCCAGTGAATTTGAAAAGCAGAGAAACTAGAATCGACCACTAAGCCTGAAAACATCAGAAAATGGAGATGCTCTATGTTCAAAGAAGTTTGAAAGGAGCAAATGAATTGCATGCGTCTAGTTGAGGTCACTGTTATAATCGGGGACCCCTATTGTAAACAATTACAAGATTTGAAGCCATAGCTCATATGGCCGCGTCCACAGCGGTGTCAAATGTTTTTTACGTCACGGCTCTCGCACTGACCAAGTGAAATCCGTTATATAAAGACAGTCAAATTTTTCTCTCATATACTACCTGTCCCTTCTTACTCTCCGGGCCTTACTCTCTCGGATTACGCCTTAACTTAAGGCCTCCCACTTACTTTAGTGAATGAAAAGTTTAAGAACAAAGAAGATGTCGAAACGTGGTTGGCCTCACAGTTTGCACAATAACCCAAGTCCTACCAAAAGTGGAGAGCCCACGGTGTGGCTGGATTATAGCAGGGACCCATAGGGTACAACAGTAAATATATCCATCCGAAGTGTCGTCGATAAACAAAGATAACGTTCACCTCAAAATTCAAAGGAACTTATGTTACAACCTAATAGATATACAGTAGCGCCGGAAAGTCAAAATACACTTTTTATTTCTGGTGTAATTTTGGCGTCAGTTGAGATATCAAGCTGAAACTTGTACATAATGTACCCGCAGTATGTACGTATTCGATCCTCTTATAAGGTCTCACGGGCGTTTCTGGTTATTGTATAGTGATGACGCTACTGAACAACACTTTTTCGAAAATTCATTATTCTTTCAGGGATTTTTTCGTACTCGCCAAACTTCGTGAGCATAGAGATAACTACAAGGTCTATCCAGAAAAAAATTTTCAGGTTGCTGCGAATTCGGGTATTGGCTGCAGACTTTCTGCAATAACGCGGTCGCAAAATCACATATCGGCTTCTAGAAGAGCTTCAATGGAGTTCAAAGCAGCAAACTGATTCTCTTGGTGATTCCTGATGATCCTGTAAGTATGGTAGCGCTAGCTCATCATTCATCCTCTTGTATCGAAAAAGTCACTTTTTTAAAAGACCCAACTTTGAAGGTTCACAATTCTGAGGGCGGATTTTGTGAAAATCTGTTTTTTTGGATAAGAATGTTGCAAATCTATTAATTAACAGATTCCGAGCTTTTTAGAGCGATTGCCATTCTTTCTTGCCTGCGGCAGTCGATTATCTGAAGAATAGTCGTTTAGGCCGCGCTCCCTTCTCATCTCGCGACCCGCAAACATCTCTGGGTCTTCCACCCTGCTCAACGACGATTTAGCCGCTTTTAGTGATTTGATTAGTCAGAATAGGGAGGCACTGTATGAATCGAGTTTTGATCTTTGATCTTTGTGTTTTCGATCTTTGATCTTTGATCTTTTCTCATTTTTCGACAAATTTTGCTCAAAATCACAGTGAAAAGTTATTTCATTCGATCACAGAAGATCAAAAACCCTTTCTTATACAGACTATGATGTTCAGGATTATCGAGAATACGTTTTAGAGTGATTTCATTTATCAAAGCACGTTGAGCAGTATGGAAGACCCTGAGATGTTTGCGGGTCGCGAGATGAGAAGGGAGCGCGGCCTAAACGACTATCCTTCAGATAATCGACTGCCGCAGGCAACAAAGAATAGCAATCGCTCTAAAAAGCGGGGAATCTGTTAATTAATAGATTTGCAACATTATTATCCAAAAAACAGATTTTTACAAAATCCGCCCTCAGAATTGTGAACCTTCAAAGTTGGGTCTTTTAAAAAAGTGACTTTTTCGATACAAGAGGATGAATGATGAGCTAGCGCTACCATACTTACAGGATCATCAGGAATCACCAAGAGAATCAGTTTGCTGCTTTGAACTCCATTGAATTTCTTCTAGAAGCCGAGATATGATTTTGCGACCGCGTTATTGCAGCAAGTCTGCAGCCAATACCCGAATTCGCAGCAACCTGAAACTTTTTTTCTGGATAGACCTTGTAGTTCTCTCTATGCTCACGAAGTTTGGCGAGTACGAAAAAATCCCTGAAAGAATAATGAATTTTCGAAAAAGTGTTGTTCGGTAGCGTCATCACTATACAATAACCAGAAACGCCCGTGAGACCTTATAAGAGGATCGAATACGTACATACTGTGGGTACATCATGTACAAGTTTCAGCTTGATATCTCAACTGACGCCAAAATTACACCAGAAATAAAAAGTGTATTTTGACTTTCCGGCGCTACTGTAGTATGTTAGATTATGTGGTGACTGCTTTTGTATCTTAACGTTCTATTCGATTGATGTGTTGAAAGCACTGTAGTTATGTTTTCTTTCAAAGAATTGAAAATAATAAATTTGAAATGTTCAAAATATTCTAATTTAGATTATGGGATAAGCTCCTCTCAGGAGATGAATCCCCTCCATTTCTAATGACTCAGTTACTCGTATCCTATATTAACTTCTTCTACTTCAAACAGAATGGAAATTCCAGACATACTGTGAGTTATCTATCATTTCTATGCTACTTTATATCGTGTCCCTAATTCAAGTGATATTTTAAAATCTGCTCTATGGAATCTAAAATTTGCAGTAACCATGAGTAAATAAAATGAAAATGGTAATCTAGTGATGTGATGGTGCATTCATTTTTGTAATCCTTAACGTTACCCTCATTCAATATAAATTTAGGTCGAGAGTGTTATGTAATCTATTATTTTTTTGATTTGCAAATCTGTATTGTTTCATGCTGAGCATGTCGATAAATATATTATAGGGCCTTGATAACTTTTGTCTTGCCGACGAAGATGAAATGAGGCTTGTGAATCAATCAATTGAAGCTATTCTAAGGAAACCTAACTTTAAGGTTTGAGTTTTTCAAATGTTCGCTTTTCATGTACGATAATTGGATAATATGAGGCTTCCTCTGTTAAATTATTGATTACTTGATCAACTTATTCACTAGACGTAAACACCATGAAGTGCACTATTTACTGATAATATTACCATTTCCAAGTTGTATTATTACTGTCAGCCAAGCCACGGGGGATTGGTAGTGACTTGATCACGCTGTAAAGTAGGTCCTCCAAACTGAATTGATATTTAATTATCACTGGCCTATCAATGATCTCCCTTATCATTTTTAATATTACTGTTCATGCATAACATATAGGTATTTGTACATTATAATAATGATTAATTAAATTGTAGGTTTCAAATGCGAGTGGTTCATCATCTACCACTACATCCTCTCAACACTCATCCATTATGATTCCTCTACTACGTGGTGAACCTGTGAGGAAGAGTGACTGGTACGGTAGTTATCTTTCTATCATATCCCAATACACCACACACCATCAAGTATGTTTACAGTGATCATTCACCTCCTTCTCCTACACGTAAACAGAGTAGTTCTGGTGTGTCATATGGAGTCCCTTCCCTGCCACAGACTACACTATCATCGGCTATCAGTCAAACTCTGACTACTTCATCTACTACTGGCCTGCCACTATCCGGTTTATCATCACATACTGGCCGTATGCCTCCTCAAATTCCTCGTATGGCCTATCATGCTGGTGTTACAGCAGTTGATGAAGGACCTCGTAAGAGAGCTGCTACCATCTCCGAGGCCAAACTACGAACTACACCAATGATGTAGTGAGGTGTAATGGTGTATTTTCCTAATTGTTCGTTTAACTTGTAGATTACGTTGTTTTTCCTATTTTCTCGGTTTGACCGTCACATTCCTTTTGTTGATCATTCTCCTAGAGAAATTGAATCTAATAAATAGAATATATGAATTTATTATTCATTCCTGGAATGTTCACTTTATCATAGATCTCTATATTAATATTAATAATATTGTTGTTCAAAAATACTCCCATTATTCTCTCCAATTGTAATACAATATTGTCACGATTTTTTTCTTTTACTCTCTATATCCTTTCCTCGTAGTTTCAGTATCGATTGTACCATATACCGTATCCCTCATTCCGTAGATCGGCCTTTCAAAAATTTATTCTCCGGCTTCCCTTGTTTAGTATTATTGATTTTTCTTGCTCTACACTATGTACCGATGACTACTTCATTGTGAATGACTTATTCTTGTCTCTAAATAGTCAATGCAGTGCTACCTTGGACCTACCAATTTATCCAAGCTCCAGTCAGCTTAACCCCGTTATAATTCCTCTGATATACCAAAACGAGAAAAAAACTAAACAAGTAGGAGATTATATGAATTGTAGGAGATTTTTCCTTATTTTTCAATTTTACAACCTTCTGTGTTGATTTTCATGATAAATGACATTTGAGTTTCACTCAGATGTGTGTCTCACCAACCCAATTAAGAAAAAATAACCAATTTGAAATTCATTGAAAAAATGGATTTTAGGTTAAATTTAACCGAAGTGATCTCTACGATTGGAATGACATTTCTGAATAAAATTGGATACGAATTTTAGATTTGGAAACTAAAATATACCGTAGTGTCTACCCTCCATTGCCCAAAATTCACTGAATTTAGAATAATGGTCAAGGAAATAACCGATTAATTTTTTTCAAAACTATGGAAAACTAAGTCTTTTGGTGTATAATACTCATGACGTTTTCTTTCGTTTTGACGGCATAGTATAGCTTTTGTCTTTCTGTCTTCGTAGTTTGTTTACGAAAATGTTCGCGGGAGTCCACTTTAAGCTGTTTTTTATTTGATAAAAGCGGTTTTATCGATTGTGTGTGTATGAAAAAATTGATATAATTTATGAACAACAATCTCCAATCTTTTCTTCTTCCTTAACTGACATCAAGGGACCAAGAATGACGTATCCTATGATCTGACCAAGGGCAGATGAACATAGAATGGGAACATTGTACGTCATCCAGATCTCAAAGTCCAAAGATCAAAGATCAATCATGAGAAGATGAAAGATCACCAGCATAATGGAGTAAGATCCATATAATTGGATGAAGAAGAGAATAGTATCAGCGATGTGATATCCATCGTACAGTGAATGGAGATGACTGAATATTTGAACAAATATCCAATTTAAAAAATCTTAATACCTATATTCTCTAGTAACGATGGGTGCATCATCATTATGAGTACAACAGCTATCTTCCGTCTGAATACAATGATAAATAATAGTACATATTAGAAATACTTGAAGAACTTACAATTTGTGTAAATCGTCTTCTGCTACGATCTTTCTCTTGGACTCTGAAAAAAATCATTGATTGTATATGTATTTTATTGATTACATCTAGGAGGAATACCCGGGAATAAAAAATAAATAGTTTATTGATTAAATATATTGACTACACTGACGGCAAACTGTCTCATATTTGAGTCATAGGTTATCTAAGATGCGACAATTAGAGAAACGTTGTCTCAAATGTGAGATAACTTAGTTAGCTTACTCCAGTCCCCGTTAGGGTCGAGACCATGTTAGCAAAAGACATTTGCGCAATACGAAGGGAATGGGCTTTTGCGCAAGAGCTCATTTGCGCCGAATTACATTTGCGCCAGTACCAAATGCGCAAAGGGACATTTGCGCAGGAACCAAATGCGCCGGAACCAAATGCGCAGAGGGACATTTGCGCAATAACCAAATGCGCGGAGGGACATTTGCGCAATAGCCAAATGCGCAGAGGGACATTTGCGCAATAACCAAATGCGCGAGGGACATTTGCGCGATAACCAAATGCGCGGAGGGACATTTGCGCAATAACCAAATGCGCCGAGGGACATTTGCGCAATAACCAAATGCGCCGAGGGACATTTGCGCCAGAACCAAATGCGCGAGGGGCATTTGCGCTGAATATGTCTTTTATTTTATTTTCTCATCATTTTTCTTGCAATTGTTTCGACAACAATGTGGTCAGAATGAATATTGATGCTGAGCATACAAGGGAATGGTCGGAGCACAAATATCTCGATCTACACGAAACTTTCAGCTTATGCTAATTCGAACACGCTGATTTCAAATCTGTTTGAAAACCTGCACTTAATGTCGTTAAAGCGAGAAAAAATTTCACTGGTTACATAACATCGTTTAACGCTGCCTTCACCATTGCATCGTTAGCGGAGTGGTTTACGGCGCGTAATAGCATTTTATGTGAAGGGCAGGTTCAACTCCCACCGACGCATTTATCTTTTGCCAATAATTCGCAATGGTCTTCAACGACATAAACCGCAGGTTTAAAAAAAAACAGATTTGAAATCAGCGTGTTGTATACCCTCAAAGTTTCATAAAGATCGAGATATGTGTCCTCAAACCATTCCCTTATGATTAAGACTAGAGAAAATGTACCAATTTAAAAATTTTAGAATATTTTCAAGAAGATAATCGATGATGTTCTTTTTATCATTTTGTTCGCACAATATCATATCGAATAGACATAGAACAGAGAACAGACGAAGAGTCAATCAAGTCCACGAAATCGAGAAAGTAAAATGGACCAAGTAGAGGCCTTGAGATAACTCTAAATACACAGGCAGATAATGTGAATGAATACTATAAGGGATAGATATACGAAAATGATGGGAAATCTATAATCACGGATAAGAGGGGATACAATGAAAAGACTTGAATAATCATATTCGTAATGGTAGTGGGTGTAGAGGATGAAAATGAGTGAAGGTGAGACTATGCTCAGCATCAATATTCATTCCACATTGTTGTTGAAACAATTGCAAGAAAAATGATGAAAAAATAATATAAAATAAAAGACATGTCCCTCGGCGCATTAGGTTCCTGCTCAAATGTCCTTCGGCGCAAATGTCCCTCGCGCATTTGGTTATTGCGCAAATGTCCATCGCGCATTTGGTTATTGCGCAAATGTCCATCGCGCATTTGGTTATAGCGTAAATGTCCCTCCGCGCATTTGGCTATTGCGCAAATGTCCCTCGGCGCATTTGGTTATTGCGCAAATGTCATTCGGCGCATTTGGGATCGGCGCAATTGATACATTTCGCGCAAATGTCTTTTGCTAACATGGTCTCGACCCGTCCCCGTTACTATCTCGAGCGAGAGAGTATTATCTAACGTGTCTTTTTGAGAGAGTTTGGAGTAAGCTAACCTTTCTCTATAGCTGAACAGTTAGACAACCTATATCTAAGAGAATTTGCCGTGAGTGTACTCACACGAATCGACCGAATCGAAGAAGTTCATAGATGAAACCAATGACTCCAACTCCGATACATGAGAAGACGTAAGCTGAGAAGATCAAATATCGGAGATCAAAGATCAATTCGTACTCACCTGTAATATCATCACCGGCGTTCCATTCATGAAAGAGAATGTATTCGTTAGTTCGAAAGTGGAAGTACATTTCCATCATCATCATAATTGCGGATTCTCGAGATCAAAGATCTTGAGATCAAAGATCAAAGATCAAAGATATCTGATCAAGGGTCAAAGCAAGCATCAATAGCGAAATCGCATAGAAGAAACATGAACAAATAAAGTTGAAAATATTTTTATGATGTTAAAATGGAATAATTTATTAAAAGATCGTAAAGTGATTATTTTCTGACTCCAAATACATAATATCCTATCGAACATCCGAGAACGAGAGATGTACACAAATATACGGAGAATGTCATGAAGATCAGCATTAGCATATAACTTGCGACAATCTGACAAAGATCAAAGATCAATGATAAAAGATCAACCATACCTGAGCACCGAATAATACTGTTTGAACGATGTGAGAAATGGAGCAAGTCATGCCAATATAGCCTCTGAGGAAAATGTACGATAGTTTAATAAATTATTGATTGGTAAAGATACGATGGATGATCATAGTTCCGTTGAAAGTATTGATCGGCTTGATATCGGAGGAATTTGATCAATTCAAGAGCAATTCCACAGACTATTACGATTGCACACGAATATGCCATTGCTGGAAGAGTATCGATTAAATAATATTTTTATCCTATCCCATTTATCTGCATGTTAGATGACGAAGTTTTACGGCAGGCTAATTATTTTTTTCTTTTTTTTCTTTTTTTTATAATATTTATAACTTTCATAATTCATATATTTGACAAAATTTTCTTCTAAATTTCGTAACTAAAAAATTTATATGGGTTTCTCCTGTGTTACGACATAGGCACATAAAGTAAAGGTATCCCCTCTAATCCTCTTCACTCTCATATAATTTTATAATAAAGTACGATAGTGCTTGAGTGATTGGCAACTTGTACACATCATTTTTATGCCTGATAAATAAAATAGATTATTAAAATTTGACGAACTTCCTCCATCGGTTATTCTCCAGAAATCAAAAAGAGCTGTATCATTGATTTCGGTATGAAACCACATCCACATTTTCGCTTTCATAGGTGCATTAGGATCTATAAAAGAATATCAATCGATAAATCAATGTCATTTGTCTAACTTGCAGTAGTGGTTTCCATATCGTTCATAATTCTGAAAAGAAAACAATAAATTGAAGATTTTCATTGAAATATTATACATATGTAGTTTCTCATCCAATCTTCAAGAATAAACTACATACACACAAATTTAGAATCATCAAGCCTAGTCATATTTTATAAAGTTTCAGAAGACACATAATATTTCACTCTAACAAGAATTAGTAATGATATGAAAAAATAAAGAAATATAAATAAAATAAAAATCTGAATAGTATCTTCAATGGTGCACACACGAAGTACGATTACCTTTTCTCTCATAATTAAATTTACAAAATAATTTTTCTTATATATTTTGGAAGGCACAATTATATCCCCGCGAAGAAACTCTGTGATCAAAATCGAGTCATTTGGAGAATGTTAAACGAGAAATATTTAAAAAAAAAGACTAATAAAGTGTATAAATTGATAAGAGATGCCTAGTGTTTACATTGAAAGTATTGTAGAATGAATGTATATGGAATCATAATCTATAGTTGAGAATAATAATAATAGTTGACTAGTCATTATGATCCATTACGATTAACGAGTGAAGCAAAAGGTCGACTATACGTATATCAATTCCTATTAGGTACTTTTCGTTATCGATCTGTCTCTTCCCCTTTCTTATCAGATCGCTGATGGTCGTTTATTGTGGGCTTACGATTATGGAGAATATTGGGAATCCGTATATCGAAAGATTTGTCTGATAACTAAGTGATATTATAGATATGAAAGGAATCGAATGATCTATTTCATATCTCTCTACGATCAAACTATCAAGTTATTCATGACAAAGTGCACTCTTTATTTTACTGAATGCACGCGTTTAATACCTATTGTTTAATCTCCTCGAATTCGTTTTTTTCTCACGTATAGAAACCAATAGAACAACGGATAATGTAACGTTTTCACATGCATTTAATATATAATATTTTGTTTTTTCTAATGCAGAACAAACATTTCATGGAACGTATTCTTTATTGATCTTATTAACATTATAAACTTTGTTTCCTGGCTCCAAAGATATAGAAGCCAACTAAAAGACCCAGAAGCAGAGATGAGCATAGATACACTGAAAATCCCATGAAGATCAACATTAAGATGTATCCCCAAATCATCTGAAAAATCAATATTATACGATTATTGATTATTTTAATTCTTGCTTGTGCTCCAAAAAGAATCGTCTGCAGTAGATGCGCCATAGAGAAGAACTTTGTGAAGTAACTAAAAGATATTAATATGTAATAATAAAATAGTTTTATTTTTATTTACGTGGCTCTGTGATGATGTTTATAATATTGTTCTACTTTGTATCGAGCAAACTTCAATATTTCTAATAGAAGACCGAATACGAATACGATTGCACAAGAATATGCCATAGCTGGAATGAGACTACTATCATTAAACTTCATCCTCAAATTAATTTGAAACCACTCTGACAGATACAAAAAGAAAATATGAGTAAAGTTTCAAATTAGGTCCCTTTACAGAATTTCGTAGTGTAACTTTACATAAACTAACTTCCATCATCTTGAATATGCCACCAATCAAAAAGTACTGTATCATCCACATCTGTATGAAACCACATCCACATTTTATTCATCTTCATTGGACCTTAAATCATCTTTTATTTACAATATCAAATTAATTATTAAAAATTACCCATTGTACTGTTTCCCATATCCATATCCATAGTCATATCCATACCCATATTCATCGGCTCTACAAATCGATAATTCATTTATTGAAGATATTATTACGTTATTGAAAATATACGATAAATTAAATATAAGATAAACCTACTCATGGTTCCCATATTCATGTCCATATTGGGATCTATAAATCGATCATTATATTTATTTAAATGTTGATATTTGTAACTAACCCATATGAATTCTGTCCTGTGAACGGACGAAGCAATGAACTGATACTAATCGATTGATTCTCTTCTTATCATTATGGTCATTTTGATAAGAGAAAGAAGAGAAGAGACTATGCACCCATTGAATTGCTGTCTAACTTCATATATTAGTCACCATCAAGGAATACTGTATAGACAAAGGGAAAACTATATGATATGAGTGAAGATCGTGCCACTTTTTCCCAATTACATTTAGTGTAACACACCTTCTTCATAGAAAAATGAAAAAAAAGGTAATGAAATGACTAGAAATTGTTTTTTAAATGCTAGGTGAAATATAATATTCGTCCAAATATTAAATGTTCCTTTAAATGTTTCAAAAAGTATTTCGAAGGTGCAACTATCATTTGATTATATCACAAGAAAAAATCTGGATAGCACGGGATTGTCTCGCCTTCAACGGCAAAATAACTCAACTAAAAGTTGATTTTTTCGAAAGTCACGGCGTAAATTAGCTGAAAGTTTTTATATTTGGTTCTGAAAGCATTCCGTTCCGATGTAACTCGCGTAATACACTTTAGTCTTTGAGAGAAAATTCGATTTTTGAAAATTATTTCAAATTTTTATGAATCATGTATTTGACATCATCCATTTCATCCATCATTATCGATCATCCAATTCTGCCACTTAAACATTGTTCAGCCAGTTTAAGAACTATCAGATTATGCTAAATGACTAAAAAGCCTGGATGAATACTGGCTATGGTCTATATATACCCTCACAAGTACTCTCATTACACTCTATGTATTATAATAACATTGTGGAATGTTTCTATATTCATTCATCATTTACTACAGTTAGGAGTTTATAGATTCATTTCTTTTAATATGTACATTAGAGGACGATGCTTATTGAAAAGGCAGAACTCAAATGATAGCTTATCCAACACAGAAAATATAAGGAGAGGAATGTAGGAACTGACAATGAGTTGATAATAATGATAAACATGTAAAGATAATATTCAAACGAAAAAGAAATATGAAGAAATTGTTAGTTATTCAGTTGGCAATTTTAAAACTGTTTGGAGAAAATTTGGCTTATGAAATATTAATTTAGTTATTGTTGTTTATATTATTATAAGTAATAATCAGGAATTGTGTCATTATGCACAACTACATATAAATATGTAATAATCGTATGAAAATATTTATTGCGAATGTTTGTGATACCAGAAGGAAGGACAGATTAAATGGAATATATTAAGGATATATTAAAGCAATCGTAAGATGATTATGAAATATATTTGAAAATTGATGATCAACCGGAATTTATTATTAGTCTACATACACATTTGATAAAGTATTAAGATGAACTCTTGAGTTTGTGAAAATAAAAGGATATACTAATTATTCTATAAGATATGCACTTCAATTCACTTCAATATCAGTGAGGAAACGTCTGAAAAATACATGTGTCAATTGTATATGTAGATTCTATCCACTTTCAGTACATTCTCACTTTCACCATACAATGAATAATACGAAAGTAGAAGTTTCAGAAGGTGGAATAATTTGAAATGATAATGATTCATAAAGATGAACATACTTGTCAGTGTACTCCTTCACGACAGAAAGACGATGAGGACCGATACGAATATTGTGTTTTGCTCCCCACTCAAATATAAACAATCAAATATATATAATATTTTTGCCCCTTGATTTATTTATTTTACGTGGGTAACGTATATTGCCAACGCAATATTCCGGTTTAAACGATTTTTCTTGAAAGTTGGTCAAGAGAGAGAGAGAGAGATCTTTCATTTATTGTTAGAGAGAAATGGGTTCTATGTTAAAGGTGTTCCGCCCGCGAATGTTCATTCAAAACTTTTGCATCTCTCTTATTCAAATGTCAAGTGATATACAGAATAGAGATCCGCAAACGTGCGGACGTTCAGAAATGAGTTTTCACTAATTAATGGATAAGATATCGTGCGCACGGTATTAATATGATAATTAAAAAATTACCGTCAAAACGAAAAAAGTGAAACATTTGTCAAATAATTTGACAAAATTTGACAAAAGTTCACAAGATTTTGAAAATTTTGAATCATGACATCTAAACGCGGTTGCTATTTTTTAAATAGACAATAGTGTATTTGAGCATCACTGGGCTTGCCTATTTGACCTATGAAGAAAAATATTTAAATGAATCACTGGGAACGCTGTTTTGTGAAACTGGTATACGGTAGGATTTTCTACAGTATACCACTTTTGCAGTCTGATCTACGACATGATCCAAACAGTGCACATTCGCTATAGGAAGTCAAGTAATGCTATATATATCCATGATTAGACGAAAAAAGCGCGATGGAAGCAGTTCTACAGTAATATTCTACAGTATGCTACAGTATACCAATTCTGCTCCGCAACGCTCCTGATTAATTTTTTCACTTTTGTCGTGCATATTTGGATTGGGCAAACACATCTACAAAACAAAATCTGAGATAAAACATCATCAAGATCATGAAAAATGTTAAAAATGGGAATCTTGTGAACTTTTGTCAAATTATTTGACAAAAGTTTCACTTTTTTTCGTTTTGACGGTATTCGTGCAAAGACGCGCAGTAGACTCATTCTCATTTATTTCCATTGAATTAACGGTTAAAAACAACCGACTCCGCAATTTTAGGGGGGCCAATAATTTGGTCGAAGTGAGGCCAATAATTTGGTGGATCGCAAAAGTTGACTCTAAAATTTGGCTACCAGACAAGCCCCACTTTTAAAGTTGAGTCAGTAATTTGGTGGTTGAGCCAATAATTTGGTTCGAAGTGGGGCTAAAATTTTAGACTAAAATAACAGCCGCACTTCGAACCAAATTATTGGCTCAACCACCAAATTATTGACCCAACTTAAAAGTGGGGCTTGTCTGGTAGCCAAATTTTAGGCACCCAAAAATGTTCGACCAAATTATTGGCCCACCTAAAATTGCGGAGGATATAAGGCCTGAAAATGGCTTGAAAATGATGCCACACTGCACGACATTGCACGGTATTATTTTTCAAAATCGGCTGAATGACTTTACTTCATTTTTATATCGAACAATACCGAACCGGTCGTTCAAATGCACGTTTGCGGATCTCTAATGCAGAAGATAGAATGAACACTATTCAATCCTTTAGCGCAGTGGTAATACTTCTGACTAGATAGCGTATGGTCACGTGTTCGAAACCTATTGCCGAACTTTCCTATTTTCAAAAAGAGCGACGTTGCCTGTGATTGCAAGCATGGTTCATTCAAGATTCTAGCAATGAATAAGCTGACTTAGTATAAAATAAATAGTGTACGGAATGTAAAATAACTTTTGCAAACTTTCTGTATTCGCAATTTGTTCACGAAAATATTGGCGGGAGTCGACCTTTAAACGGTGTTATTGTTCCCTTGAATGATTGTACTCTATATATCAGAATGACAATAACAAAAAAAAAAAGATAGAATGAAAAAATAAATGAATCAAAGGTTCATATTATTCACTGGTATCTCTTCGAAGTATTCACAAGGAAATCCATTTCTTCGCCGTTATTACAATTTGTGAGAAAATACGATTTTATAAGTATACCGCAAACTGTCAAATACCGTACCCTCTCGAATTCAGTAATGTCATCGTTCTTCTTAATACAGAAGAAGTTTATGAAGATAGATAGGACAAAGAGAACGATGGCAAAGATTGTCCCAACCACTGAAATAGAATATCATATTACATTTTTATTGATTAAATAATAATCGAATCGATGAATATTTCACTGTTTCTTATCTATTTTTATTTTTATTTGATTATCTTTTCATCAATAACAGAATTAAATTAATAAAAAAACAATGCGATATAGATATTATGTAGATCTCTTTTTCTTTTCAGAGAGATTGAATGGTATTTCTTTTGGTCATTTGAAATACTCTAAAATAGGATGGTTCGGACTAAATGAGTTGGTTCTATTTTCACATCATATTCATCCCATATTGGTCTCTCCTCTTATTCTTTCCCCATACTCTTTTCTCACACTCAAAAGGGTATATATTTCTTTTGATGTCTTAAAATGGGACATCGTGAGACAAAACGAATCCTTTAATATTCGCAACAATTTGAACATATGGGATAGAACTACTTTCATGCTTTTCATCGACATTGTAGTTTTCAATATTCAAAATGTTAATGAACTTTGATAAAAAGAAAATTCAGATCGCGATTTTTTAGAATATTGAAATCTAGGATAAACCTATTAATAAATGTTTCAAATACAAAGAACCAACCAATGGGAGCAAGATAATCGATGACTTCGAAGGTTTGAATTCCCATGATTGATACTAGTTAACTGAGAATAGTATTATGATTAACAGAATGGAGGAGTAAAGAAGATCAGAGATAGGTCAATATTCAATCATAAGATGGTATACAACAACATTGTCAATTTACAGAATGTGTAGAGATGAAGGAAAGAGAAAGAAAATGAAATATGAATCGATGAGGATATAAATACAACTAGAAGATGTCTTTGTTGTACTGTGAACGGTACAGTTGTATATCTACAATCTTTCTCCCTCACCATCCCTCTCCATCCTTCTCCATCCCTCTCAGTCCCTCTCCATCCCACTCCATCCCTCTCCTTCCCTCTCCATCCCTCTCCATCCCTCTCCATCCCTCTCCGTCCCTCTCCATCCCTCTCCATCCCTCTCCATCCTTCTCCATCCCTCTCCATCCCTCTTCTGATCTTTCCATATCTCCTACCAATTGGCCTCTATTCCCCTATAATCTCAATCTTTTCTTCTTCTGTATAAACTCTTTTGAACCAGGAAATCGACATTTGTTAATGTAGTAGAGAAATGAGAAGGGGAAGACACAAACAGAAGAATGGAAAAGAAATCATCTATCAATGCATATAACAATGAGAAAATAACTCTATTTAATATATGAACCATTTGGGATACAGTCATTTCATGATAGTTATTGATAATAGAATGAGTTGATACTGTATATGAGAGGAATCGCCAGAGGTTCGACCACCCCCCGGACATAGAAATTTCGACTCCTTGAAAAATTCGGATTAAGTACTTTGAACGATGCTCTATCGAACTGCGTTGGCCGAATTTGCATATCTGCTCTTATTTTCGAGTTACGGTAGGTCAAAGATGGCAGGTACGGTATTTTTGGCTCGAGTGTGCGTCAGAAAAAATATCATAACTCCGTTCAAAATAATGATAGACAATTTTCCAAAAAAAGCATAGAAAGAGGAGATCTTGGGCAACATTTCCCAGTTGATGACGTCATTTGTCGACCATGCGCCGGTGTGGGGCGGTCGGTTTTATGAAAAAGTGACGTAACTTTCCTAATCGGAAAAAGTGAACTTTTCTTCTATGCGCGTTTTGTTGCATCCATATGTGTCTAAAAATGACCCAAGTTTCAGAGGATTTGAGAAATGCAAAAAAAAGCGTTGATTTTAGTGACGCGACCTCGGACCTGTCAAAGGAAATAACGGCTTATTCCTTTACCAAGAAACAGCAAAAGAGCTTAAATGACTCAAAAACATCCGAAAAAACATTACGAGCTCAAAATACTCATATATGACAGTTATTTGAAACACAAAATCACCGATTTTCGAAAAATTTGAAAAAAAAACCATATTTTGCTTTTCCATGTGGAAAAAACGTTTCAGCAATGTTAATTAATCTTTATAATATTTCTTATAATGTTTTTGAACATTTATGTTTTTGGAAGTGAAGGCCTACCTGCTCTTAGAGCCGAGATATCCGCCATCGAGATTACACGCGCGCGCCCCAACTCACCCTTTGAGAAGAGATGTGTTGCCATAAAATGAACGTTTTCCAGCACAGAATGACTCAGAACAGTTTGTTTCATCATTCTTATCACGAAAAAATACCTTGGAACACGTTTTCTGTGTCTGTAAAAATCAGCAAAAGATTTGGATCGAACCGGGGTTCGAACCCGCTCGGTGTTTTTAGAGCGGTACCTCATTACCTCGACGCCTCGAATGATTTTGCCATTTTATTTATTTATTTATCGTATATCTCAAGGGTGTTTCAACAAGTACAAAGTGTTCGAGTGCAAAAAAAAATATGTGAAAGAATAAAATTATTAAAAGAGGATGGGGATGGGGGAATGTGAGAGATCAATTGATTTACTAAACATAGTAATAGTAATAGTAATAGTAACATAGTAACATGATACAACGGATGTATTTGTAAAATGTTATTTCAATGCTAATTGACTTCAATTGTGACTGATTTCTCTAATAAATGTATCTTATCTAACATTAGTTTTGACATTGTACTTCATCATTCCTTGAAGAGAGAGAGAGAGAGCGAGGAAGGTTTGGGGGGGGGGGGGGGCTCACACTCGTTCTTTGTTGTTCAAATGCAACTCTGTTCGCTCAGAGTTTTCAGACATCTCCATTTCGTGTAGTTGCCAGATGTTAGTCTCCCTTCTCCTTTTTTCTCTCCCTGTATGTTGACGAAAGAGCGTGTGGGAGTGAGAGAGCGGATGATGAGAAGTCGCGCGGAGTTGGGGCGCGCGCGTGTAATCTCGATGGCGGATATCTCGGCTCTAAGAGCAGGTAGGCCTTCACTTCCAAAAACATAAATGTTCAAAAACATTATAAGAAATATTATAAAGATTAATTAACATTGCTGAAACGCTTTTTCCACGTGGAAAAGCAAAATATGGTTTTTTTTCAAATTTTTCGAAAATCGATGATTTTGTGTTTCAAATAACTGTCATATATGGGTATTTTGAGCTCGTAATGTTTTTTCGGATGTTTTTGAGTCATTTAAGCTCTTTTGCTGTTTCTTGGTAAAGGAATAAGCCGTTATTTCCTTTGACAGGTCCGAGGTCGCGTCACTAAAATCAACGTTTTTTTTGCATTTCTCAAATCCTCTGAAACTTGGGTCATTTTTAGACACATATGGATGCAACAAAACGCGCATAGAAGAAAAGTTCACTTTTTCCGATTAGGAAAGTTACGTCACTTTTTCATAAAACCGACCGCCCCGCACCGGCGCATGGTCGACAAATGACGTCATCAACTGGGAAATGTTGCCCAAGATCTCCTCTTTCGTTGTTTTTTTGGAAAATTGTCTATCATTATTTTGAACGGAGTTATGATATTTTTTCTGACGCACACTCGAGCCAAAAATACCGTACCTGCCATCTTTGACCTACCGTAACTCGAAAATGAGAGCAGATATGCAAATTCGGCCAACGCAGTTCGATACAGCATCGTTCAAAGTACTTAATCTGAATTTTTCATGGGGTCGAAATTTCTATGTCCGCGGACCCTCCGAAACGGTCGATTTTCTCGCTATTCCTCTCATATATCTTCTTACTATAGGTGTCTAGGGAATTGGATAATGATGAGAAATATAATGCTTATAACGTATTTGGTTCGAGTCAATAGCCGCATTCAGAGAACGACGAATTAAGAATTCCTATATCGAAATATTGTAGTTATTAATTTTTTTTGAATGATCGAAATGTACTTTATCGGACTGAGTGGATTGTACCCTCTGTATATCAGTCGAAATCCATTACTGAACTCCTTCATCCAAATCAAAATGAGTGATATATACGAACAAGATTAGTAAAAGGAGGTTAGTGAAGCCATATTACATTCTATAATGTCATTTACCATTTTGGAATGAGAACTCGCTATTCAGTAATCTTTTAAGAGACCGGCTCGGTAAGACTCGAGCATGGTCCGGACATTCGCGAGGACTTTCGATCTGGCCCTCAATACTTTCATCATAGACACATACCGGGGGGAGACCGATGAAAGTTATAGTGAAAATGCCCTTAGGCTCAAACCCGGCTCACATATGTCGCATAAAATAAAAAATTGAAAAATTCATAACTTTTCAATCGCGATAGCTAGGACTTTTATTTCTTTTTATTGGTGAATAACATGTCATGCACTCTTACAAACACAGTTGAGCAGTAATATCATGTCGTTCTGGATATGTTTTTTCGTGTATGATTTTCCGATTTTTCCTCTTCCATCCTCGTTGAAGAGAGACGGCAAGCATTGACATAGTACATATTGTAGCCCTGACACTTCTGTACATGATGGTCACATTCCCTTGGAAATCCAACTTTTCTGAAGCATCGAGAATTGCAACTGAATATGAGATATGTGTAATTTGTAAAAATCGAAAATTAAATTTCTTGTAAATCGCAAGAGTAGTAGGTAGCTTTATTATGTCATTTTACTTGTAGTGATGTGCCTACACAGAAAAAATATACTAGTAGACTCAGACTACATTTTTTAAAAATTTTAAAAATAATTATTTTATTTTTATTTTTTTCAACCCTGACATTGAGTCGACCGTCAAGGCAAGTTGATTCATAGGGCGGATGGTAGCTGATGCATGTCCGTTTGCGAAAACAACTGCCACGAAAAGAATCGTCGTTTCGCAGATCTAGAATTTATTTTTTTAATTATCAAACTTGAAAAAATACATGTTTCTTTCACATAAATCGGTTGGAAGGTGGCGTATGGCAACCAAAGCTGTACCATTGTTATCAGTGGGAGTGAACTGTACTTGAATACCATAATCGTCAGGAATCGCGAACTGATTTTTTTTCAGTCGACCCATGATTCTCAACCATGACCCGGGGTTCATGGTTGAGAATAGCTGAGGTCGAAAAATTCATGATGATCCCAGACCAAATACTATTTGGCAATATATCAACAGTGAGACAACTTCTAGTTTTCTGGATACCGTAACCCTAACTACAGTAATTGTAAGGCACGCACTTGAATTTTCCGAGAATTTCACCACATTATTATAGGGTACGGTAACTAGATTACTGTATTTTGGGTTACGGTATCCAGAAAACTAGAAGTTGGCTCACTGTTGATATATTGCCAAATAGTATTTGGTCTGGGATCATCATGAATTTTTCGACCTCAGCTATTCTCAACCATGAACCCGGGGTCATGGTTGTGAATCATGGGTCGACTGAAAAAAAGTTAGTTCGTGATTCCTGACGGTTACGGTAGTGCAGTACAGTACACTCCTACTGATAACAATGGTACAGCTTTGGTTGCCATACGCCACCTTCCAACCGATTTATGTGAAAGAAACATGTAAATATTCAAGTTTGATAATTAAAAAAATAAATTCTAGATTTGCGAAACGACGATTCTTTTCGTGGCAGTTGTTTTCGCAAACGGACATGCATCAGCTACCATCCGCCCTATGAATCAACTTGCCTTGACGGTCGACTCAATGTCAGGGTTGAAAAAAATAAAAATAAAATAATTATTTTTAAAAATTTTTAAAAATTTTGTCTGAGTCTACTTGAATATTTTTTCTGTGTAGGCGCATCACTACAAGTAAAAAGGCATAATAAAGCTACCTATTACTCTTGCGATTTACAAGAAATTTAATTTTCGATTTTTGCAAATTACACATATCTCACATTCAGTTGCAATTCTCGATGCTTCAGAAAAGTTGGATTTCCAAGGGAATGTGACCATCATGTACAGAAGTGTCAGGGCTACAATATGTACTATGTCAATGCTTGCCGTCTCTCTTCAACGAGGATGGAAGAGGAAAAATCGGAAAATCATACACGAAAAAACATATCCAGAACGATATGAAATTACTGCTCAGCTGTGTTTATAAGGGCGCATGACATGTTATTCACCAATAAAAAGAAATAACGCTGCTAGCTATCACGATTGAAAAGTTATGAATTTTTCAATTTTTTATTTTATGCGACATATGTGAGCCGGGTTTGAGCCTAAGGGCATTTTCACTATAACTTTCATCGGTCTCCCCCCGGTATGTGTCTATGATGAAAGTATTGAGGGCCAGATCGAAAGTCCTCGCGAATGTCCGGCAGGGGGTCAAAATGCTCGAGTCTTACCGAGCCGGTCTCTTAATCGTTTCCGAGTCCATTTAATGATTGTCACTCAACATGTTAAATATTACACGGAGTTAATGGAATTCTATAAAGTACACCTTCATCAATATATTCCGATAGGAGTGTTAGATATTTCAATCTCCAAAAATGATAAGAAGACATTGAAATATTGACAGTACAAGGATAAAGAAATGATATATCAAGCAGAAAGATGTATTAATGTACGTAAAACAAAAGTAGAACGGGGAAATAGGAAATGATATGAATGAAGAGATAGTATCTTATTAGAAAGAATAGTAAGACAAATGAAAATGAGAGAGGACATGAAGGGAAAAGGAAGAAATAAAGTATATGATGAAGAAGAAGAAGAAGTGGATGATTAAAGGAGAAGAAGAAGAGAAATGAAACGATGATGATGAAAAAGAAGACTGAGAATGGATGAATAAATGAATGATAAACTCAATTATTCATATATTATTGGATTCATATATTATTGGAAGAAAATGATTGTGAGAGAAGAAGAAGGTGAGAGATGATGAGATAGATAGGTTTATCATGTGTTAGAAGGACATGAAGAGAGAGGGGAGATTGAGAGGGATGGAAGAACGAGAGAGGGGAGGAAGAAAGACGGGAGAGATATGTACATTGCCATATCTGAATCGAATAGAGTAATAAGAGCATATTAAATAATAAGAATAATAATAAGGAATATATTTACTTACTTTCGTGTTGTTCAAAACAAAGAAGAGAAAGTCAAAATAAGAATGTTTTGATGAAAAAAATTGGCATATTTTGATTGACATAATAGTGCCACTGGCAGACACCTGCTTTGAATCTATGAATAATAAACTAAACTTGATTTCATTGACTATTTTCTCTGGTTGTATTTGTACCTCGAATCTGTTCTTTGATATTTTAGAGAACTAAAAAAGCCATAATATGTAGTAAGAAGAATATTGGACAAGAAATTGGAATAATAGCAACAAAAATTAACTTTTCTTAGACAGTTACTGTGTGTTTGAAAGGTTATGACACATCACGATAAGATATAAACTAGAACATTTAAATGAATAGAAGATAGTATCAATAAGTAAAGTATGACATGTGATTCTAATTACTGTCTATAGATACATATTTACTTCTTTCATCTCTACATGATTTATGACCATTACTCTGTGTACTTCTATTGTGTTGGATATTCTCCACAATATCGTTTACGTGAATGAAAGCTTAATCGACAAATGGAGATTATACAATAATATTATTTCCTTTTCTAAAGTGTTCATTGAATACTTTGAATGATTCAATCTGTCAACATTCTAGAAGATCACATAAAAGAGATTATGAAGGAAATACGAAGAGTGCCAAATTAATTTAAGATAGTGAAAGATATTTTATATTCTATTATCTAACTAGGGTAAGATTAATTTGTTATTATCGACTTCATCCATCCATTATCACTTATTTATTTATCATCATCATCTTCATTATTAATATTCCATCATTCATTAATCTTCTCAATCTCATTTTGCATATACATACAACTCCACTTATATCACTTCTCCCTCTCCTCTCCCTCTTTCTATCCCACTGTCCTTCTTCATTTGCCCACACCCCCCCCCCAATTCGATCGAAAAGA
This sequence comes from Parapristionchus giblindavisi, assembly GCA_943737045.1. Taxonomy (NCBI): domain Eukaryota; kingdom Metazoa; phylum Nematoda; class Chromadorea; order Rhabditida; family Diplogasteridae; genus Parapristionchus; species Parapristionchus giblindavisi. The sequence goes on along the minus strand of CALSFV010000078.1, from coordinate 42,396 downwards.
TCGAATTGGGGGGGGTGTGCCTGCCGGATATCAGAGAAGTTTCAAAATATGAATAAGAATGTATTGATTGAATGATTCATATTGACTGATTTACCCTAGAGATGAAATGAAAGAGAATACGAATAATATGAATGTATACAATGAAAAGGAAATGAATATGATATATTATATTACTTTAATATACAATCCATTCTCATTGTCAGTTTATTAATTCTCACAATTCATTATTGTCAGTATTAGTTAAGTACATGATTGCCGATACTACGTAATAACATTTATTCAAGAAAGGAAACACTCCGATTTTGGTGTCATACTCTTTTTTTGGCAAAAAAGCAAAATTACCTAATTTATCACTCGTACGCACGTCCCCTTTTATCACTCTCGGGGGTTGGGGCAGGAACGAAACACTGGATCGTTTTAGATTTATTATAGTTTTTTTTCATAGAAAACTTTTCCGACACAACATTATCTAACCTTCGTTTGGACGTTAAAAAATTAGCCATTTTGAAAAAAAGAACTTTATTTTCATCAAACGGACACTTTATTAATGTCCAACCAAATTTAGCTAATTTATTAGCCATTAGCCAAAATATTGCCGATAAAAGTGCAACCATACCAAAATAGCTGAGCAGAGACGAAAGAGATGATGAATGTGTAGTATATCTTTATTGTATAATATATGAATATTCTTAATATATCGGGAACAAATATGAGATCTTTCGGTTACTATGAACCTCTATCATTTTACCCTTTCGGTTACTATGAACCTCTATCATTTTACCCTTTCGGTTACTATGAACCTCTATCATTTTACCCTTTCGGTTACTATGAACCTCTATCATTTTACCCTTTCGGTTACTATGAACCTCTATCATTTTACCCTTTCGGTTACTATGAACCTCTATCATTTTACCCTTTCGGTTACTATGAACCTCTATCATTTTACCCTTTCGGTTACTATGAACCTCTATCATTTTACCCTTTCGGTTACTATGAACCTCTATCATTTTACCCTTTCGGTTACTATGAACCTCTATCATTTTACCCGTGCAGTTTTATGATTCGAGGATCTGCATAAAGCACTGGTTCTTACTTCATTCAAAACAAACATCGCAACATCAAAAGGATGGCTGATAAGAATATATTATAGTCTATTCTAATCAAGTTTCCACATTGCTCCTCCCACTCTTTTTCTCTTCCTTGTCATTCATTTTTACTATGTAAAGTCATGACAAACATGATTCAAAATCACTTTTCATACATCATTTTCAGTTTCTATATAAACTATCAATCATTAGCCATTTCATTCATTTTGATATGGCAACGACAATTAAGTTCGACTTCCATGAATTATTTGGAATCCTCTATGAGACCGCTATTGAGGTTCATTTGCAAATATAGTTTGGAAAAAATGAACTTTAGCAATTATTTCAGAAGTTTCCCGAACATCGAGCTCGAACCTTTGTTGCTAATCATTGGACTTTCGCTATTCAAGTACTACTCTCTATTTCAATAAATTTAACAATTTAACAAATTCAGCTCTCATTCATTTATTTCTTCGCTGTATTCGGAATTCGATACTTCATGAAAAATAGGTATTATATTTTTTACATTTTTCATCCTGTTAAATTATTGAGAAAAGCATTGGATCTTCAACGACCATTGAATGCATGGAATCTATTTCTCGCTGTTTTCTCAACACTTGGAACACTATTTATGGCACCAGATTTCTTTGGAACTTTGTTCAATAAGGGATACAGAGGTACTCATTCTCGTTATATCTAAAAAAAAACAAAAAAAAATTTGCAGCATCATATTGTGATTCAAATAAGATGACAGAGGGTATCAATGGCCTCTGGATGTTTTTATTCGTAACAAGCAAATCTTTCGAACTAATCGATACCATTTTCATTGTACGTTGTCATGTTATATGATCATGTTTAATTGAACAATTATAGGTTTTACGTAAGAAACCTCTTGTATTCCTTCATTGGTATCATCATATTCTAACTCTTCTTCATTGTTTTTATACCTATCCTGTTACTCCCGCTTATAATAGATGGGGAGCATATTTGAATTTTGCAGTACACTCTTCCATGTATTGGTTTGTATCTTACAAAGATAGTTTAGATTGTGATGCATTGATTGAAGTTATTATTTCGTTCGGTCAATAGGCATCAAAGTCCCAGGAAAGATTGCAAAAGCAATTACGACTGGACAAATAATTCAATTCGTCCTTTCCATAATTGTTCTTGCAAGTGTTGGAGTGGATCAGTATGTCCTTGGAGTAAGTTAAATCAGTCTACGATAGTCTAATATTATAGAATTACAGTAATCCTATTCTAAAACTCTTTTTGTTACAGTATGGCGACTGCACTTTTGACGGAGGTGCATTTTGGTTTGCCTTTGCCATGGATTTGACTTATCTTGGACTATTTATCAATTTTTTCAAGCAAGCTTATATTGTCAAGGATAAATACAACATGAAGAAAGACACGAAAAGCGAATAGAATCTGATTTATATTTTATATTTTTGAAATAGAAAGCCATCGAAAGCGTAGTATCACATCTTCTTCCATTCTTTCTTTCTTTTATGTTATAATTCTCTTGATATACATCAAATTATGTATGTTTTGTGCTTTTGATTCCTTGTGACTTTTTATCTCTGATAAGAAAAACTTTGTCAGGTGAAAAGTTTCTTTGATGAATTGATTGTTGCGAGTGTACAGAAGAGTATAACTAATATGCAATGAAAACCCATAATACCCACATTTTATCTTTGTTTTTAAACACCCCTGCTAAATCAGAGATCCAATACGATATAAATGTGATTTGCGGCCGCTCCAGCGCGATAGAGGCTCCTCCCTTCTCAACTCTTCTTGAGTGTAACCGAAGGCGTGATCAATTGAACTATCACCTTCCCCCCATCCTCATCTCCCTCACTTATAATAAGTTTGATATTTCACATAATTTCTTTCACTCGAACACTTTGCACGTAATAAAACACCCTTGTGATGTACGATAAATAAATAGATAATCGTCGTCTTCAGATCGATATGATCTACCTTCCATTGTCCCTTTTGTTGTCCATTATCTCTTCAGATGGCTTCATCGGTCTCATCGCTATTAATGTTATTGAAAACACTATGTTGTAATGGCAAAAAGGGGGGAGACAGCTGGAACGAAAACAGTTATGTTATATGAACTTGCCAAGCTGTAAAATTTAGCCTTTCAGCAGCGTAAATGCAGAGGGGCCAAAACAGGGGGAATCTTATTATCCACAAGATCTATCCTTTCGTTTCTGAGAGAATTCATCTCCATTCAAGATAACGTCCGCATATGAAACTTGATTATGATAGTCAAAACTAGAAAATGTGAATAAGCTCTCTGCGGGCACAGTTTTCTTTTGCGGTATCGTTGTAACTAGTCTTCTTTATGCAACATCGATAGTTGTTGCATAAAGAAGGCGAGTTACAACAATACCGCAAAAGGAAGAATTAAGTGAAAATGAAATGAGTGAAGTGTGACGGACAGACAGACAGACAGACAGATGTGCCTTATCACATTATAGAATAAAGTAATAACCCACGAAATCTTTGTTGTTCGTCCAATAGGCCTGTTTAACAAGATTCTGTTTGATTCTTCTGCCTTTTCTCTCTGCGGTTCGGTCGGTTGGACTATTCTCTCTCCACTCTCGACTACACTCGCCTATTCCATTAAGAGAAGAGGACCAACATTTGAGTCCCCTCTTAGAAGACTTTGGAAAGTCAGGAGCTGCATTCCCGTCGTGTCAAACAGGCCGATTGGACGAGCAACGTAAAGTTTTCGTGGGTGATTTGACTATTCTACTTCAAGTTTCATATGCTGTCGTTTTCTTGAACGGAGATGAATTCTCTCAGAGACGAAAGGATAAATCTTGTGGATTAGAAGATTCACCCTGTTTTGGCCCCCTCTGCATTTAACATGCTGATAGGATAAAGAATTTAATTTAATTGAACTGTTAAATTGGAGCTTGCTTATTTGCATTTTTACGAAAGTACATTATTTATATAATATTATTGCTTTTTCATACTCTTTCAATAATATTTTCGTTTTTCAACGAAAAGTTGCTATTGTGTGGTTGCAGCCAGTTCCTTCAAGGATATGAATAATCTATTTGCCATTGAAGTATAGCTTGATGTGTCTATAAATGTTTACACCACGTGGAGCACTCGATGCAATCATCAGTTGATGGGAGGAAATATATAAGAATGATCCATTGAAACTAAAGAATTGTGATGGATGGGAGAGTCTTAGTCAATGGAATAATCACAATACAATGATATATAGAATAGTTCACAATGAAATATAACAAATGTCAATTTAATCTCTACCGATTATTGTATACTTATGCCCCTTCTTGTTGCAGTTTAGTACTTCTATTTAAAAGATAGCTTAAGACGCATTAAAAAATAGTAAAAAAAACGAGTTTAAAAAAAGGACCTTCAAGTCCTAAAATAGAAAATCGAAATTTGAATTCGATGGCGCGAGAAAGGAGCGGGAATTCAAATTATGACTTTTCAACTGCGATTGACGCGGTGTTAATAAGGGTGTTAAGTAAGAATTCAAGTCCCTAAACGCGAAAAAGGTCGAGAAATAAAATATATTTAATTTTTAAAACCATTGAAAAAAAACCAGAAAAAACCAGAACTTTTAAAACCAGAACTACAGAATTTGAATTCCACCTTTTTCGTGTCTTTGTGCATTTGATAGCGCTGTGTTTGCACTTTTCATTCTCGCTTCGTTTTGAACGGAGCTCTCTGAACTGGTTCATATCACCAACTAGTGTTTCTACATCACACACAGAATCATCGATTCAGACTTCCCTTTAATGATGAGTATGCCTCGCCTGTTTGTCTAAAGTGAAAATTCAGTTCTAAAGTTCAATTTGTTCCCGGCGCTTTCTCGCATGGATTTAGCCAAAATCAATCAACACCTAGGTTAGGTGTACCCCTCATATGTCCCCTCCAACCATACGCTTGCCAATTGTTTGCATACATTTAAATTCAGAAATAATATTATAAAAGACAGGAATGGCCACATAGGAAATTTGTGTTGCGCTTCACGACTTACAGGAGAGCGATCCAATAGATACCCCTCGTTAAATGTCAACCACACTTGGATAATACACACCCACTATTTCACTAGAATTAAGGAATCTTGAAAAAGCCAAAAAGTTGTGTAGACGAATAATGGTCATTTGCATGGAAATTGAATAAAATCGCGGATTCAGGCCGCTACCTCTTTTATTTTTCTTAAAGATGGGGAAGCACGAAAAGAATCATTGGCTCCTACCACGATGGGAATGAGCCGCCTCATACATATACTGTAAGTAAAAAGTGTGTTTATGTTCAGTTTGCGACCGAAACTCAACCTTTGCCCTCTCATTAGGCCCCTTCCCATCTCTCTTTCTCCATTCCCTGCATTATTGAACATCTTTCAATCGTGATTATGCCAATCAATACGCAGAATCATTATAAAAGAAATAGTATGTGGTGACTTATATGACTTTTGCTACCATCCTGTCTTCACAGATTATTCACGAAAATATTCGTGGGACACCACCTTTAAGATGTGATTTTAAAAAAATTAATTGTGCTTCATGGTGTTTCGGGCGCTACGTCGCTTACTACGGATTTTCGGAGCACATATTGGAGGGTTATCTGGAGGGTTCCATAGAGCGAAGGACAAAACGAAACTCCTGAATTACCTCATCTACGAAATGAACTTATACAGTAGAGAATCTACTCGGGCGACTCACGTTTCCAGTGTAGCCCACTGCAAATCTCTTCCGCCCCATTCGCCTCCTTCCCGATCGCCCCTGTTGCCGCTGTACCGTCATCTGATTCTGATAAGACGGATGATGATGATGACTCAGATGACAACGTTGCATCTTCGCCTGTTATTCCTGCCAATCCACATCGTCCCACTTGAAAGCTTCAATCCGTTATGCACCTGGTTCATGTAATCCGAACGATAAAATCATAAGAGAAATAGTACATTGTGCTCTTTACAACTTTCATGAACATTCTTCATGGAAATGCACAATGTCGAGAAACAATATCCGTACTAAAAATAAGCCCACAGTCTACCTTGCGCACTATCTAACCATTTGCAATGCTAACAAGGAAAGTCTAGTCTTCTTAGTCTCAGTGAGACTTTTGAATAAGAGTATTTTTCCTGGATAGGTATAGGAAAAATATGAGAGGAGCCAAAAAATTAGCTGCTGCCATGCACTTTCAGATTTTATATAATCAATTTTAATTTTGTAAAATTTTAATTTCACAACGTAGGCGACAAGCAGTATATGAAATAAGAAGCCCCTGAAAGAGCCGTAAAAACTTAGCGGCGTCAAAAATAATGCATGCGCACTTGAAAATTGCATTTTCACAAAATTAAAATTAATTATAAAAAATCTGAAAGTGCATGGCAGCAGCTAATTTTTTGGCTCCCATCATAATTAACCAACCTGTCCTGGAAAAATACTCTTATTCAAAAGTCTCACTGAGACATAAAAGACTTCCCTTGTAAAATAACTCATGGTTTTGCTTTATATAATAGAATCTGCTCAACAAGGGCTATGTAAATATGGTTAAAAAATTGAATTTCAAAAAAAAAATTCCTTTTTTAAACAATTTATTACATTATAAGAGAGATTGAGAACGATATAGTACCTATTATAGAATTATATGGAATAGTCACTATTGACAATGTAAAGTGCAAATAACCTAATAAAAACAATAACAATTAATATTTTTCGTGTTCATCGTCTGATGCACACTCATCTATATCACTCTCATCCATATGTCTCACGTAAAATGGCTCATCTGCCTCTTTGAGAGGCACTCTATCAGAGAGGGATGGTTATCCGTCCGACTCGTTTCTGACCCATCAGAGATCGTAAAAAGGTCAACCCAATGAGTCATTTTCGCCACCCTAATTTCCATACTTCACTCTTGAATTCCTCTCTTCTCCATTTCCACTACTCAAACCCGTCAGGCATGCAAATGTTTTTATCACTACAACGCAAAGCACAAGTAAACATAAAATTCTTGAGTAGAGGCTTGCCCTCGGTCTTCTTCTCGATGATCTTCTCTCCAGAAAGTCCGTCGACCTACTAACTTCTCGAGGGATAACATATTGCGGTGATCAACATTATCGATTGATTAGGAGAATCAATAAATGGATGAAAGAAGAATACGGTATTTCATAACTATGCATTCATTTGAAACACCCGTGACAGGCGCGACAGCAAATACAGTAGTAATTCAAGTCTACTTAACGCTACAGTAATCTTTCGAGTCTGCTTGTAAGTAAAGATGATGAGCAAATTGTGAACATACATGGGCAAAATTTTTTTCGATCTTGTACTGCGGATAAAGAAGAAAAGGAAATACCCATGGAACCATAGGACTGGCGCTCTAAAAAAGGACGGTATCAACAAATAAACGCCGTAATCCACAAAAAATTGAGGAAATTAATAAAGTGCGGAAAGATCGATCCAAAGTAGTAAAGTATCTAAAGTTGGCAAAATGTCTGATCTTACTACAGTATTCCATGGTAGAGTAAACGCGCCACAAATGTTACGTGGACGAAGACGTCTCCGAATGTAACACAATATCACTTGACGGTTTGCTACCCTCTCGCAAATGCAACATCGCATTACGTCTCGAGGTAAGTCTCTCAAGTTTTATATTGTTCCTCCGTTTAACTTTCTTGTCATTCATATTTCATTTTTGCACAAAATCTTATCAAACATGAACCATAATCACTTATCATTCATCATTTTCATTATCAGTCCTTTATTACAAAACTCCCTATATAAACTATCGACGAGATTTCTTTTCAGTAAATTCAATATGGCAACGACGCTTCGATTCGACTTTCCTGAATTTTTCAGAATTTTACATGAATCGGCTGTTGAGGTTCACTGACTTGAAAATATTAAATAAATCTATTTTTAATTTTTCAGAAATTCCCCGAACCTCGCGCTCGAGCCTTCGTTGCCAATCATTGGATTTTTGCAATTCAAGTATAAATTGGCCTCTAATTTTATCAATATTACGAATAATAATTTCAGCTCTCAGTCATATATTTTGTGGCCGTATTCGGAATTCGATTCCTCATGAGAAACAGGCAAATCAAATGACATTTTAATATAGCAAATCAATAACTATTCGTTCAGAAAAGCATTCGACCTTCAAAGACCATTAAATGCTTGGAATCTCTTTCTCGCCGTTTTTTCAACTCTTGGAACGATTTTCATGGCTCCTGATTTCTTCGGAACTTTGATCGGAAAGGGATACAGAGGTATACATATAACCTTGTTTTATGACTATTTTTAGCATTTCAACCAGAAATGGTAATAGTTTATTTATTATCAATAACAACTTTTTGTTACTTTCTATGTATACCTAATAAATAATGGCATTGTAGCTTCATATTGTGATGCAAATGGAATGACTGAAGGAACGAATGGTCTATGGACATTTTTGTTCGTTATGAGCAAATCTTTCGAACTGATCGATACCATTTTCATTGTACGTTTCAATGTACCTTATTTGATTTCGTATTGAATGAAACAATTATAGGTTTTACGTAAGAAACCTCTTGTATTCCTTCATTGGTATCATCATATTCTAACTCTTCTTCATTGTTTTTATACTTATCCTGTCAATCCAGCTTATAATCGATGGGGACTATATCTCAACTTTACTGTTCATTCCTTCATGTACAGGTTCAAAATCTATTTTTTGAATGGAACAACATTGTGTTCATTTAGTTATTATTTCGTCCGATCAATCGGAATCAAAGTGAATGGAAGAATTGCTAAGTCAATTACAACAGCACAAATCGTTCAATTCATTGTATCTATAGCTGTATTGATTAGTATCGGAGTAGACCATTACGTCCTTGGGGTGAGTTGGATCAGTTAACGATACAATACACATTACCGTTTCAGTATCGTGATTGTGTATTCAATGAAAGTTCATTCTATTTTGCATTCGTTATGGATGTGAGTTATCTTGTTCTCTTCATCAACTTCTTCAAACAATCCTACCTTGTCAAGGATAAATACAAGATCAACGACGGAAATAAGAACGAATAAAATATTTCGCTTTTGACATACATAATGTACATAGGAAAACTGTTTAATATTATTTGTAATTTGTAAATTTAATGTGCTCCTTACATCGATCGTATCTATAAAGATCAAATATGAAATATATTGCTCGTGATTTGAAACAAAAGCTTGAATGCACAGATAAGAATAACCATTGATGATTAAACAATATACAGATGAGATACAGAAAAGAAGAGAACAGATTTACAAATGTTAACATTGTAAAGAATTGTACAAGTGTCAGTCGCACTAAATCTTGTCTCTAAATCTAAATGTTAATCCTTACATATCGGTATCAAAAGTCCTAACTTTCCCACTAGTCACTATGAGAATTATGTCTGGGTTTTACAGAACTGTTCGGGTTATTCATTATTATATATATTAGCATAACATAGTTAAGAAAAGTAAATTAAGTTTTAGAATGATTGGTGTGTATTCGTTTTCACAGCATTCCATACAAAATAATATAAATCATATAGATGAGATGATGTACCGTCATTTAGAGATAAAGTGCAATGAATGTGATATCTTATGCTATTATAGCATATTTTTGTATATGATTTTTGTGGGCCATTTACCGGCTCAATCAGAGCATTTCATGCGTAATGGTTGGTTCTGTTAGATGCATATGGATATGCTGAATCGATTAATGATAGTTAAAACCTTCAGAAAAATTTATGTACAGTATACGGAAGGAAAAACATAAAGATTACGTTTTCTGCCTTTTCCCATTGTGTGGCAACGCCGTGACTGGTGTAAACCAAGAACTCGCTCCAATGAGACTGCTTGAATTTCTACGTTATTTTCATTTTCCAACTTTATTTTTCGAATTCACTCGTATATTTTGCTCTAATCAGATGATGCTATCATAGCACATCCCCTATCCCTCGTGTTCACTCGTTTAATGTGGAAATTCTTGCAGAAATCACGCGCAGTCGTTACGGGGCGATATGGTTTCTACTCGTTTTCCTCATTTTCCGTCAGATAAGTCATTTCAAAAACACATTTATTCTTTCAAATGAATGGGTGGTGGCTTGTGTGGACCTCATTCCAGGTTTCTGGCTGAGAGTGGTCGGTGGTATTCGCCTTCTTTCAATTCAACGTCGCAGGATTCAAGAAGACACTCAGTATTTTTATCTTTTTTCATTCTTATTTGAACCTGAAACGTATATTTTTGCATAAGTAGGCTCTTTTTCGTATACACAATATGTTCGGTCAAGCAATAATAGCAATAATTACTTACAAGGGAAGCACCAGTTGCGACGGAACCAATTCTGTAAGGGACCCATATGGGTAGTTAGGGTTGAGGGGGGGACCGACAAAATTGTTTTCAAAAGCTGCTTGGCGGACCTATAAATCGATAAAATCGATCGAAATGCGCGCGCCGCCAAAATACCCTACGAGATGCAACGTAGTGCCTGTAACGACATCGGCGGCTCAACAGGTAAGGCATCTCACTAGTACCCCCCTCCCCCCTGGTTCGATTCACGTCCCTGTCACTATTCTTTTGCTGATTTTTACAAACTTCCTCAACTTCATTTTCATTGTTTTTTTCATCATTTCAGAGCTTTATCATTCGAATAGAATACGGTGAATCTAGTTCAGCTAGTTAAAATGAGCAACATTCGTCGTCTATCGTCCCTCTCTCTCTCCGCACTCCAATCTTCCCGAACATCAGGATCTCCAACAGATAAGTGATTTATAGCTTTATTATTGTTATTGTCACTTATTTAAAACAATTTATCACTGATTAACAACAGCCTCGGCTCTCTCGTCTTTACTACAACCTTCATTTCCCCGCTCTCGGCCCTCTCATCATCAGTAGTCAGTCGACACAATGGATTATGACATAGTCTGTGGTAAAAATGTTGCGCTTGGAGTCGCGCTCAAGATGGGAGCAATCTCTTCATCCGTCTTCACCGCAGACTCTCTGAACCAGTCGGAGAAGATGTGGGTGAAAAGACTCACTTTGTTTATTCGCTCTGCAGAGCTCGGAGAAATTCGGGTGGAGGATAGACATGAGATGGTAATGGATGACGAAGATGTGGAGGACTCTGATCTCGACTGGGATTTCGAGTCGGACGGAGAGGAAGATGATTCAATGACATGGAACTCCACCAAAATTACAAGAGAAAAGGTAGGCATTGCTTGATTCCCTGCCCCAAGGCCTACATATTCGGAAAAGGCAGCGATGGCCCTTGTCAATGCACAGAAGAAGGGACACCCTTCTTCTGTACATTGACGTACACTTCGCCCAAAGTGTGAGAAGCCGTTCTGCTTCGAATGTTTCTGGGAGAACTTGCACCAATGCTGATTATTTTTATGTAGTTTCCCGTGTGTATTTCTTCTTTCACCGTGTTCTATTCGAATGATAAAGCTCTGAAATGATGAAAAAACAATGAAAATGAAGTTGAGGAAGTTTGTAAAAATCAGCAAAAGAAAAGTGACAGGGACGGGAATCGAACCAGGGGGGAGGGGGGTACTAGTGAGATGCCTTACCTGTTGAGCCGCCGATGTCGTTACACGCACTACGTTGCATCTCGTAGGGTATTTTGGCGGCGCGCGCATTTCGATCGATATTATCGATTTATAGGTCCGCCAAGCAGCTTTTGAAAACAATTTTGTCGGTCCCCCCCTCAACCCTTACTACCCATATGGGTCCCTTACAGAATTGGTTCCGTCGCAACTGGTGCTTCCCTTGTTAGTCAACCGTTCTAACTGGTTCTCTATTCGGTACTCTGCAATTCGCTACGTTAACATTAACTTGGTACAGTTACAGAGCAACTACACTGGAGGATTATGGATGGGACGTGGAGGAACGACGAAACAAATGGGACGAATCGATGATGAACAACTGGACCAAGAAGGGTATGATAGTTTACGCGAACAAATACTTCTAGGTTCTAGTATGAAGCGAGTAGTGCATGATTGTTTCCGTTTGACATTAATAGTTGCGACACATCTATCAAGAGTAGGCTCTGATGCATGTGTTGGTCATTCATGACATCAATAATAATAATGATGATGATTATAGTAATATCAATATAATATTAACATATTCCATTTAAGATGTCTGATGTCACTTCGACTCTTCAACCATCCGAACTTCAAGAAGATATTTATTATTTATATTATTTATTCTTCCATGTTGTACGAAAAAAACGAATTTTTATCTACATTACATAACAGTCGAGAGAAGTCTATGATTAATCGTGCACCATAACGAACACGATCTTAGGCAAGATACGGTAAACATGGGAAAGCCATAAACAATCGATCGATAATCCACAAATTATTACGGTAGAATTTGTTCAATACAGAACAAGAATCAATACACGAAAAATGCAATTGCAAGGGATAACAGGGTAAATGGAGGCGGCGACGAGGCGGAATGGAGGCCAATCTTCATTGATGATTGCTTCACAATATTCATCGAGGACACTGAAGGAGCAGCAACAATTGAAGTCAAAGATCAATGCCCAAAGAGCAAACATACCAAATTCGAGACCCTGAAGGAGGAGCACAGCTTCAGAGCATGCTTCCGGTCTGTCATCCAGAACAAGTTCGCAAGCATTAGCTTAATTGGAATAACTTAATATTGTCTCGTGAGTATTATTATCATTATCATTATTATTATTTGAGACAAGATGTCCAACCATATATGAATAGAAAGACGGCGAATACCTTCTCTGCCTAATGTATCGAAATTATTAATATCGAAGAGAAACAATCAATCAATACTCACATCATCTTAGAATCTAGAACTATTATTCGTGTAAACTCCATACCTTCCATTGTCCATTTGTTCATCATCGATTGGAGGTATTTGTGGTATTCATCCGCGTCCCACAAACCTTATTCAATTGTTTCCACTGTAGACAATGGATCACGTTGCTCTGTAACTGTACAAAGTTAATGTTAACGCAGCGAATTGCAGAGTACCGAATAGAGAACCAGTTAGAACGGTTGACTAAGTAATTATTGCTATTATTGCTTGACCGAACATATTGTGTATACGGAAAAGAGCCTACTTATGCAAAAATATGCGTTTCAGGTTCAAATAAGAATGAAAAAAAGAAAAAAAATACTGAGTGTCTTCTTGAATCCTGCGACGTTGAATTGAAAGAAGGCGAATACCACCGACCACTCTCAGCCAGAAACCTGGAATGAGGTCCACACAAGCCACCACCCATTCATTTGAAAGAATAAATGTGCTTTTGAAATGACTTATCTGACGGAAAATGAGGAAAACGAGTAGAAACCATATCGCCCCGTAACGACTGCGCGTGATTTCTGCAAGAATTTCCACATTAAACGAGTGAACACGAGGGATAGGGGATGTGCTATGATAGCATCATCTGATTAGAGCAAAATATACGAGTGAATTCGAAAAATAAAGTTGGAAAATGAAAATAACGTAGAAATTCAAGCAGTCTCATTGGAGCGAGTTCTTGGTTTACACCAGTCACGGCGTTGCCACACAATGGGAAAAGGCAGAAAACGTAATCTTTATGTTTTTCCTTCCGTATACTGTACATAAATTTTTCTGAAGGTTTTAACTATCATTAATCGATTCAGCATATCCATATGCATCTAACAGAACCAACCATTACGCATGAAATGCTCTGATTGAGCCGGTAAATGGCCCACAAAAATCATATACAAAAATATGCTATAATAGCATAAGATATCACATTCATTGCACTTTATCTCTAAATGACGGTACATATAACGTTGAATTGTAGCCAAAGTGTTCAGTTATCATACTGTTTTAGATCTATTGTGTTTTGATTGTTTAGCCAGTATTTTCAGAGATAAGAATGTGATTACATAAGAGTCTAATATAACCATGAATGATTACCACGTTTTGCATCTAAGCATCTAAATTGATAAGAAACCATCTATAGCAGGAAATGATCATAGGATACTACACTAAAGACTAAAAGGGGAAGAAATTTTATATTATTATATATCATGATTTTAGCAAAGTTAGTTTTGCAAAGTTATCGGAGAAACTTTTTTTTTAAATTTAAAAATATTTAACATAATAGTTTAATCAGATTGTAATACAAATACAGTTCACGATATTCATAAAAAAGATACATCGTGCAAGATATAAATAATTCATTGGGAAAATATTTTTGAAACTCACAATCAGATCTAACTCGCATTTAAATTGTTTGCTTTTACTTTTACCCATATTTCGGAACTCTTTTGAGCTAATTCAACAAAGCGAGAGGTAATTGCCAGACCGGAGAGTTTAAAATTATGTAGCTCGAGGTGTGGTTATAACTCGTATACTTTATTGCGTATATTTTTATCTTTGTCTTGCAAACAGCTGATTAAGCAATAAGACGATTCTCCGAAAAATTGTTTATCTGTCATAATACAATACTTTTCATAGTCTAGTTGAGATCACACAAAATATTAGGTTGGTGCATAAATTTCTGACTTTCTGATGCGTGTTTTTTTGTCCCAGAACATGAACCCGTCCGGCCAGGTGATGTAAATAGCATATATGAAGTAGGGACGTTATTTCCTCTACCGACAGTTCTCTAATGAAGAAAAACCGATACATTTTGTACAAATTAGATTTTTTGAAAACATCAGCCTGAATTTTCGCATATGGGTGCAGAGATTCAATGATGAATATGGTGGAGAGATAAAAGAGACGAAAATACACTTTCAATTCTAAACTGTTCGATTGCGTATAAATAAATTGATCTGAGTTGAAAAAGCCGAAGATTGCGGACTTGATCGGTTTCTTAGTCCCAAGAGTAGTGGAGACATGAGATAAGGATACACTCCAGGTGTTGTATACCATTGATGTGTAAGGAGGATATTTTTCATCGCTGGGTATTGTTGTTTCAAAATGACACGGACATCTAAAAAAAGGCCGAAAAGTCGGAAATTGATGTACCAACCTGATACATGACACTATTGAATTCGATAAGAATTATAGGAATGGTGAGTGGGAATAATTGAATGATAAATCTATGGATGATAATGTTCAGTATAAGCTTTACATCTATCTGATAGTTCATTGTTTTGATAATAATCGTTCGAAAGAGGAATATTATGTCCACTATTCCAACAGTTAGTATCGTTATTATAAGTAGTCCATTCATATTCCTGCAATTCAATGTAGAGAAAACATTAAATTCGAAATAAAGTGGATAAATGTTTTTGATGGATAGAAAAAATATACCTGCTGAATTGTATATCTACTTTGGAATATGGAAGAGATGGGTGGAAGTGGTTTATATTTACTCGAGTTAACAATTGTAGAAACATCATGTGACGTCGGGAAATTTTTTTTAATATTTACATTTAATGTAATATGTAAACTGATGTATATTCATACCTTTTCCGTTTCAACTTCACTATTTCTATCTTGACTATCTGTTACAACTTCTTCTAAATTTTTTACCGGGTTTCCCATTTCTGACGGAAACGTGGATTGAGGTCGTTCCATTTTCCTATAACAAAATTAATGAACGTGTTAATAATTTATATTTGCAATTTAAAAACTGCAAAAATATTCTAGAACACTTAATATACATCTACAAATTGAAGAGAATTAGAATATTTCATTGAAGGACAAAAATTTAGAGGTTAAAGCCACCTAGAAGAGCAAGAAAATAGCATGAAATAGTATGCATATCTCTCCATATTATAGTATTTTCGTTTACCTTCATATAATCACTAAGGGGGATTAATCACTAAGCAACTAACTATTAAAATGAGATAATGAGAGTCACAATATCAGTATAGAAGGTCGAGTAAACAAGTATATTAACATGTCAAACGTCATTTACAAACTTCGTTTTCATGTGTATATTATATATTGATAAGAACATTTTGTACAAAGACCTTTGTGTTTGCATATGACAGATTATCCTCCAATAAACATAAATATATTATTATATCATACAACTTTATTGTCATAGTCACAACTCTTTGTAGATCATACAGAATGGAAATAATTTATTGAGCGCCTAGCATACAAAAAAGTGATAGCAGCATACACATACAAACAATTATGAAAGCGATATAACAATAAGTGTATAGCATAGAATATATTAAAAGAAGGAGCAATTGTTGATTGAAAGATGGAAAGAGTTTATTGAAAGTGACTGAGTGACAATGAAAAAGACTGACTAATCATATGAATGAGAGACCTCGCATAGTTGTTTCACAACACTGGGAATTAATCGAAGAACGAAGAACAAGGGTGGATGGGATGAATCTATCAAATATTCGAGGTATTTATTGATTTTTGGATCGATAAAAAGGGATGGGGTCGTACTCGTAACCTTTGGTAACACTAAGCAGATAAGGACAATGAGGAGATGATCAAATTATGATGAGAAAAAAATTCTGCGTAAAATCAATATATTGATTGGGAAGATCAAATGTGGCAACAATCTAAGATCAACATATACAGTACAGATCGGTTGAGTTGTTAACACGGGCTCCGCTGCTCCCCCTTGCAGAGCGCATTTCGACGCATTTTTTTCGTTTCAACGGAGTATGAATATTTTTCAATATTCGTAGTCTTAATCATGAATTTCCGACGAAAAATATTCATACTCGGCTGAAATAAAAGATGCGTCGAAATGCGCTCTGCAGCGGGGCACAGCGGAGCACGTGTTAGTAACTCGACCGATCTATATATCAAGGATAATGCAATTTAAATATATAATATTATTAGGTTAGTAAAACATTTTGAATTTGATCGTTCACTCTGATCAAGTGAATAGGAATCGATACTTGAGATGAGAAATGGAAGGGGGGGGGATTGATTATTGATTATACAAGAAATGGAAGGGGAAGAAAGTATGAAATATGTAGAAAGTATGAGAAGACTATATACAGGAAGAGAGACTAATTGATCACAAATACTGAAAAGATAGAAAGAGTCAATATCATCTTAATGACCACACAAACACATACATTCCAATGATACTGGAGAGGATAAAATCAAGGATTTGAAAAAAAAACAGTGAAAAGGGACAGATATAACATGAATAATATATTGAAATCAATTGGAACTGATCGATATCTTAAATGAGTTAAGGTCTACTCGTATGTAATCTAGAAGATGGACAAAAGTAAAGATGAGACTAGGTAATTGATAGAAAGATCGAATGAATGAATGAATGAACAAGTGACATGATACGTCGAGGAATACAACTATATAACAAATCAGAGACGAAGACTCAAAGACGATCTCGAGGCATGAGTCGACTAGCTGAATTGTATCCAAGACCCAATGTATTCGAATCGTAGTCTGATGAACCACGTTGAGACTCCATCAATGCCATTAGGTCCTCAATGAGAACAATAATGATTGATTGAAATGAAAAGGGACGGAGCTTATGTGTATAGTACCTGGAATCGAGCAGGTAATTGATAAGCTTGAGCGTGTTCTGATTGTTCTAGTGCTTCTGACACAGCGTCCTTGTGTTGCTCCAGATACTTGTACAACTCGTTCAGTGCAGAAAAAACCTAGATTGATCAAATAAAGTCATTTGTCGATCGATGAAAAGATTGTAGACTACAGTATCTACCTGTAGCTGTCCCCGTCTCGTCTTACTCTCCTCATTCAACATTGACGCCATATCCGCATCTGATATCGGGGCCATCTTTGCTATTTCGGTGTAATAACTGAAATAGAAACGAAAATCAATCAATATTCCGATCGTTGAAAAAATTTCAATCAATAATAGCGTACCTATCAACCCATTCTCTATATTGGAACATATCCTTAGCAAATAGAAGTTTAGATGAAGGTGAATCTTTTGTAAGCTGATGATCTTGAGTGGAACAAGAGTCCATAAGAGTTTGAGCTACTACAGATAGACATCCTTCAATCTAAATTATCCATATTAATAATAACGATATATAGCACACTCATACATGATAAGTGTGCCTACACTTAAATAGATAGATAAGTTAGCTTATACAAAACAACACATTTTCATTCTGTGAATTCTCCTTTCATATAAAGCATTTCAAAATGACATCAATAGGAACATTCATATTTCAATAACAAAACAAAAGCAATTAATTCATTACCTTGGTAGGCTTAGGTACATCGAATACAAAATGTGGATTCTTGATTAGATTAACCCAGAATCGTAAAGGTAGAGCATTACTCTTCCATGCATGAGTCACTTCTGGATCTGTTATACCATGTTCCAGAGCCTATAACAATCACATTATTATATATCATATATACTTTTGTCTACAACAAATTGAACAAATATAATTTATCTTTCACTAGTATATTATACTATGTGATGATATAACAGTACAATATCATTCCGTGATCTGATACATCTCAATCACTAGTATATTATACTATGTGATGATATAACAGTACAATATCATTCCGTGATCTGATACATCTCAATCACTAGTATATTATCATTAGTGATGATATAACAGTACAATATCATTCCGTGATCTGATACATCTCAATCACTAGTATATTATACTATGTGATGATATAACAGTACAATATCATTCCGTGATCTGATACATCTCAATCATACATTTTCGGTACCCTAGCTGTCTCTTTTTTTTATATAGTGGGTCAATTCTCGAAATAGCGTGGGAGGATCTCCATACTTGATCAGTGGTCCCACTCGTAGATTATCTTGATTGCACATGGAGCGTGAGCAATGAGCAGTGGACTAGGCTGCATGAAACCGTGAGGATTCGGTTATTGTAGATAGTTGAGATGACCAAGACCAAAGATCAGAATGGAGATAAGCAACAAGGTGGAATGGATAGGTGCTAAAGGAAGAGTAAATATACAATACTTTACACAGAAATGAGATCACTTAATACATTCGAATGTAACAACAGAGATCTGAATTGTCTATGGGAAGAACTAGAAATAATGTGAGGGGGTAACTTCTTGAAAAGTCTACTGGTTCTTAAAGCGAAAGAATGATAACGACAAGTGACACGAGTAAATTATAGTGGGTTTATATAGTGGGTCAATCCTCGCACTGCGAGGGTATGACAATGTATGATCTCAATAAATCAATAATACACAGTACCTGTCCATCCATAAAGTCAAACATGTATTTGACACAAGCGGGGAGTGTAGCGTGTCGAGATGAGGAGAATATTGATTCGAGTAGATCATTGATAAACTTTTGGAGAGTTCCCTTCATCATTAGTAATCTGAAGTGATGTATGTAGAATAATAAAAGATGGTAACAATTAAAAGTTTGGATAGATAGAAACAGAAGTAATGGGCAGTATGAATCAAGAAACGCTCATGTTTGTTCACTTTGTCGTCAAAATATTTTTTTGCAGTGAAAAATGAAAGAAGCAAATAAAAGCGAACTAAATAAAGAAAGAGACAAACCTGGTTAGATAAATCTCCGTGACCATCTTTTCTTGTCCATCGGAAGGTCCATGTTCTGATGGTTTGACCAAATGATACAACTTGGCCTCCGAATCCTACAAATCATCATAATTTATCCGAACAATGTTTTATCCGCTTGTAAGGGGAACATCTACAGTAAGATAGAGATACAGTACCTTACTATGATTACTTGAATTCGTTCCTCCAAATAGATTTGGTCTCGATAATGTCGGAGAATTCTTCAATGACAACGAAGATTTCTCCGATAGGAGGGACTGCAAATAATAATAATTATTATTATTAAATTACACGATGAATTCCGTATGCGTACACTATATCAAATCATTTTAAAAAACCCAAACCAATCAGGAAACATAGAATATATACTAGAAAATTGAGCAATTCCCAACAGTCAATCAACCCATGCATCGACAACACAATGACAAAACATGGACGACGTATATCAATTACATCGCACTACACTAAACTACAGTAATTCGCACCCAAGAAGCAGCCGAAGGATTGACCAGATTGTAGAGAGAAGCATGTCTAGCTACCATTGTCAGAACAGCATTTGGAGGGATATGATAGTGAGAAAGAGTATTCAACTTCTTCCATCCACCTGACTCTGTACGAGATGTTGAATCCACGTCCTCAATACAAATCAATTACATTACAATAACGTTTCTAAATCAATCAATAGTTCTTGACTATTGTATATAATAAGACGAATATGATCTATTCAATCAATTAAACTATAGAATACCTGTAGCAGGAGTCGTCCATGCATTGGATGTCTGTATTCTAGATCCATTTCATCAGCACGAGGTCGTTCAGAGTACGCAAGAGTACGGTACCGTGCTTCGAGACACTTCTCTTTCACCTACAAATCAATCGATATCTATAATACGACTCAAACAGTTACTTTCGTGTGAAAGTATTGTGTATCATCATCTTTATAGCACAACGATACAACTATAATACTCAGTAGAGTAATACCTATACTGTGATCGATGTAATTTACCATCAAGGTAAATAGATAAATATAATGCAATATTATTAATACTAACTTGAGTGATAGAATCACAATCGAGTACTCTAACAGGTACTTCTGGTATTACAGGAACATATCCAGGAGGGGCAGAGATAGATGAAGGTCCTCCTTCACCCGATAAAAATATCATTTGTTCATGAAAATCGAATGTCGCACGTAGTAACTTCTCCTCGCTCAGTGAATATCTAAAGATAAATTATTGATTGATAGGGATATTGAAATATACAGGAAACCTTGATAGAAAGTCAACAATACAGTACTACAGTAACCAAGACTAAATGAATCTACAGTATCCACAATCTATCGTACCTTGCTTCAAGAGTGAGTGCATCCTGTGGTCCTTTCTCCATTTGTTGTTTAATACCCCAATACAGATCGAATAGTCTTTTACCCGCACATTCTTCAAGGTAATTGTGCATGAGGAAGGAGAACCATGCAGCTAACATTCTGAATACAAATAGTATTGTTAATTGAACAAATTAAATCAAATGAGTAGTTGTTCTAGAAAGATCAAGAAAACAATCGATATACAAATATGAAAATAATGAAGTGTCGATTGATTAGGGTACCTTTCAGCAACAGATTCACTTCTTCTAAATAGAATCTTTGGTTGGAATCTCTTCTCTACAGTCTTCTCAATCAATTCACGTAACAATTGTTTCAGAATATCCGTACAATATGCCATCTTCTCCTGAATAAATAAGCAATATTTGACTCGCCGCTTGGCTAAGTATCATCGATATATCTCATGAAGAAGTTAGGTGCGTAGCTTGACTGAGTATCATACCTGTAGCACGACCATGAGTAGACTTCCAAGATAGACGCGATCCTTTCCGACAAAGTACTTGTTCGATTCCATTGTACGTACCATTGTGAGAAGGAACGTCTGTTAATTTGATATATTAATGTTGTATTCAACTATTTTCAAGGAAAAGATTCATCGAGTCATAAACTTGGTCACTTCAAATTTTACCATCATCATTAGAGCAAAACCGTAATAAAAAACGACCGAATGACCTAATGTAGAGTGCAAGGTAATATTTTGTTCATTTATCATTAAAAGCATCTATTCTTATCCTCTAATAAGTAATCTTACTTTCATGTGATAATCAAACTAACTTTATTCATAAGTAGTTTGTGTAGTTCTCTCAATCCTTCTTCAACATATTTAGCTCTACTTGAATCTACTTCCAATTCTCTCATTGCAGGATGAGTATGACCACTAAAAACAAATCACTCTTATCTCCTTATATTGAACCAGATCAGAAAGGAGAATAAATAAGAATGAATAGTGTATTATCGTACCTATTGGGGAATAGTACACGTGCTGCGTATTCACGATATTCAAGGAATGGTACTACAGGTGTTCCCAATGGTAGATCAGCATGATAGGCATTCAATGACGTCTGAAGCTCGGCAAACGCTTCCTGTAATTCATGTTTAATTACTGTATTCCTCTAGTTCTCAGTCAGAACTTCTGACTACTGTACCCCTAGTCTCTTGTCAGGATCAACCAATCAATAAATTTACCTTGCACTCCGTAGCGACCCTCATTTCAATAGCATCCATTTTCGACTTAAGTAGTTTCATCTGACGATTGTGCGAGTTCGATTTGCGTCTGCAATTATAAATCAGTAAATCAATCAATAATCATTCAATCAATCAATAACTTACTTGTACAAGACCATGAGTACGATCAATAGTGCGAGTAGAGCAAGAATACAAACGAGAATAACCCCAACTGCAGTTGATGATATACCCGGTGAATCGTATGAAAGAATTCCCGCAGAGAATCTACAAGAATGATACTGTAGATATATGGATTGAATGAGAGATCAGAGATACAGTAATCTCTACCGTACCTAATATCAGCAATCTTAACGATAACTTCAGGATCAACTCCTGATGGAAGAGGTGGTCGCTTCTCTGGTGGTTTACATGTGAGAACACGAGCTGCCACTAAGGTTTGGACACAATCCACACCACCAATTGAGATCTGATAGATAGATAGATAGATATAGAGATGAAGAAGTGAAAATATATGTAGATATATTATGGATAGATTTGAAGAAGGAATCAAATACGTCCACTCATATTTCTACTTACATTTTGATACAAAACAAAATGTTTTATGAGAATGAAAGTTGATTATATTATTAACCTTAACATCTCTATCACTGGCAGCATCATTCAAATGAACTCCATTGATTGTTAGATAATTCTCAGTTGGTCGATAATATCGAGGTTCATTCCATGAATCAACAATCGGATCAGGGAATACTTCAAGACGACCTCGTCTACAATCATATTAATTAATCATTATCAACAACTCTTAATCTTCTATATTCAGTCAGACGAAATGAACAAAATAATCGGATAAATATCAGTATCACAAAAATATGAATAAGAGATGAATCAATTGCAGAAGTAATCATTCATCTTCAATAAGATTCTTCATGTCATAATTGAAATCCAAACTGACTTAGTTAGTGTTCCATCGAAATCGAATGCATATCCCACTTCAATCGATCGATCATTCATTCTCTCTGTTAGAGGAAGAGGCGGAGTCGTACATTCCATATGAGAATCATCACGAATCTACAGTAATCCATCAATAATTAAGATATACTGTACCCATATTTATCGATTTAATGGACAAATATGATAGTAGAGTATAGACTAACCGTGCATTCTCTTCCTTCACTCTTTCCATCAGCTCTTCCATATAACATCATCTTTGGTCGTTGAAGTATTCTGAATCCTTCTCCTATAACATCCACACGAATACCGCCTGAGGCTACACTACGCTCCGGACTCATCGAAAGCACTTTCGGATTTGGCCTGAAATATGGACAAAGGTATACGGTAATCGAACAATCGATAGTGACAACTTACATATAAGAGAAGTCGATGCCTCTGTGCATCTTTACATGTTGTCGATCGATATCTACTCTGAGGGAACGAGAATCTGGACGATCTAATGGAGGAGTACGACAAATTATAGAAGTTGCAGTTCGAGAGATTACGGTACATCTGAAAGATCAAAGATCATCATTGTCTAATAATAAGTATACATACGGTTCATTTCCAATGCGTACATCGATATCAGCTCCTGCATCAAGATCTATTCCAATCAATGATATATCAGTACCACCCGATAGAGGACCCGAATTAGGACGAATCTTTTGAATTGATGGCTGAAATAGAAATGAATGATTGAGAATAGATTGATCTTAGATCTCTTACCTCTACATATTGAAAGTGATCTGATGACAATCCTGTGTATTCTACACTATCTGGACGAAGTTTAACCACGATTGGACCCTGAAAATCAATCGATCAAATTGAATAATGAATATTGAGATATAAATTTGATCAAATTTCAATTAACGGTTAATAGATCTCATAATTTCGTATATAATCTAATTATACAGAGTAATCTTATTTCATGCAGAATCATGCAGAGAGCAGCGATGAGGGAATGCAATTAGACGAATAAGAGGAATATAGAGAAATAATTAAGGGATCTATACTATATTTGTATAATAGTACCTGACTAGTTCGTCCATCCGATTGTCTCTGCCCGGGTCCTGTCACACAGATTACAGTAGATGGAGCGACGTAATCAGAAGATACTAACTGAAAGAAGATCAAAGTAACATTACTTATTAGAGGATAACAATAGATACTTTTAATGATAAATGAACAAAATATAACCTTGCACTCTACATTAGCCACCATAATCGTCTTTATATCAGAAGGATATCGACCTAGATTCATTCCATTTATTGTTATCTATAAAAGATCTATATTAGAGCCTCATTCATTCTCATTAATTATGCATTTCGATTCGAAATTTTCGAACAAAAATGAAACCGCACATAACCAAGGAGAACAAATATAAGTAATCAATATGATGAACATACCGTAGTATTCCCTCCGAGTGGTCCTTTTCGTGGTGAGAATCCTCTCACTTCTGGATGAGTACATAATTGGGTTGCATTCAACCATGGAGAACGGGTAGAACACGCACCCGGAGCCACACAACGAGACTAAATAATCAATCAATAAGATCTCATTATAATTCGATGGCTAAAGAGATAATATACCGATTGAAAAATCGATAGAATAGAATACCGTACCTCACACCATCCACAGGCGTACTTTGTCGTGTCAAGAGTCAGACACGTACCACAGTCTTCTGCGATTTCTTCACAACGGTAGACCTAAATAATAAAGGAGTATTTGAAGATACATACCACATACAACCAACACATTTCATGTTTCATCGATACTAAATGAATAATTGGAGGAATAGTCGGAAAAGGAATATAATTAGGTCTTCCTCATGATATTCGAATATACTAACAAGTGATTAATCAAGAGTAAGCTAAAGATCATAGATGAATCTTACTTCAACAGCAATGTTCTGTGTATTATCTAGAGTGTGAATGAGTGATGGTTCATCATGGGAAGACCATACAATATCAATTGATACACGTCCAGTCTTATCAAACATCATATCATCACATCTCAACAATTTTTATATTAATATTAGTAGAAGTAGTACATTTAATTTTTACTTTGCATGACTATAATTTTTTAAATGTTTACCCTCTTACAAATAAGAGTGTAACGGTTTTTAAATAATAAATTAATGAAAAAACAAATGAAAAGCATACTCGATATTTCCATCATTTCGTCGATTCGCTAACTTATCATGAATAATTCCATTCGAAAGACGAAAACGACACTTGAAATCATCCATGAACGACGTGTCTATGTTTTGTGCCTCAAAGAATTACGATAGATCAATATATTACGATTACGGTAGAGATAAGAGGGGATACAGTACCTTGACAGCGATGTGCTTCCTTTGACCAGCGGATACATGAATGATGGGAGTAGGAGCGACGATGTGAGGACAATTGGAAGGACCACGACGAGATGAGGAACCAGAACGCTTAATGAGAGAGAATGAATTAAAAATAAAGAAAGAGATGGAGAGATTAAAACTTGGGTGTGTCGTAAAATTTATCAAGAAAACAAAATGAATAAATCGATGAGATGGAAATGTATCTCATAGATAGACAGATCATAGATGGGCGCCAACATGGGGGTGCCCCCTGTAAAATTAGTGTTTTACGAAAATTTGTGGAATGCCCCCTGTGTAAAAAATGACGTTTAGGTGAAATTTTTGAAAAAAATAGTGAAGGCCCCCTGTAAAATTAACCATTTTTCGTTCGGATACCCCCTGTAGAATCGAGCCCCAGGTACCCCGCCCATGTATGAGACCGATATATAAAGATAAAGAAAAATATTAAATGATATTATATTTAGAACAATATTGCAAAATATAAAGTATCGAATAGCACAGACAATAAGACTCTTTGTAAACCCGTCACTTGTATGTCACACCAATAGATCAAGAACTATCACATGTTCCCTTCAATCATAATCTCATATATTAATATTCAAACCTTCATTCCATTTACGAAGACTTGCCCTCTACATCGATCCTCTGTCTGCTGTCCCGATACACATTCGTTCGATCTGAAAAAAAACAATCATTAATCGCGCATATGTACCGTAAAGGCATATGTACCGTAATCAAATAACTACAGTAACCTAAAACATACCGTAGACACCAATCGCACGGGAATGGACTGGCTGTGCATGTGGTACATGAAGAGAATCGACGACAATCAAAGAAGGTGAAATTGACTGAAGCGAGAGCGGGAAGAGGTTGAGATGATACCTCAAATATCATAGTTGTTATAGTAAATGGATGAATTATCAATTGTACATAAACAGAATGCTCTTCAATGGTTTTCCAGAAATAATGAAGCAAGAATCTCTCATGAACAATTAGCAAGCAACAAATATTTAATCCTCTTCTTTTATCTAAATTGAAAAAATACCTCAACAATAGATAATTTAGCCATGATGGATGTCTCATTTGGACCCATTCGAGGAATCTGATCGATGTTAGGAGTGACACAACGAAGTGAACTACAAAGTAGTACAATCTAATCAGTCTAAAGATCAAAGATCAAAGATCAAGCCACTCACTCATCTTCCGAAGGTGTTGTAGGCTCACTTTGTCGTGTCTCGCCACTTGGGAATGTGAACACGCAACGTAGTTTGCCTCTGAACAAACACAATCGAAATCAGAAAATCAATAAATCAATTGTCCACTCACCGTCTTGCTGCTCCAATATTCTCCATGGTGACATTGAGATAATCTGTACTGGACACTTGTACTTGCTCAGGGAACACGGAACGGATACTGTAACAAGTATTGATTACCATTGATTATTAGTGGATACAGCAATCAATCAATCCATATTCTCTTAATCGATAAATCTGGTAATGAATCAATAATGTCTTACTTTGGACAAACATTAGTATCATATCTCAACCATCCAGAATTGGTCATCGGTAGTGCTCGATCGCATGTTTCTTTTAATGAACACGAACTCGTTCTGAAATATGGGAAGGTTGAATAGATTACATTATATATCAAGGAGGAAATGATACTAATAGATACCAATGTATTGATGAAACAAGAGACAAAATATTGATACCGTACCTTATGCACCATCCACAATGAGGATCTCTCTTGGACATACATGCAGTACATGTTTGTGCATCATTATCACAATTGGATGAAGGCCAACGGATAACCTATAAAGACAATAATCATTCATTCATTTATCCACAATACACACATTTATCATTCTATTTGCCTACACAATTGAGTATCGACGTCTCTTTACTAATATAAATGTCGCTTAGCGAAAAATGAAAAAAAATAAATACTGATTATGTTTCCTAGATGTTTAATGACATTCTTATAACATTAACACTTACATAATTTGGAGTTAGAGCAAAGACGAAACTTCCACTTTCAGAGAATTGGAGGTCCTGAAGAGAAGAAGTTCATTGTCGTAATATTCAATTTAAAAAAGGTCAATAATCTCATATGTACAGTACCTGAAGAATGGGTTCAGCAGCAATCGTATCCTGACCGTACACGAAAAAATTGTCGTGACCCTCCAGAACAGCCTGCAGCATCAAGTTGTCAATAAGACGGTAATCCGTATGAACCAATCAATAAACAACAATATGACTACAGTATACCTTGACAAGACGTCCATCCTTGGTTCCCATAAAGACTACGGTAGAACCTCCATGAGTTGTGTTCGTAGCCACAGATGTGACACGAGCATCGTTCAACTAGAAGACGAATACGGTAATATAGATCAAAGATCAATAATAATCAATAGATACTTCGATGAGGGGTTCCGATACGATAGGTTCAGCTCCTCCAATACGAGTATTCACGTTCTGACCACATTCAAGCTAAATTCAGAAGACATTATTGATTATTTTCTAGATTATAATACTGTACCTTTTCCCAGGGTAACTTTGTCGGATTGCACATCTTATTTCCAGTGAACCAAGGAAGATTCTAAAAGGAATAAAATGAATACTTCATAGATTACAGTAACAGCATGACACTTAAATCAATGATCACACATACCGTAGACACTCCCTGTTGAGTGTAGCAATCGAGAATGTTCTCTTTGAAACGATCCTGCAATTATAAAAAAAAAGATCAGATTGACTTATGCACTGTTACATTTGCCTTACGTGTCTACGCCGTAACCTCCTCCGCCGCCTGTCCGATGCGACGGAGGGGGTTACGGCGTAGACACGTAAGGCAAATGTAACAGTGCATTAGTAATCCTGAATAAGCTAAAGTAATCCTCGAATAGGTGATCAATACTACCGTAATCAAATAGAAAGATCATACCTCAACTTCATCCATAGTGTATACACAAAGGGCTGATCGGGATGTAGGAACATCTCTCTTAGCTGAATCTGCTGACCCTTCCTCGAATACAGCATACAATACGGGAGAAGACTCGCTAAAGATGAAATTAAATATTTCACTAAATAAATAACTACTACCTTAATCGTACACCAATGTGCAAACATCTGATAGATTTGGTACCACCATGGTAATGATATACAAAAAAATGATACTCAGGAATTCACAATCATTCAGCGTTCAACTACCAACCTACAGTACTCAGGATGTAAACCAATGATTATGTGGTGTTACATTTACATTACGTGCCTCCCTCTTTTAAGTCGTTAAAACGACTGAGACATCCGCGTAATCTTTGCAGAATGTAAATTTCGAATGGAATTTTGGCATAAATATAATATTTGCAACAAATATATTGCATTTA
Organism: Parapristionchus giblindavisi; assembly: GCA_943737045.1. Lineage (NCBI taxonomy): Eukaryota > Metazoa > Nematoda > Chromadorea > Rhabditida > Diplogasteridae > Parapristionchus > Parapristionchus giblindavisi. The sequence goes on along the minus strand of CALSFV010000078.1, from coordinate 13,531 downwards.
TGTCAAAATCAAGTTAAAATTTACATTCTGAAGAGTTAAAGTGGACGTCTTCGTCGTTACGGAGGAGGTTACGTCGTAGTCAAGTAAGACAAATGCAACGACGCATAAATCTTAAATATAAACTAACCCAATGACTCCAAGCCTCTTCGCAAGTCCAAATCCAGCAATACCAATATGTACATCACGAAGAAGATTGTATCGACGATCATCTACAGTACACTCTAGAGGAACCTACAATTAAGAGAATATAAAGATGAATATACAATAATAATAATTTCCATCATATCAACTGGTTTAATTCCCCTTTCACAACGTCCATTCAATATACTAGATCATATCAATTTCATAAAATATTCAGAAATAAAAGCTTAATAATACGAAAAGAAAGATTGGAAGATTTACCTCAGTATAACTATTGAATTCTCGATCTCCCGTACATACTCTTACTAATCTTGATTGTATTGCTTCATCATCAAGAGACGATGATTGACGAGTGGCTAGATAAGCAAATCGATTCACTTCGAAACCACCAACGTATTCTACTCTGAAAACATAATATTAACATGGATAATAATAATTTATTGATTGATTCAATCATCACTTATATTACAGTCATTCTGAGTCTATCATAGTATCTTTGAGTGAATAAATAAATAAATAATGACAGACATAAAAATAAAAGAATAAAAATTGCTTTGAAAGGCGTATATTCATGTATCATCACATTCATAAGAGATTAGACAATGCAATAATCAATAATCAGTATGATCATTAAACATTTAATGTACTCACTTATATGATTCACGATGTTTTCGATCGATGAATATAGCAGACTTTGCATTGACAGTCACTCGAGACAACTCAAACTCCTTACGATGATCCGATCTGAAAAATATTGAATATTATAAAGTAATAAATCCAAAGATCAAAGATCAAAGATCTACTGACTTCCTAAGAGTTCTCGATGCCACAGCGGGGACATCATCTCTGTAGCTATTTCCTCCAACATAAGTAGATGCAACATAGAGAACAGATTCGATAGTTGGTCCATGGAGGGGATGATCATCAGAGGAATCAATTGGTGAATGACCAACAAAGATCTGAATGAGAAGGGCTTTTAGAAGTCTAGAGAATATTCATCACGTTTACATATTATTTTACTATTATATGTATCTTCTTTACAAGAATTATGAATAGAATTCATTTATAACATACGTGGGCACCACTGCCGCTAGCGGCAACACACCCCCGATTTTTTGCACCCGACCCCCCGATTTTCCAAAAAATCACTCAAAATGACGTATAAATGCTCCATTTTTTGCTTCCGACCCCCCGATTTTCATTTCCAGCGGCAATGCCCGCCCACGTATGATTTATAAGTAAGATAAAGTACTTACAACACTACTAGAATTCGCATCATTCGCTAGTACAGGAGGTGATTCAGATATTATATCGGTAATGTTATGTAACATTCGAAGACGACATCGACCCTGTAATCAATAATGATATCATCAAATTAGTTCGCAACCCCCACCCATATCCAGATACAGTAATCTACACAAAATAGGCAAGACTACTTTACAACAAATGATACAGTAATAGATAGATTACATACTTGGAATAAACTAGAACATTCTATGAGATGAGTTGATTCATCATCAATTGATAATGCTTTCGTATGTGAATCTGTTGGAAGACGAGCTTTCACGCATGGATCATCTCGATCTATAACAATCAATCGATAATAATCTCTAATTAATAGTCTCGTTTGTTTTCATCCATATTCTTTTTCTTCTACATAAAATATTCTCCATGATCAATAAACAGGCATTACTGTAGTGCTACGCCAATTAATAAATTAGGATTACTGTAATCGAATTTGCTTATCGTCCATCTAGTCTATTTTCCCATGAGCCCATTCCCTCGCGTGTTATTATTCATCCATCCCACACAGATTCCCCATAAATCAATCAATCAATCTCTTCATCTACAGTATCCTCATCTGTATCTTTACAACCCTTTCTCTTCTTCTCTATAATCTTCTATTCCAAATCTCTCTTCATGCATCAAATCCTCTTCCTCCTCCTCTTCTCTTCTTCTTCTTCTTCATCCTCTTCATATCTATCCTATTCGTCCTTCCTTTATTCTATTCTTCCTCTATCATTTACATCCTCTATCTCTTCATCCATATACACATTCTACTTCTTATAATATCTCTTGACCACTAGCATCGGTCGTGCTTTGTCTCACTCTCTCCATTCTTCATGCTCTCTCACTCTAACTCTATTCCACTTATACGGATCAAGGAGCCGCTAATCAGTATGTCTTGTCTCTCCCTTTATATCTCTCTCACTCTCTCAATATCCCATACTCTATCATCATCCATTAACTATCAAATGATTCATCAAATACACAAACAACTCCATCTGTTCCTCTCTCTTCTATATCTCTATCAATGAATATAAAAGAGAGTGTTAATCAAGGAATCGACCCACTATATAAAAAAATTCTGTGAGGGTGCCGAACATTTATGATCCAATTGGACTACCATACACTTCGTACTATTAGAGTACACATAATGAAATGATGACAAATAGATGAAGTAGCAGGGCGATCGAATGTTAACATCCGTTCTCCATTATCAGAATGAGAATGGATTAAGATCTCCCCATTCATCTTATATCTTTGTCATTCTTTCTATTTCTCTATTTCTCTTTATCATTCTTCCCTATCTCCTCAATATCTCCTTCTTCTTCATTCTTCTCTTCCAATTAGCCTTCTTATCTCATTCTTCTTCTTCTCAGTTGTCCCTTCCATCAAGTCAATCACCCATATGGATATCTATCTATCTAGCCGGGTATCTCCAAAATCGCACTTTCCAAGTAAGAATACACGACAAATTGTCAAAGTCACTGCCCGTTACTAGTGGTGTACCCCAAGGTTCAGTATTAGGCCCTTTACTTTTCCTGATCTATACCTCAGAAATTCCATCCCTTGTCCAAAATAATGGTGTCATTGCAAGGATGTACGCGGACGATATCAAAATTTTCAAAGCTATTGAGGATGAAAATTCATCCGCTCCCCTACAGTCTGCTATAGATGCCATCACTAAATGGGCGGATGATTGGCAACTCCCACTAGCCGCCCATAAATGCAATAAAATACATCTTGGTAGAGCTAATACCAAGAAGACATACTCAATCGGGTCACAAAACTTGACTCAAAAGGATCTAGTCAGAGACCTGGGTTTCATTATTCAGAAATCTTTAACCTTCACAGATCACTGTAAAAATATTGCTATGAAAGGTAAAACAGCATGCCATATTCTCCTACGAGCACTGAGGACCAAAAATGTGGATGTCCTCCTTAATGCATATACGATATATATAAGACCAATCCTTGAAAGCGCATCAGTAGTTTTTAATCCGTTCAAAAAGCACGACAAAATAGTCATCGAAAGAGTACAGAATTATTTCACAAGAAGGCTATTTATGCGCTGTTACAGCCATACCTGGGATACTGTGCCCTGTAGCGCACTGAGAAACACCCAGTTGGGCATAGAGTCCTTAGAGAAGCGCAGAGAGCACGTAGATTTGAGGACAGCCATGAACCTACTTAGAGGAAAATATAAAATATCCAATAAAAAATCCCACTGTTTTCGCCCTTATACCACACGAAACAGACTCAACTTTAACAACCCCGGATCTAGATTTAACTATAGACATTACAGCTTCTTTCCTAGAGCGGCAAGACTTTTGGTACAACCTGGCAATCAAATAGAGTTTCCCTAACCAATTATGTTTAGTCTCTATTGTTCCAAAGATTCGTCCATTATTCTACTCTTTAACCCGTGAGAATTTCATTGTCATTATCTTTATCATCATTTTCTTGTCTCGATTCATTTCGTTTCTTTTACTTCTATCACACGTTTCACTGTTTACTCAGGAATACGTATAAATATTATTATCTGTGCTCCTCTCCGTTCTCTCCCTCTCCTTCTTAGTATCCCCCTCGGATTGGCTAGACAATTTAATATAACAATTGGTTGATTAGTACTCTTATTAGAGTATGTAAATGATTGGTGACCCTCTCCCTTCCATTCCATTCCTTCTACTATTCCTATACAATATACTCCTCCATTCAACAATACCAAATTAGTGGTCTCTCCTCTCATCTTCATCATCATCTTCTACATCAATAACTTGTATTATATGAATGTCCTTTCTCTCTTTCTCTCCATGGTATAGAATCAGAATTGTCTCTTTCACTGTCTCCCTTTCTCCTTCATTATCGCTATCGAGGATACATCCACAATTGAATAGAGTGAGAGGTCATAACAAGTCTTTAAAGGAGTGTGGGATTGAAGGATGGGACACATGGATTATTGACTTGTATACCAATTAGTATGGGGATTTCCTTAATTCATCCATTCACTCAACGAGGACATACACAGTAGCTCTTCCCTCTTCAACTCATTCAGTTTAATCTACAGCCGGACTCGGGTCAATCTACACCATTCTTCCAATTACCATTCACTCTTTTAGGATAAGTCGTCATCACAAAGGTACCGTATACCGACGAGACACTCAAAGTGTGTAAATGGCTCACTCTCTTTTCAAGGAGGACCTACGAGTCTTTCGGTCATAATGAAACAGAGGAAAGAGAGAAGAAGAAGAAGCTTAACGTGACCCCTCCCATAAAGTATATTGCACCCTACTGTACTCTATCTGTCTCTCTCTCTCTTTGAATTTATCTCCATTTATACTATATATGATATGGATGAGAAGGATAGAGAAAAGAAGAAACGAATGAATCAAAGATTTGAGAGAAGAAGATATTGAGTCGGAACCAATATTGAGTGATTGACCATATGAACATCTATTCTAGATGGGGAGAGAGAGAGAGAAACAAATATGAATGAAGCTTAAAGAACAGAAGACTCTTCGTGTCTCATCGAAAGTTGGGGAAAATAATGAAAAGACATTGAAAGATAGATATATTGAGGATTAGAGAGATGAGAACATATGAGAGACGAAGAGAGAATGAGAGAGAATGGGGCTAACAGCTGTCCCCCCAACACATTCAATGTACTATGTCATATCTCCCATGGATTCCATATAACTTTCTTCTCCATAATCAGTACAAAGATACCAGATGGTAGATGATAGTCAGAGACTCAGAGTGAGACAAAGGGAGGAAAAATGAAGAAGAAGTAGCTTCTTTATTCTAAACTCAACAGTCTCCTCTTGTACTTGACCCTGATCATCGTTTTCTATTCTTATTCTTCCTTCAAGAGACAAGATCTGACTCTCTTTCTCTCTCTTTAACAATCAACTGTCAGTCTATTCTCTCCCTCTCCCTCTCAGTGGGAGTTCTCCGTCTCCCCATTATGTAGGTATAGCTCCCACTTGAAAGACTGTACTCACTCCACACCTCATTGTCAACCATTTTAAATTGCCGCCATGCCCATCAAGTCAAGACTACAGTATCATGGCTACTGTAATCTATCAAACATCGTAATCATCAAGTTACAATTAACGGAGAAGGGATAATGAAAGAGGTGTTTCGATTGCAAGCAATTGCATGAGGCTGTCACGCAATGCCGATTGAAGTCCTCCCTCTCTCTCCCCCCCTCCCTCTCCCTCTCCCTCTCCCTCTCCCTCAAGAAACTGGACAATGTCCGTCCTATTCCTCTATCCTCATCCTCTAACCCATTCCTCCTATTACTCTCCTTTCAACATTTGAATGATGAATTGATTGTACTTTGTCATTGAATATATTCATTTCATTGCCCCTTCATAGTCCATACTACTTACTCTCTACTATTCACCCATCCATATTTACTTTCGATGGCTACATTAACACTTAAATGAATACAAGAATGTATGGAGAGACACGGATAGATAAAAGTAAGATGAAAAGACAGAAAGAGACACACGACCTATTGCATATAAAAACTATGAGTCATGTTCAATAGTGAAAGAGGCGCAGATATGATCTATACAATTTCATAGATGAATAGGAGCAGAGATCAAAGATCAACATACCGTAACACTCGGGAGAGTCGTCTCTGGGGCCTGTCGTAGCGGCTTTGGATACAGTTAAATCAGGAGTGAGATCGTAGAGATGATTGACACCTCCTACGTACAGTCGTGATGTGGCCGGATCGATAACCTGAAAGTAGAAAGAACGAGATTACGGTAATCACTTCACTACAATCCATCATTGGGGACTAACTTTATTCTATATCTATCTGTCTGTACGGGGGCAAAGACAAATTATGGTCCAACCTGTTTCTCTTTCCATGTCCTATTGTTCTCTCGAATACCGACTTATGCTTTATACTCGTATCTTTCCCTCTCCCTCTCCTCCCTCCATTCTAGTTGTTTCTATGCCACGGTTACTTCTCCCCCGTCCCATCCATTATACTCTCGTACACGCACTACATGAACAGCTACTCCCCTTCTCTCTACCAGCATAGAGAAGACCACACCAAAGCCGGAATCGACATCCGGAAATTGGCAGTAACTTGTGTATGTGGTGCGGTAGACTAAAGCCATGGAACAGAGTGAATAGAAATAGTTGAATTGATGTTATGGTGTCTCTCCATATATTGTGGTGGTCTATTCAGACATCCGAGGTCTACACCAAAACTTCTTCTCCCCCCTCACTAGTAAACACCCTCATGGGAATAATAAGGAATGAACAAAGTGGACAGAAGAGTACTAAATTGATGAGAGTGAATCATGAATATAACATCCTTCATTACTACATAATCGTCATCTTGCGTGCATAATCAATCAAAATTGTTCCCAAGAGAGGAAATGAATGAATGAATGAATGAATATACACATTGACTAATAACAAGACAACCCGAACATCTAACTGATATCAGTGGTATTCATCGATTGATCATCGATCGATATCGATTGATCATATCTAATCTAGCCATAACCAGAAACAAATGGTGCCTTTCTAAAAAAGAAAAGAGAAGAAGAATCTGTAAATACGGCCATCGTTCCCTTCTCTCTCTAACAATGAAAGAAATGGCTCTGAATGGGTGCAAACAATGATCATGTTCCTCATGATTACAACTCACTCACCATCTTCTCGAATGGATATCCTACATGTGGATTGCGGAAGTCTTTCGGACCTTCGTCGTTCAGAGGAGAAAAGCCGGATACGGACATGAACATGCATAATAATATAATCCATGGAGGGGCTGATCCTCTCCATGAATCCGATTGTGTTCCACCTCTCATTATCGTGTCTGTTGCTCATTGATTATGGAGACATTATTGAGGTCAGTCAATCTATAATCAATTGATTAAATCAGTACGATAGCATGAATCAGGGAGGGAATGTGATCAATTACGATAAGCGAGAACGAAATAGGGTTAAAATGAGATAAGAACGGAGTGAATAACTGAGAACACGATGAAGAAGTGGATAGCTAATAGGATATTGACCTCGAGGGGAATGATTAAATGGATAGAGCAAGAATAGAACATATGTGTATGATGAAACGTTTGTAAAACGAAATGAGTGTGAATGATAAGCAAGTGTGGAATATCAGGTGTGGAATAGAGATGAGAAGAAGGAGAGAAGAAGAAAGAGAAGGATGGGTCTACCCCCCTCTCTCTCTACCCATCACAAAGAGCACTAGAGAGGCAGAGAGTGGAAAAAGGTCGAACGGAGAGGCAATGAAAGAGAGAGCGAAAGGTAGATGTAGTGAAAGACTGTACGAATAAAAGAGAGCACAGAGAGTTAGAGGAAACGAAATAGAACGAGAAATATGAGAGTGAATATACTCTACGACCATGCTCACATGTACTATCTATTAGATTTACTGCTATGATAAAGTGTTTGACCGATCGAGAAGATCCGGCACCGGAATCTCGGTCATCACGAATAACACAGAACGGCTAATTAACGGTTGCGGATTTGATCTTTGATTTTTCGAAACACTTTTGACTTTTTCGGACGAAATATTTTATTTTGTAGTTTCAAGAGATAGAAGACGAGAGAGAAATAGCATCGGTCAAAGGAAATAAGACTAGAGGGAGGAGGAAAGGGAGAGGGAGAGGAGTAGTCACTGCAAATCGTATTATGGTCAGTTGTGGGCTTAGGGGGCGAGGAAGGAAAGCAGTAGCAAGTTGTTTGGGAGAAGAAGAAGTCATCCTTATCCATGCTGTTTGGTAGGGAGAGACACACCAAGTTGATTTAGATCCCTTTCGCTCTATGGTCGACTAATCATAATATCATCAGAGCCGGCAAATTCAGACATGCGCAGACCCATCCGGCAAATAGTACAACGAAGCATGGAATACGAGGAAGAAGCGGTTGAACAACGTGATCCCGTGAAATGAAAGACGATACTCTCTTCCTCATCATCATCATCTGCCCCGATCTGTTCCAATTGGTATGGGAGAGGTAGGGAGAGGGAGAGATCTTAGAAGGAGAGGTAGAGAGAGGGAGAGGTAGGGAGAGATCTTAGAAGGAGAGGTAGAGAGAGGGAGAGGGAGAGATCTTAGAAGGAGAGGTAGAGAGAGGGAGAGGGAGAGATCTTGGAGGGAGAGGTAGGAAGAGATCTTAGAAGGAGAGGTAGAGAGAGGGAGAGGGAGAGATCTTAGAAGGAGAGGTAGAGAGAGGGAGAGGGAGAGATCTTAGAAGGAGAGGTAGAGAGAGGGAGAGGGAGAGATCTTGGAGGGAGAGGTAGGAAGAGATCTTAGAATGAGAGGTAGAGAGAGGGAGAGGGAGAGATCTTAGAAGGAGAGGTAGAGAGAGGGAGAGGGAGAGATCTTGGAGGGAGAGGTAGGGAGAGATCTTAGAAGGAGAGGTAGAGAGAGGGAGAGGGAGAGATCTTAGAAGTAGAGGTAGAGAGAGGGAGAGGGAGAGATCTTGGAGGGAGAGGTAGGAAGAGATCTTAGAATGAGAGGTAGAGAGAGGGAGAGGGAGAGATCTTAGAAGGAGAGGTAGAGAGAGGGAGAGGGAGAGATCTTAGAAGGAGAGGTAGAGAGAGGGAGAGGGAGAGATCTTGGAGGGAGAGGTAGGAAGAGATCTTAGAATGAGAGGTAGAGAGAGGGAGAGGGAGAGATCTTAGAAGGAGAGGTAGAGAGAGGGAGAGGGAGAGATCTTGGAGGGAGAGGTAGGGAGAGATCTTAGAAGGAGAGGTAGAGAGAGGGAGAGGGAGAGATCTTAGAAGGAGAGGTAGAGAGAGGGAGAGGGAGAGATCTTGGAGGGAGAGGTAGGAAGAGATCTTAGAATGAGAGGTAGAGAGAGGGAGAGGGAGAGATCTTAGAAGGAGAGGTAGAGAGAGGGAGAGGGAGAGATCTTGGAGGGAGAGGTAGGGAGAGATCTTAGAAGGAGAGGTAGAGAGAGGGAGAGGGAGAGATCTTAGAAGGAGAGGTAGAGAGAGGGAGAGGGAGAGATCTTGGAGGGAGAGGTAGGGAGAGATCTTAGAAGGAGAGGTAGAGAGAGGGAGAGGGAGAGATCTTAGAAGGAGAGGTAGAGAGAGGGAGAGGGAGAGATCTTAGAAGGAGAGGTAGAGAGAGGGAGAGGGAGAGATCTTGGAGGGAGAGGTAGGGAGAGATCTTAGAAGGAGAGGTAGAGAGAGGGAGAGGGAGAGATCTTAGAAGGAGAGGTAGAGAGAGGGAGAGGGAGAGATCTTGGAGGGAGAGGTAGAGAGAGATCTTAGAAGGAGAGGTAGAGAGAGAGAGAGAGAGATGGAGAGGGGAGAAAAGCCAATGGCTACTGTCCTCTCATCTCTTAAATCAACACACACTCATCGAACAATGACAAAGGAATGAGTGAAACGATGATAGAATAGAATGGGAGAAGGGGATGATTCCATCATACACAATGTTCAATCATCCATTAACTATATTGGATATACCATGTCATCGACCTAATCTGCCTAGCTAATCTATCTAACATACCAGCATGCTAAATAGTGATAATTTTAGAAAACACAGAGCTGCTAATAATTTGATGTACATTCGTCGAGCTGGCAATGAGAGGGAGACAAAACGATGGACCACTCTCTTCATCTATCTCTCATTCTCCTCTCCCTCTCCATATATCTCTCGACTTCTCTCCCTCTCCCTCTTCTCCCCACTCTCTCTCCCTCTCCCTCTTCTTTCTCTCTCCCTTAGGGACCAGCAGCCGCTCGGAACATTCATCATTCCTGTGTAGGACACACTCCTCTTCTTTACCCTTATTCAACCCTCCATACTGTCTAGCCATCACTCTATAGTAACTTCACTGATCATAGGATACTGTGTAGCAGCCCATTAATCAGAGGACGACTGCGTAGCTGCCCCAAGGATTAGCACGGAGGAGTGATAGAGACACCTGTTAGTGAGAAGAAGTACGGATCGCAAAATATTGGAAGAATAGTGGATAAAGAGGGGGGGGGGTGATTAATTGACTAATCAATATTATTTCATAATCATATTGATTTATCAGGGAATACAGCTATTAGAAGCAGAGGTGAGGGAGTGAGACTAGAAGGAGATGGGAGGGAGAGAGGAAGATGAAGGGAGAGAGAGGAAAAGTCTCTAGAGGGAGAGGGAGAGAGTTCGAAAAAAATTGTAGAACGCTGCAACAATTGGCGCTTTTGGATGAGAAAAAGGATTTAAATGAGAAGAATGAGGAAGAAAGATATTATGTATATTAAGTGGAAAGTAGAAAGAAAAGAGTAACGCATACTTAACATCTGTGAGAGTAATGGAGATAGAGGAAGAAGTAGTGAAGAAGAAGAGGGAGAACAGTAATGATCACTTCACTTCTAGTTTACAATAATATCTTAGACGATTTTGAAATACAAAAAATTGAATAGACTACACATAATTTGAATGATTATGTACGAATATAGAATATGGAATATAAAGGGATTTAGGAATAGGAATATATGTATGTAGTACAGTTATGGTTTAGTGAAAGTTATCATGGAGAAATATGTAGAACGGATGAAAAAGATGAAAGAATATAATAGAGATCGTTGTCTTTCACGTTAAGAGAACGAATGATGTATATCAGGACAAGCCAATCTATACATCTCCCTCTCCTTCTCCCTCTACCTCTCCCTCTCCCTCTCCTTCTCCCTCTACCTCTCCCTCTCCCTCTCCCTTTCCCTCTCCTTATCCTGCTCTCCCTCTCCTTCTCTCCCTCCCTCTCCCTCTTCATCTCCCTCTCCTTCTCTCCCTCTCTCTCCCTCTCCCTTACCATCTTCATCTACCTCTCTATCCATGTCGGATCAAAGCCGTCCTATTAACTATACCAAGCAGTAGATAAAGAGATGGACCGTTATGTTGAGTGAAAGATGAAGTGAGGGAGAGCCAAGAGGGAGAGGGAGGCCCAAGAGGGAGAGGGACACGAGCAAGTCATGCCAACTCGTCGTTTGACAAAGAATAGTTGTAGAAAAGGAAGAGAGATGCGACACTAGGGGAATGAGAAGGGGAGAGAGAGAGGAGAAAGGGAGAGGGAGAGGGTGAAGAGAAAGGGAGAGGGAGAGGGTGAAGAGAAAGGGAGAGGGAGAGAGAGAGGGAGAACAAGGGTCCTTCCTAACAAAAACGCGACGATGTGCGCAAGTGAAACGATTGAATAGAAGAGGAAATGAAGAAGAAGAAGGAAAAAGAGAATAAAGATACAAGAATAGATATCTTAATTAGATATTTAAAGTGAGAAACATCATTGTCTAGCGTATTTTCAATACTTTTTGTGATGGCAATGACAAAAAAACAACGAGAAAGTGCGCAAAACGAATAAAAAGAGATACCTCTAATTATAATATGTGACATTCTATAAGAAAAATAAGAAAATGATGTAAATCTTTTCTCAATCATAACCTAATGTATTTGAATAGAAAAGATGATGAGAATAGAAAGACAATGAATGAATGAAATGGCTTATCAATAGTAATCGATTGATATAATGATAAGAACGATAGAGAGACAAGAATGAATGGTTATTAAATGCATTATGATAGACTAAACTGATTCATTTATCCTTTTCTTTATCTTTTTATTATTCATTCAATTTCTCGTTATCTCTCCCATATTCAGATTCTTCTCTTCTGTAGTTATTCTCTTCTCATTTATTCTCAATTAACCTTGAGAAGACTTTGATGAATACCGAGAATGGATTCAATATTTCAATATTTGCATTATAAGAGGAGATGAATCTTCTTCCTCTCCTTTCCTCTGTCACTCTCCATCTCTGTATGATCTATAGTACATTTCATCCATACAATGTATTATACTATTTCCCCTTTTAAATGTTGTAGTGATAATAGAAGTAACTAAACATAAAACAAACCTTCTTATTCACTTTCCCTCATTTCTTCCTCTCTTTCTCTCCCTTTTTATACTTTTATCAACAACATACCCATAAAAAGCGTACGGAAATGTGCGATGAATCATTTGAGAATCAATCAATAAGGAGATGATTATGGTAGATTGAAAAGAATCAATCAATAATGGACAATTAAATTTTTTTGTTTCTAAAGTAAAGATAGATTACTAATGTACATACATATAGATTGGTTGGGACAATCGAATACATTATTAATGGGGATGAATAAGCGAAGATATTACATCAATAATTATCTTTATGTTCATCAACATATTTACATTATTATAAACGCATTACTATGTTCAAATGTTATTTGGTGTTACCGTAATCTTGAGTGTAATATATCAACAAAAATATAGTAATGAAAATGGATGAATCATAGAATGTAATACAACGGAGACGAATTTAAATGTTATCAAAACAAAGAAGAGAATGATTAAGTCGATGATAAAGAAGGATAGGAGTTTTTACTTTTTTTTCAATTACACTGATGTCAAACTTGCTCTTATTTGAGCTGTAGATCTAAGAATGAAACAATAAGAGAAACATTTCAGCATATGTTACAACTTATTGTTATTTAGCTTACTCTAGTGTCTGTTACTAACTACTTATAACACGGACAACCAAAAAGACCAAAACGAAAAATTGTTTCTACCACCGAAGAGATTTTTTTCCACAATTTTACGATCGAAAACTGAACAATATGACTTCTTCTATCAAAAATAAGCAATTTTAAAAAATCGTCCATCTCGAATGGAGCGATTACTATAGATAGAACATGAAGTTTGCAAAAACAACAAACTTTTACAAACTGATTGATGATTTCATGAATAATTTGTATAAGTCGTTTATGAGAGCGAAAGATCATTAAAAGATTAATACACCGTTGATGAAAGTGATGGAAGGAAATAATGATAGTATATGTAAGAAAGATGAGAAAATAGGACAAAATGAAGAGAAGAAAGAGGAATATGAAATGAGAAGAGAGATTGATTCTATAGAGTCGTCTTCATTATCGATTGATCGCTAGAACAGATGCGAAATGAGGGCTCAGTGGGGGATGAAGAAAAGAAGAGAGAGAGGGAGAGGGAGAGGGGGAGAGGGAGAGAGATATGGAGAGGGAGGGATGAAAAGACAGAGATGGAATTCATAGATTACCCCGCGAGTCTATCTCTTT
>CALSFV010000077.1:60000-451400 GCA_943737045.1 Parapristionchus giblindavisi | reverse complement strand
AGAGCCGAAATGGAGATATTTATGATGAAGGAATTTGTAATGTTATATTAAATGATTTATTTGTGGGACTTAAATGTTTATGATTCAGAGAAAGAAGGGCCAAGAAACGTGCAAACTTTGTTCAGACCATTTCAATAAGAATGATTTGTGGAAGTCAGTTTGCTTCGTTTGGAAAATCAATTAAAAATAACTTAGAGATAAAATCAATAAATCTATTTAATAGGCATTCGGCCACTCACGCAACGAAGGGACCATATGTGTGTGCTGTCGAGGGTTGTGTCGTCACTGGTCCGCTGCTGAAGGTGAGCTCGACTTACTGTGTTTAGCGGGGGAAAGGTTACGGTATCAGCGATATCGTTGGGAGACCAATATTTTGTGAGACAACGACTTACTGTGTTTAGCGGGGATAAGGTTACGGTATCAGTGATATCGTTGGAAAACCAATATTTTGTGAGACGATGCTTCAATATATCTGAATGTTTTATCGATCGATTTGCAGGTGCAACAACACGCTAAGAAAGTGCACGGAAAGAAGACGCTGCAACCAATACTGATCGAGGGCACCGACAACAATAAGTGTGTTTGGATCATTGCAAAAATATTATTATTATTATTATTATTATTATTATTATTATTATTATTATTATCACTATTATTATTATTATTATTATTATTATTATTATTATTATTATTATTATTATTATTATTATTATTATTATTATTATTATTAAAATTATCGATTTCCGCTGATACCGTAACCATTGTCAGGTTGCAAAGGTCGTGGCGTAATGAAGAATCCTCATTGATGTCGAAGTGCTTCTCCAGTACTTTTGGGGATAGACCAAACAAGAGAAAGAAGAAGCAGAAGAAAATCAATAAACAGAAGAAGCAGAAAGTCAATGTTTAAATGTAGTTTGTAGTGTGGTTTTTGTTGTTGTTGTACGTTACATCATTGTTGCATTCATTCTTGTTGTTATTCGATTAATCGATAAATATAATAATAATAATAATAATAATAAATATTGTTCTCATTATTTAATGATGCAGTTGTTTGGTTTAATTTGTCCGTAGTGTACGGTATAACATACTTTATTGATCGGATTACTAAATGAAAAAAATATAATAATTTGCCCCGACAGATGTTTGCGCCTCCGCGCTACGCATTCATCTCGTTAGATGGGCGGAAATCTCCCGACGAACTCTACTCTAGTTTGGTGAGTTTGATCTTTGATCTTTGAACTTACGCAATTCTTTCCAGGCTGACTACGGCAATGTTCGTATCATGAGCCGTCTCTCCGAGCTGTCTTCGCTTGTCGGTGAACTAGTATACTCGGCAGAGCGTCAGTATCAGTTAATATCAGGTTTCACCATCCTTGAACGTGCCCGTCACTCCGATCGACCAGCCATTAACTCGACGCTTTGAGTCCTTCGCTACTGTAGTTGAAGATCAGAAGCCCTCGATCGAAATGGCTACAGCGCATGAGCCGATAATCGATGGTCCTACTGTTGCCGAGAAATCAATCGATAACCACGATACGACTCCAATCGATGGTACTGTAGCTGAGCTGCCGACTGGTGTCGCCAATGAGCCTACAGCTTCTGACTCTCCAATCGATAATATTACATCACAGCATCACATCATATCACAATATCATAGCGATAAGGTGTGACAATTATCAGATCGTTCACAGTGTTTTTCTTCAATTATCGATTTTCTCTTCAATTATCGATTTAGGGCCCACTGCCTCTGCAACCCCTTCGAGAGTCGGTCAATGGACAAACCGAAGCCGAGTGTCAACTATGCCGTGTTGTGTATAAAGTTGCCGAGATGAAAAGGTAAATATTTTTCATTCTGTACTCGGGAAATTTGTCATGCCCTGTTAGCCGATGATTGGTATTAGGGTTTCGCATAAGTCCCTGAATTTTTGGACATATTTTTTTGAAGCGCTCCCATTTTGTGCATTTGGAACTTTCACCCTGTTGATAGCGCAATACGTCATATGTGTAGCATCGACCGTTCTTTGTTTGATTGGCTATTAGTGAGACTACCGTAATCTGTGATTTGGTGAGACTACCGTAATCTGTGATTTGGTGAGACTACCGTAATCTGTGATTTGGTGAGACTACCGTAATCTGTGATTTGGTGATACTACCGTAATCTGTGATTTTGTGATACTACCGTAATCTGTGATTTGGTGAGACTACCGTAATCTGTGATTTGGTGAGACTACCATAATCTGTGATTTGGTGAGACTACCATAATCTGTGATTTGGTGAGACTACCATAATCTGTGATTTGGTGAGACTACCGTAATCTGTGATTTGGTGAGACTACCGTAATCTGTGATTTGGTGATACTACCGTAATCTGTGATTTGGTGAGACTACCGTAATCTGTGATTTGGTGAGACTACCATAATCTGTGATTTGTGTTTGAGACTACCATAATCTGTGATTTGGTGAGACTACCATAATCTGTGATTTGGTGAGACTACCATAATCTGTGATTTGGTGAGACTACCATAATCTGTGATTTGGTGAGACTACCATAATCTGTGATTTGGTGAGACTACCATAATCTGTGATTTGGTGAGACTACCATAATCTGTGATTTGGTGAGACTACCATAATCTGTGATTTGGTGAGACTACCATAATCTGTGATTTGGTGAGACTACCATAATCTGTGATTTGGTGAGACTACCATAATCTGTGATTTGGTGAGACTACCATAATCTGTGATTTGGTGAGACTACCATAATCTGTGATTTGGTGAGACTACCATAATCTGTGATTTGGTGAGACTACCATAATCTGTGATTTGGTGAGACTACCATAATCTGTGATTTGGTGAGACTACCATAATCTGTGATTTGGTGAGACTACCATAATCTGTGATTTGGTGAGACTACCGTAATCTGTGATTTGGTGAGACTACCGTAATCTGTGATTTGGTGAGACTACCATAATCTGTGATTTGGTGAGACTACCATAATCTGTGATTTGGTGAGACTACCATAATCTGTGATTTGGTGAGACTACCATAATCTGTGATTTGGTGAGACTACCGTAATCTGTGATTTGGTGAGACTACCGTAATCTGTGATTTGGTGAGACTACCATAATCTGTGATTTGGTGAGACTACCATAATCTGTGATTTGGTGAGACTACCATAATCTGTGATTTGGTGAGACTACCGTAATCTGTGATTTGGTGAGACTACCGTAATCTGTTCAGACATGCAAAGGACCACAACCAGCAAGAGAGGTACAGATGCCCGGTCGAAAATTGCGACTTTGCGGCATATGGAAAAATAAGTGTGAGTGGTGTGTCGCTTTCTGCTTTTTATCATTATCAACCGAATAAATATATTATATTATAATATAATATAATAATGATAATAATAATAGTAAATAGTATTTATAGTATTGTCATTAGCAGGCCATAACTCATATCAAGTCGCACAATCTGAAGGAGAAATTGCAACCAATGGATGTCATTTCAAACAGATCAAAGTGTGTTGCAGTTTTTTGTAGATAATAATAATAATAATAATAATAATAATAATAATAATAATAATAATAATAATAATAATAATAATGATAATAATAATAACAATAATAATAATTGATTATGGATGATTTCTGATTACGTTTTTGTAGAATTTTGAGAGAGCGAATGATGCCTATCCTTACGCGGCTGCGATTCAAGGTGATCGAGTGTTTCCCGACCATCTTTAGAGTGTCGGAGAATGGTCATGTCGAGGTGAGAGCACGGTATTATTGATTTTTAGTATTGGAGTACTGTATTATTGATTTTTAGTATGGTAGATATTATTGATTTGTGGCATGGTAGATATTACTGATTTTTTGTATGGTAGATCTTGAAACATTGCACTAGAGAACTGTTGAATGATTGTCATATTATATTTCTATTTTGTAGATGTATCCGGAGTCGATAGCTATAGTACCGGATCAATCAATCGATAATACCGCTATGATGATCGATGATAGTGTGTCTAATCGATCTGTTGATGCTGAGCAATCGATACATATTGCTACAGTATCCCATCGTCAAATTGATAATGATGTTGCAAGGTCGGACTGACTAATCAATATTGCCATGATATGCGATTGTCTATTCAGAAATGTCGAGGAATCGATCGATAATGGTACATCGGTTACTGTAGAAGTGAAGAAAGAAATTATCGAGGCAGCGCAAGTGGAGGAGACAGAGATGAATACTGTGTACGGTTTTTGTTTTATCATGATGAGTTGTTCTTATTTGATAGCACATATATTCGATAATTACAATGTAATCTTTGATCTTTCGATGTTCATATTGATAATATTTTTACAGTGATGTTCGCCCGTATTCAGAGCAACCAGCTGTGAGGGAGGTAATAAAGGAGGAATCTATCAATGAAAGTCCAAACGCAGTTGACGTCGCTACAGTATCCCATTCTACAACGAAACGTGTGCAAGTTAAGGAAGAAGTGGTTGATAGAGAGGAGAATGAAATTGTTATCACGTACGATTTATTTATTTATATACTTATCACATTATTATTTGATCTTTGATTTTGTCAAATTTGTTTCCATTATAATGAAATAAATCGTATGAATTGATTCAATACCCAATAAATTGATTATTTTTTACAGTTATGTTCTTCCAAATTCGAAAAGAAGAAGAGTAAAGGAGGAATTGATCGATAATAATAAAAACTCAGATGAGGTACGGCAGGATAATGACGAAAGTGGAGGTGTCGCTAAGCGAATTCGAATCGATGAGGTTTGAATATTCACATTGAGAGCGTATCATCAAGTTTTATTCCATTTTTAATGTCTTTTTTGTTTGATCTGTTATTTTTTATTGATAATGTATATGAGCTTATGATATGATTCTTTAGGATTTATTATTTTAGGTATTATAGTTTTAGGTTATTTACCTTATTAGGATCTAAGGATTTGTTTTATTAGGTATTATAGTATTATAATAGGTTATTAACCATGTTAGGGTCTAAGATCTAAGGAAGTTATTACGAGTATATCACCATGATTCCGAGTAAATAATTGTGTTGTTCACTTGACGGTTACTTGATTTTTTCACCATATTTTCCTCCTGTAATGTATTTTTCCTAGTATATTATTTCTGTTGATTTATTTATTGTTATTCGTTTCTTGTAATGATTTGTTGTTTATTTAGTAAAATAAATATATTTTAGAAGATTGTGTTTTGTTTGCTAGATCATTGCCGTTTGAATCGGTACTGAATACTTTGGTTAATTTATTGCTGATTTTGCATAGCCGTTGAATAATCATTGCTATTTACTATTATATTTGGCAAATAATAATTTAATAAATTAATATTAATATAATAATTTGCCCCAACAGATGTTTGCGCCTCCGCGCTACGCATTCATCTCGTTAGATGGGCAGAAATCTTCCGACGAACTCTACTCTAGTTTGGTGAGTTTGATCTTTGATCTTTGATCTTATTCCATCCTTTCTAGGCTGACTACGGGAATGTTCGTATCATGAGCCGTCTCTCCGAGCTGTCTACTCTCGTCAGTGAACTAGTGTACAGAGCAGAGTGTCAGCTGGAGGTCACACAAGTTGCGTTCCAGCAGCGTATAGTACCCTTGATGAGTCCGGTGAGAGTATTATCGATTTTATGGATTTATCGATTTTTTCTCAGGTCTCCCCATCCGTGGGCGTTTCCTCCATGCAGGTCGAGCAGCCACTGACTCGACGCTTTGAGTCATTCACTACTTTAGTTGAAGATCAGAAGCCCCCGATCGATATGGCTACATCGCAAGCGATAATCAATGACCATACGGTGACCAAGCAATCAATCGATAACCGCGGCACGACTCCAATCGATGGTACTGTAGCTGAGCAGCCGACTGGTGTCGTCAATGAGCCTACAGCTTCTGACTCTGCAATCGATAATATTACATCACAACATCACATGATCTCACAATATCATAACGATAAGGTGTGACAATTATCAGATCGTTCACAGTGTTTTTCTTCAATTATCGATTTTCCCTTCAATTATCGATTTAGGGCCCACTGCCTCTGAAACACATTCGAGAGTCGGTCAATGGACAAACCAAAGCCGAATGTCAACTATGCCGTGTTGTGTGCAAAGTTGGCGAGATGAAGAGGTGAATATCTTTCATTCTGTATTTAAGAATTCTTGCGAGCATACTTGGGCGCCCCTGTAAAATTAGGGCTTTTCGAAAATTTGTGGGATGCCCCTGTAAAAAGACGTTTAGGTGATTTTTTTTTGAAAAAAAACGTGAATTAATCATTTTTCGTTGGGATGCCCGATGTAGAATCGAGTTCCAGGTACCCCGCCCATGTAAGCTAGCGAGGCATCAATACCAGAAGGACAGGTCCATATACCCCGCTTTTTTGCACTTATGCTCATCATATTTGATGGGAATAAAATAAATAAATAACGATTGTAATGAAAAGGTCAGAAATAGGGTTAAACAAATGGGGAGTAAATCTTTCTCACAATAAGCTTTCATGCGATATTCTGCTGCTTTCTATTCCCATTAAACTCGCCCTCAGCCGATGGTTGTTATTAGATTCTTTGTTAGATTGGCTATTAGTGCGACTACCGTAATTTGTGATTTGGTTAGATTACCGTAATCTGTGATTTAGTGAGACTACCGTAATCTGTGATTTGGTTAGATTACCGTAATCTGTGATTTAGTGAGACTACCGTAATCTGTGAATTGGTTTCAGACATGCAAATGACCACAACAAGGAAGAGAGGTACAGATGCCCGGTCGACAATTGCGACTTCGCGGCATATGAAAAAATAAGTGTGAGTGGTGTGCCGCTTTCTGCTTTTTACCATTATTATCAACCGAATAAATATATATTTTAATATAATATAATAATAATAATAATAATAATAACAATAATAATAATAATAATAAATAGAATTAATATTATTGCCATTACCAGGCCTTAGATCATATCAAGTCGCACAGGCTAAAGAAGGCAAAAGGAATGTGGCCAATGAATGTCATTACAAACAGACCTAAGTGTGTTGTAGTTTTTTGTAGATAATAATAATAATAATAATAATAATAATAATAATAATAATAATAATGATAATTGATTATGGATTATTTCTGATTATATTTTTTGTAGAATTTTGAGAGATCGTATGATACCTATCCGGGCGCGCATGCGCCACAAGGTGATCGAGTGTTTCCCGACCATCTTTAGGGTGTCGGAGAATGGTTTTGTCGAGGTGAGAGTATTGATTTTTAATATGGTATTATCGATTTTTTAGTTTGATAGATCTTGAAACATTATTGCACTAGAGCACTGGTGAATGATTGCAAGGTAATATATTTCACATATTTTCTTGCACTCGAACACGTTGTACTTGATGAGACACCCTCGTGGTGTACGATAAATAAATAAATACATAATATTTCTATTTTTAGATGTATCCGGAGTCGATAGGCGACCCTGCTACAATATCCGATCAGTCAATCGATAATAACGCTAGTACGATCAATGATAGTGTGCCTAATCGCTCGGTTGATGCTGAGCAATCGATCAATATTGCTACAGTATCCCATCCTCAAATGGAGGATGCTGCAAGGTCGGACTGTCTAATCAATATTGTCATGATATCGGAATATCTATTCAGAAATGTCGAGGAATCGATCGATAATGGTCCATCAGTTACTGTAGAAGTGAAGAAAGAAATTATCGAGGCAGAGCAAGCTGAGGAGACGGAGATTATTACTGTGTACGGGTTTTTCCGCACTATTTTATAATGAAGTGTAGTCCCCAATCTTTGATCTTACGTATTTGATTTTAATTTTACAGTGATGTTCGCCCGAATTCGAATCAACTGGATGTGAATGGGGCAGTAAAGGAGGAATCTAACAATGGCAGTCCAAACGCAGTTAATGTACGGTTTAATTTTTTTAAAGCTCTGACAAATGGAGTGCTGAATTGATTTACATAATTCAGTGCAGTAGTCTGACAATGAGTGGTCTGAATTTTTGATAGCTATAGTAGCCTTGATATCGCTTCAAGACCTCAAATACTTCCTTGGGTAGATCTGATCTGAATGGGGATCATGTTGTCTCTGAAAAAACGAATCGATCAGGTTTTTTATTATCGATTTTTTGCAATATTATCAATTTCAGATTGGTCAACTGTCTGAGCCGATTAGTAATCGAACGAAAATCGAATGCCAACTGTGTCATAAAATGGTTCCAATTCACAATCTGAAGTGGTAATGACATTTTAATCATAAAATACTAAATAGGAAATTTTGCAATTTCTGATTTTGAATAGCAAAATTGACGTTTTATCAATTTTCTTTTTGTTGCTCGTTGTTCTTAATATGCGTTAGCTCAATAACGAAAAACAACTCTAACCTTCATTTACTGAGGTGTTTAATTATAAGAAAGAAACTTGTCGGATTTTTGGTGAGGCTACCGTAATCTGTAAATTCCGTTCAGCCATGGTACATCTCACATCAAACAAGCCAACTTTTTCTGTCCGGTCAACAATTGCTACCATGTGTTCAGCCGACGAAAAGGATTAGAAGTGAGTGCGCTGCTTTCTGTTATTTACTAAGGGTTATCAATTTTTATTATTATTTATTATTATTATTATTAATATTATTATTATTAATATTTTTCCCAGGTGATGAAACACTTTGCCACTCACGATATCTCGTCTATCCATATCAATAGCAACGGACCACTGGATCTCCATAGACCTACAGTGTGAGATTGGATTTTCTAATTTTCTGTATTATTCAATTTAATTTTCACTAAACTGTTAAAATGATAAGGCACGTTTGTCTGACTGTTTGTCCGCCACACTTTTAATCTCCAATCTTATCAAATCCTTTTTTACATACATTTCTATATTATATTATATTATATTGTATTGTATATACAATATTATGTTTTATTAAATTATATTATGTTATATTATATTATATTTCCCACTAGTTGTTATTATTTCTTTATTCACTGATTTTAGGAATACAATGCAAAGGGCAAAGGCCATCCTTAGACGTCAGAAGCACACGATCATCGAGTGCTTTCCGGCGTTCTTTAAGATGAAGGAGAATGGATATGTCGAGGTGAATACGTTATTATTGATTTTTTTAGTTTGTGGTATATCTTGATACATTATCGCACTAGATTACTGGTGGATTAAACGGTTGTCATATTATATCATTATTTTCAGTTTGATCCCGACGTACAATTGATAATCGAAGCTGGTACGATAATCACAAAGTTGATTCGTGAAGATGCCTTAGCTGCTCGCACAGATGATGCCGGGCAATCGATCAATATCGATACAGTATCCCATCCTGCACCGAAAACTGTGGAAATTAAAGAGGAAGTAATCGATAAATGCCAAGTGGAGGATACTGGAAATATTATTGCGTACGGTATTCACTATCAGTCGCGCCATAATGTAGCGTATTAGAGAAGAGATTCGATCTTTGATCTTTTCATTTGGTCTTTGATCTTTGAACTTTGATCGTATTTTATTACTGATGTTTTGCAGTGAATTGTTGGATTCTCTAATCAGTATTGTTGAATTATCGATTGATAATAACACAACGAAAAGTGTACAAGTTAAGGAAGAAGTGGTTGGGAGAGAGGAGAATGAAATTGTTATTACGTATGATTTATTTATTTATATATCATATTATTATTATTATTTGATCTTTGATTCTGTCAAATTTGTTTCGTTTATTGATTATATTTTTACAGTTATGTTCGGCCAAATTCGAAGAGAAGAAGAGTAAAATAGGAATTAATCGATAATAATAGAAACTCAGATGTGGTAGGGTGGTATCGATACATAAACCTTCTGACTACAGTAATCTCTTATCAAATAATATCGCTTTAAGACCACTCCTTTGGATGTAACTGGTCATAATTATGATAATGATGAAAGTGGAGATGTCGCTAAGCGAATTCGAATCAATTAGGTTTGTCGTTTATCGATTTTTATTTCTTAAATCATTTGAACGTAATTTTCGACCTATGCCTATATCTCCGTAATCTGTCATTTGTTTCAGCCTTAGATTGTTCATTATGCAGCTGTTGTTAAATCTTCACATTGAGAGTGTGTATTATAGTATTAGGTTATTCACCATGTTATTATTATTAAATCCAATGAAATTCTCAAGTTTTATTCTAGTTTTTTTTTGTAAATGTATATTCTTTTTAGTAATCTCTTGTATATGAGCTTATGCTTCGTTAGGATTTAATTTATAATGTATTATAGTATTAGGTTATTCACCATGTTATTATTATTAAATCTAATGAAATAAGGCAAGTTAGTACGAGTATATCACTATGATTCCGAGTAAATAATTGTATTGTTCAATTGACGGTTACTTGATTGTTTCATGTATTTTCCTCCTGTAATGTTTTTTTTTCCTGTATATGATTTCTGCATAATATTTCTGTTGATTTATTTATTGTTATTCGTTTCTTGTAATGATTTGTTGTTTATTTAGTAAAATAAATATTTTTTTAGAAGATTTTGTTTTGTTTTCTAGACCATTGCCGTTTGAATCGGTGCAGAATATATTTTTTTGTTAATTTATTGATGATTTGTCATAGCCATTGAATAACCATCAACTTAGCTATTTAATATTTGATATGAAGAATTATTGCCGTTTGAATAGGTGCCGCATATGTATCAATCGATAGATCTCAATTAATCAATAATATGTCTTAGATGTTTGCTCCACCGCGCTATGCATTCATCGCACTAGATGGCCGGAAATCCTCGGATGAACTCTACTCTAAATTGGTGGGTTTGATCTTTGATCCTTGATCTTTGATCTTAGGTCGTTCTTTCCAGACGGATTTCGGTAGCGTGCGCGTCTTAAGTCGTCTTTCGGAGCTGTCTGCTCTTTTCAATGAGCTAGTCTGTACGACCGAACGTCAATGGGAAATTTCGCTAGCCGTTGCACAGTCATTCCAACAGTCTACCGTACCGCCGATCAATTCGGTAAGTGTAATATCGATATATAATGTTATTGATTAAAATTTATCAGGCCGCACCATCTGTTCAGGGTTCGTACGTACAAGTCGAGCATGCACTGACTCGGCCAGTTGATCCAATCAATAATCCGAAGCCTCCAATCGATAAAACTACAGTATCCGAGCAATCAATAGGTCAAATATCTAAGCAAGTCGTTGATACAGTAGCCCATCGGACACCTGATGGCATCCCCACAATCAATGTTGCTACAGTATCCGAACATCCAATCGATAATGGTACTGTAGAAGTGAAAGAAGAAGTAATCGCTGAGGAGGAACCTGAGATTATTACTCTGTACGTTCCCTCAACTTTTACACTTCATCTTTACTATCATTTATCGATCTATTTTTATCGATACTGATTTTGTATTTTTACCAAAAAAATGTCAGTGGTCATCGCATAAATCATAAGCAAGTACTGAAGAGGTTGCGCGCAAAGGAGGAATCGATCAATGAACAAGAAGGAATCGATATGCCTAACTCAGACAGAGTACGGTTAACAAATAGTTTTCCTGACTTCAATACTGAATCTCATGCTTCAAATTCATTTTTTTTGATACAGTAACCTAATGTTCGCTTTAAGACCTCAACGACTGCATCGAGTGAATTTAATCAGAATGCTCGTAATGATTACGCTGGAGAAGGATCCTCTAGCAAGCGTATACGAATCGATGAGGTCTGCCAAATATTGATTTTCCTTCTCAAAATAGCGATTTTCTAGCCGATTAATCCACAGTTAGTGCAAGATGAATCGATTGATGGACAAGACAAGGCGGAATGTCGACTGTGTTGTGCGGTGTTTGCGGTCAGTCATATGAAAAGGTAATCAAATTACGTTTTCTTCAATTGATATACAGTCTAGTTATATGAAAATCTCAATTAATTTATTTATCTACGCCCGAGGCACAACGAGATATATTGTAATTTAATAGGAAAGGAAAGAAAAATCTGTGTGTTTTAGTGATCAGACTTCCAGATCTCATTATTAAGTGATTGAAATTTATTTTTCTGCTGAGCGAGTAACCGTAACCCGTTACTGGCGATGTTACCGTAACCCGTTACTGGTGATGTTACCGTAACCCGTTACTGGTGATGTTACCGTAACTCGTTACTGGTGATGTTACCGTAACCCGTTACTGGTGATGTTACCGTAACTCGTTACTGGTGATGTTACCGTAACCCGCCAATTCTCTTCAGCCACGCAAATACGCACAACCCGAGAGGCGACTTTTGCTGCCCGGTTGACGATTGCGCCTTTTCGACTTTTCGACGTGACGAAGTGAGTGCTCCCCATTCTGTTCATCGATCGATATCCTTCCTAATTGAGTGAGCACCTTTTAGGTCACAATACACTATCGTCGCATGCACAATATGCCATTCGACATGCCGCCAGTAAATCTACGTAAACCGGGTCGCAGGTGAGCCTAGAGTATCGATTTTTTTAGAATATTGATTTTATAATATTGATTCTCTTTAGCGTTATTGACCGCGCACGGGCCATCAAAGTTCAGCGAGAGCAAAAGGTCGTTGAGTGTTTCCCGACCTTTTTCATTGGATCAGTGAATGGAACTGTCAAGGTAAATGATCTATAATATTTGCTCATTATTGATTTTTTTCTTCAGAGAATTGGCTGAGTATCGATTTCCTTATAGTAATTTATTCGCTTCATATTGTTAGACAAACTTGTAAGGAACTAAGGGAAAATTTAACTTTGTACGAGTAATTATTTCAATGTGTTGTTCAATTGATTCTTTTAAATATCTTGTATATTATATCTGTAGAGTTGTTTGTTTGTTTTCGTTAAATATATAGTTTTGTTGTTGATTTGTTTAGTGAAATAAAGTTTTTTTAAATCTTGTTTTATATGAGAGATTATTGCCGTTTGAATCGGTGCCGCATATTTTTGTTCATTTATGATCTCTAAGAATTACTACTTACATTTTTTTTAAAATCTTGTTAAGTAAACAGTGCCTGAATATCGATCGATAGATCTCAGTGTCACTTAATCAATAACCAATTAATAAATAATATGTCTTAGATGTTTGTTCCTCCACGGTATGCATTCATCGCTCTAGATGGCCGGAAATCCTCGGACGAACTCTACTCTAAATTGGTGGGTTTGATCTTTGATCCTTGATCTTTGATCTTATGTCGTTGTTTCTAGGCGGATTTCGGAAGCGTTCGCGTCTTAAGTCGTCTTTCCGAGTTATCTACACTTTTCAATGAGCTAGTCTGTACGGCAGAACGTCAATGGGAATTTTCATTAGCCGCTGTACAGTCATTCCAACAGTCTACCGTACCACCGATCAATTCGGTGAGTGTATTATCGATTTTTATTTTTTTATTGATTAGAATTTCTTAGGTCGCTCCATCTGTTCTGGGTTCGTACGCACAATTCGAGCCCGTTCTGACTCAGGCTGTAGAACCAATCAATAATCTAGAAGAAGATGAGAAGCCTCCAATCGATAATGCTACTGTATCCGAGCAATCAATCGATAGAGGTCAAATATCTGCTCAAGTCGTTGATACTGTATCCCATCGGCCACCTGATGGTATCCCAACAATCAATGTTGCAACAGTATCCGAACATCTAATCAATAATGGTACTGTAATGAAAGAAGAAATAATCGATGAGGAACCTGAGATTATTACTCTGTATGTCCCATCAACTTTCATTTATTTTGGATATTAGATATAACATTTGATCTTTGATCTTTACACTTTGACTTTTGAGATCTTTGAGATTATTTTCTGTTATTTTTTTTCCAGTGGCACTCGTACAAAGTGTAAGCAAGCAGAGAAAAGGAGAAGTGTAAAGGAGGAATCGATTAATGAAGAAGAAGAAATCGATATGCCAATCTCAGACGGAGTACGGTGAACAAAGATTTATATTGATTTTTTTATTCTAATACTGAATCGTCATGGTTGAAGTTCATTTTGTCCCTGGGTATTGTGTTGGATTACCTAAGTTTACTTTGATACAGTAACCTGATATTCGCTTTAAGACCTCAACGACTTCATCGACTGGATTTAATCAGAATGCTCATAATGATTACGATGGAGAAGGTTCCTCTAACAAGCGTCTACGAATCGATGAGGTCTGCCAAATATTGATTTTCCCTCTCAAAAATCGATTTTTCCAGCCGATTAGTCCACAATTAGTGCGCGATGAATCTATCGATGAACACACAAAGGCGGAATGTCGACTATGTTGTGGGGTGTATGCAGTTGGAAATATGCAAAGGTAATTACATCCATGTTTATTTTCAATTGATTTAGGCATAAACGAAACAATGAATCTCGCCGGTACTAATAACTACTTTTGATTTACCAATATCCAAGTCTATGAGTACATATGCGTATTTATTATTTATTTCTATTTTAATACAATATATTAATAAACATCCGAGTGTTAATGTGATCGTACTGATCGATCTCTTTATTAAGTGATTGAATTTGATTGCGTTGCTAGTTGAATTATTGGTTGAGTTACCGTAACCCGTTACTGGTGATGTTACCGTAACCCGTTCATTCACTTTAGTCACGCAAAGACCCACAAGTCAAACGGCAAGTATTGCTGTCCGGTTGACAACTGCAACTTTTCGTCGCGTCGACGAAACGAAGTGAGTGCTCCGCATTCTGTTCATCGATCAATAATATCGATCGATATTCTTCCCAATTGAGCACCTTTTAGGTCACATTACACTATCGCACCCACAACATGCCATGCCACATGCAACCAGTAAATCTGAAAAAACCGGATCACAGGTGGGTATCAATTGTTTTTAAATATATTTATTCTCTTTATTTATTTATTTTAGCCTTATTGCGCGCGCTCTTGCCATCAAACTTCAGCGACAGCAAAAGGTTGTTGAGTGCTTCCCGACCTTCTTCAGGAAGTCTGTGAATGGAACTGTTAAGGTAGATGATCTACGATAATTGCTCATTATTGATTTTTTTCAGAGAATTCGTTGATCATCGATTTCCCTATAGTAATTTATTCGCTTTATATTGTTATACAAACTATATTTTATATTTATATTGTTGTGTAAGTAACTAAGGGGAAATTTAACTTTGTATGAGTAATTATTGAAATTATGTGTTGTTCAATTGATTGTTTTAAATATCTTGTATATCATTTATGTTGAGTGATTTGTTTGTTTTCGTTAAAATACTGTTTTGTTGTTGATTTGTTTAGTGAAATAAAGTTTTTTTTTAAATCTTGTTTTATATGAGAGATTATTGCCGTTTGAATCGGTACCGCATATTTTTGTTCATTTATGACCTCTAAGAATTACTACTTACATTTTTTTAAATATTGTTAAGTAAACAGTGCCTGAATATCGATCGATAGATCTCATTGTCACTTAATCAATAATATTTCTTAGATGTTTGTACCACCGCGCTATGCATTCATCGCTCTAGATGGCCGGAAATCCTCCGATGAACTCTACACTAGATTGGTGGGTTTTATCCTTGATCTTTGATCTTACATTGTTCTTTCTAGGCGGATTTCGGTAGCGTGCGCGTCATAAGTCGTCTTTCCGAGTTGTCTACACTTTTCAATGAGCTAGTATGTACGGCCGAACGTCAATGTGAAATTTCTATAGCCGCTGCACAGTCATTCCAACAATCTACAGTAACGCCGATCAATTTGGTGAGTGTATTATCGATTTTTTAAATAATTTTATTGATTAAATTTTATCAGGCCACACCATCAGTGCTGGGTTCATATGCACAAGTCGAGCCATCGCTGAGTCAGCCTGTTGAACCAATCAATAATGTAGAAGAAGATCAGAAGCCTCCAATCGATAATGCTACCGTATCCGAGCAGTCAATCGATATAAGTCAAATGTCTATGCAAGTAGATGATACTGCAGCCCATCCGCCATCTGATTTCATCCAAACAATCAATGTTTCTACAGTATCCGAACATCCAATCGATAATGGTACTGTAATAGTGAAAGATGAAATAATCGATAAGGAGGATGAACCTGAAATTATTACTCTGTATGTTCCCTCAACTTTTACATTTGATCTTTGATCTTTACACAATCTTTGAACATTTTCAGTGGTCGTACAAATTGTAAGCAAGCAGAGAAGAGGCGAAGCGTAAAGGAGGAATCGATCAATGAACAAGAAGGAATCGATATGCAAAACTCAGACGGGGTACGGTGAACAAAGATTTTTATTGATTTTTTAAATTCTAATACTGAATCGCCATGGTTGAAGTACATTTTGTCCCTGGGTTTTGTGTTGCTTTATACCAGTCACTAGCGTACTTTGATACAGTAACCTAATAGTCGCTTTAAGACCTCAACGACTTCATCGAGTGGATTTGATAAGAATAGTCATGGTGATTACCATTCACGTACCTCTAAGCATATACGATTCGATGAGGTCTGCACATTATTGATTTTTTTCTTTTCAAAATATCAATTTTTCCAGCCGAATAGTCCACAATTAGTTCAAGATGAATCGATCGATGAACACACAAAAGCGCACTGTCGACTATGTTGTGGGGTATATGCAGTTAGAATTATGAAAAGGTGATTACATCCATGTTTATTTTCAATTGATTTAGGCATAAACGAAACAGTGAATCTCGCCGCTACAAATAACTACTTTTGATTTACTAATATCCAAGTCTATGAATACATATGCATATTTATTATCTATTTCTATTTTAATACAATATATTTATAAAAATCCGAGTGTTAATGTGATCGTACTGATCGATCTCTTTATTAAGTGATTGAAATTGATTTCGATACTGGTCAAATTACTGGTTGGGTAACCTTTACCCGTTACTGATGATGTTACCGTATCCCGTTACTGGTGATGTTACCGTAACCCGTCAAATCTCTTCAGTCACGCCCAAACGCACAACTCAAACGGCAACTATTGCTGTCCGGTGGACAATTGCAACTTTTCGACGAATCGACGAAACGAAGTGAGTGCGCTGCTTTCCGTTCATACTACCAATGGTCACCAACCATATACCCAGCACACCAATGTGTGAACCTGATAAATTGAGTTATTGATTGATTCTGTCCATGGATCGGCATTCTTCCTATTCGAACACCGTTCAGGTCGTACCTCACTATCGCACTCACAATCTGTCGTACTACATGGCGCCTGTAAAACTGATAAATAGACCGCATCGCAGGTGAGTCTGGAGTGGTTAGTTACCAAAAAAAAGTACTGTTTCACTTTAGGCTTACTGCGCGCGCTCAGGCCATCCTACTTCAGCGAAAGCAAAAGGTCGTCGAGTGCTTCCCGACCTTCTTCACGAAGACAGCGCAAGGGACTGCCAAGGTAATTAATCGATAATATT
Organism: Parapristionchus giblindavisi; assembly: GCA_943737045.1. NCBI lineage: Eukaryota > Metazoa > Nematoda > Chromadorea > Rhabditida > Diplogasteridae > Parapristionchus > Parapristionchus giblindavisi. Next base: position 433,991 of record CALSFV010000077.1, on the reverse strand, counting down.
GGCACATGAAAATTGGCTGATTATCGATTTCCCTGCGTCCGTTCTTGTTACATGCGCCGTTTTCCTTTTATTATATCTTTATAATCTTGTGTTTCTTACTTTCCTTTTTGTTAGTATTGATTTTATCGCTCACATGTTACATGTTGTTATCGACTAACGGTTGTTATATTTTTTACGCATAAATTCGCTAGTAATGTTATGTTTTGTTGATTTATTTTGATAAATAATATTTTGAATTGTTTTATCTTCTTCTCTCATTCGAGGCAGTGTGACCGTATGAATCGGTTCAGCATATCTCCTTCAATCATCGATTTCTCTTGCATAGGATTGGTTACCGTAATCTGCTTTAGGTATTTTCGAATTTCAATCAATAGAGAGCAACTATTGATTGATAGGCCCCCGTAATGCTAGGACCCTCTCGCTACGTCTTCATCAAACTCGATGAACAGAAGCCCAGCAGACAACTGTATGCCGAACTGGTGAGGATGCTTTGACCTTTGATCTTTTGAGTTAGAGCGTCGTTGATCTTTGATCTTTAATCTTTCCAGTCTCGCTACGGTGAAATTCGCGTGATGAGTCGGCTGTCGGAGATGGCCAAACTGCTCGGAGACATGTTTGAGGACTCGGAGCGGCGCTTCGAGCAATCCGGCTTCTACGAGCCAGCTCAGATTACGGTAGTTATGAGCAATCCCTAACTGAATTATTGATATATTTATTTATTTATCGTACACCACAAGGGTGTTTCAACAAGCAAGATGTTCGAGTGCAAGAAAAGAGATTACCTCTCTCTCACTAGAGAGAGAGGTTCCTATACGAACTCTGAAACGTCTATTATCCGCATTATTGATTTATCGATTCAGGTAAACGCCACGGCGACTGCACCGATCGATCTACAACAGGAACCGCATACGTCATCATCATCATCGTCGAGAAAGGGAGGAGATATGGTGGAGTCGATCGATTGTACGAATGGAGGAGTGCAAATGGAGTACGATAGGGGAGATGAGAGGAATTACGGAGATCTAATCAATACTTTGTTCAATCAATCAATGACTACGTTGAATGTGAAGGAGGAAGAGCTGAATATCGAGCAGCCACAGGTATTGATTAATTTATTTGTTTATTGATTAATTGATTTTTTTTTCAAAAGAATGTGTACAGTGGTACTCTGGTATTTCAAAACTTGAAGTGTACTGTAATTTCCTTAAATTAAACATCACGTCAGTGACGCATTTTAACTACATTTTAAGTTATGCAAAACCAGAATACAATTCGTTCAGAGTATGAAATATTTTATTCTTCATGCATTTACTTATCAGTTAAATTTTTGTTCATCGATCATGTTTGTTTGTTTTCAGATGCTCACTCACCCCAGTGAGATAGTAGTCGATCCGAGTGTGATGGTTGATATTGATTGTGGGACTAATGAAGGGGGATTGGAGGAAAGTGGAGAGGAGGATATGAGTGAGGTCAGAGATTATCGATTGATTTGGAATATTGATTGATTTACCAAGGGTAATATTGATTGATGCAATTTTTACACTCTGTATAAATATCGGCAATAACAATCTCAATTAATGAAAAGAATCATGAAAGACCGAAGTCAAAATTGTAGTACACTAGACGAATTCATTTCAATTGATTGATTGATTGATTAATTAATTGATTAATTGATTGGTTGATTGATTGATTGATTGATTGATTGATTGATGTCATTACTTTTTCAGGATGATGAGCCCCTTGGCTATAATGTGCCCGCGAAGAATAAGCTGATGCTGCCACCACAGAAGAGAGTAAGGACTTTGATATCATTAATAAAAGCTATGCACAATCATATCATAATTATCTGTTCCATTTCGCCTTGTCATGGCGTCGATAAATATATAATATCGATTGATTTTGATAATCCTTTTAGGAGTCAACATTGATTACGGGAATGAAATGCAACGAATGCAATCGATGGATCAAGGCGAGGTTGGTTTATTGATTTGTTCAGCTCGAAAATATATTTATTCATTTATCGTACACTACAAGGGTGTTTCATCAAGTAAGGTGTTCGAGTGCAAGAAAATGTTATTACTCGATTTCTCTTATATGTCTAAATAACGATATTGATTGGCTCATTAGACTACTATTGATTTTCTGATATGATCAATCGATAACATGCTAAATATATCGAGTGCTGTATATATTGATTAGGTTACGTATTGATTATTTCAGTAAGAACCCCTACTCTGCACTCTCATCTCACGTGTGCCTGCACATGACCATGAAGAAATTTCATTGTTCTCGAGAAGATTGCACCTTCGAGTGCCACGTCCACAGTGATGTAGATTTTATTGATTTTTTTTAAATTTAAAATTTTTTTACAAATTTATTGATTTGCAGATCTCACGGCACATGGCCAGCAAGCATGGAGACAAGAACGCCACTTTTGTCAATATTTTGAATGCTCCGGAGGAGAAGTTGGTTGTTTTACTATTCCAATTCGCTCGCTTTTTGCTCTTTCCAAATCATAAATAACGTTTTGTTTCATTGCTTGAACACCTTGTTGTGCTAGTTTTAATTTAAATTTATTTTATTTATATATGAGTATTTGCAGATACGGTATATTGGCGCGCAAATGGCGATCAGAGAAGGATAGGCTCATGAAGTCCTGCTTCCCGGACTATTCTCCGTTTAGAAAACCCAAATCGTGATTTTTTTAGAGGTAAGATTGTTGCGTTTTTGCTATTTTTTAATGCCAATATTTCAGGTCCCATTTCAAATAATATATTATATTGAAATGAATTTTATAACAATAAATATAATAAATAATATTGATTTTTTTATTCAACATTCCAATATTTCAGGTCCTATTTCAAATCAAATACGTTCAGTACAAATGATCTCCCGCTTGAATCGAGAAATTATTATGAATCTAATTCACTTCAAACCATGTTCTCAGTTTGCTTAATCAATATAATCTCGTACCTTTTGCATAATACCATTGATTTTTGGAATACAAATGTGCAGCTTAAATAAGTTATTTTCTATACGTTGTGAATATTTCCGTCGGTATCCTGTCTATTCTTTAAATAATATTTATTGTAATAAAAATTTTGTGTTTTGTAGCTTTATCTCTTCATATATTATAGCAATGATTTACCGTTGTCATCGTATTATTGATTATTAGCTCAGATAAATGAATTATTCGTTCTAAAGCATCGACTTAATTTATGTTAAAATCCGTTGGATTCGGTGCCTAATATCTCAATGTCTATTCGATTATTGATTTTATCTTAGTAAAGTACTCATTTACTGTTCAGGACTCCTTTCAAATCAATCGATAACTCAGTGATACAATTGATTGGTTCTCTAATATCGATTGGATATGCTCGCGCCCTCTCGCTATGTCTTCATAAAATTGGACGAACCGACCGCACGGAGGGAGCTGTACGCTGAATTGGTGAGCGGTGATCTTTGATCTTTTAGCCAACCAAGCTCCGCCCCTTTCATGCACTCTAATTGTAAGAATGGCTGGTTAAAATTTAGTATCCTGACGAGAGACCAAAGTCATAATCTGAGGCTTGTACAATGTTGATTATTGATTATCTGTCATTCTTCAGTCTTTATACGGCGACGTTCGAGTGATGAGTCGACTGTCGGAAATGGTCAAGATCCTCGGAGACCTGCTGGAGGAGGAGGAGCGACGCGCCGATCAATCCTCCTCATCGTACTCGAACAGTCCGGTTACGGTAGGTCTCGCCGGATTACGGTATTACGGTACTCATGATTATCGATTGGGCAGAAGGTGAATCCGAGTTCTGCCTTCGTTTCGCCGCCGCCCTCCTCCCTGCAAGATCTGCTCTTTCGCAGCTTCTCCTCCTCGGGAGTGGTGAAGGACGATAGGACGATGCAGGTTGGTTGATTATTGATTGATTATTGATTTATTGATTGATTACCGATTTATTGATTGATTATTGATTTTGTAAATCAATCGATACTCAGGCATCAATGGTGGTGAAGCAGCCACTGGGAGGGTTTCATCATGAGATGGCGGACGGAGATGGCGAGCAGACGGCCAAGGATGAGGTTAGGCCCCGCCCTCTTTGATCTTTGATCTATGAGCCACTAATTCCAGGCTGACATGCAGCGATATCTGGACAACTACGGCGGAGAGGGCTCTTGCGATACGTTCACCAATGGGGTACTGTAATTTTGAACCTGAATTAATCGATATTAATTATCTTAATGTATTTCAGTACACCTCCGCGGGCACATCGAGGCATCAGGGACGCAAGCGGTTATCTTTGGTGAGTTGTTTATACGTTACTATTTCTCGTAGTCATTGTGGGCTGTCATTGCTAGAGACGGAAGAATAAGAAATTGCAGACTAGTTCCGCATGCACTTGACTATGTCTCTGCACTCAGTGATTAAAATACAAACAATATTATTATGATTATTAATGTATCATATATAAATGTACTACGATATATTGGGTATTGATTAATAGGTTGCTCCATTGCAGCGAGAGTTCTACTCTGGCCGCACGCACATCAAGTGTGGCCTGTGCGATTCGGAGCTCAAGCTGGACCAGCTCAATGTGACGTCGAACTTCAACCGGCACATCATCACGCACCTGAATTCGATGCAATTCCACTGCCCCATGCCCGGATGCCCCTTCACGCACCGCAACCGAATCCCGGTTAGGAACATTGGGTTTTATCGATTTTCCTGGTTTGGACCATTGGGTTTTATCGATTTTTCCGGTTTGGACCATTATGGTTTTATTGATTTTCCCGGTTGGGACCACTGGGTTTTATCGATTTTCCCGATTAGGACCACTGGGTTATATCGATTTAAAAGGATTTATTGATTTTTTAACGTGTTCTTGAAGGTGACGAAGCATATCGAAACAGTGCACAAGGTGAAGCGGCAGCCGGTGAATATTCTGACCGATAGAGATCCGAGGTATGTTTGAATATGGATACGGTATTGGTATACGGTAGATCAATCGTCGGGTCAGACTCGTGCTTTGTGTGCATTATTCAGTTTTGTACTAGATAATATTGCGCATGAGTGATGCTTTTATCTTCAGATCTGTGAAATTCGCGAAAGACTGGCACGCCGAGCTGCTGATCATGCAGAAGGCTTGCTTTCCCGATTATTATGGTGGTGCAGTGGCGCCTACGGTAAGTAAGGTGGTGTGGTGCGTGGTGCGCCAAATCGTTCTGAATTTTGTGAATATGATGACAGCAATGCGTTTTCGGCGCCCTCACAGGATTTTTTTATATAGTGGGTAAATTTTCGAAATATTGTGGTTCGATTTAGAAAAAAAATCGTTAATTTTCGCTTAAATTGAAATTTTTCTCAGAAAAAGAGCCGTATGGAGTGGGTCGATCTTCGCATTATTAGGGTATGAAAATGTCTGATGATAGCACTATTGCATGTTAGTATTTCATTCCACACAATGAAGATAACTCAGTATGACCAATTCAATCAATAGTACTATTGTAGCAGGAAACACACAACGACACGACGGCTGGACCATCTCGATCGACGGACAACAGTTACTTATCCCTAACTCCGCTGTTTTCGCCATACATGGCGGTTGCGCCAAAGCCCAAAGACGGTGTACATTCGTGATCTACTCGTCATACTAGGAATGATTATTGATTGCTAAATGTTGATTTTTTAAATATTGATTTATTTTGTTTGCTCACTTTCACATGATTAAATTGTGCTCCTGTATAATATCGACTTCCATTCAATGGTGCTAGCCCAAAACAAACCCTTTCTCAATGTACTTCTTTCAACTCATGATTATTGATTATTTTGAGATAAATTGTGCAAAAGTCTAAGTGTATTATTGATTTGTTGTCTGTGTTAACTATCACAATGTTACCGTAATCCATAGGTTGATTATTTCCCTTATTGAAATGTACTGATTTCGTCTTTTATATTTTCGGTGTACGGTAGTGATTGCGATATTCTCTAGGTAGTAAAATGTAAAAGCCACGACACTTTTCAGTCTCGTTCAGCATACGGTGTTCTACAGCTGCCTACAGAGTCATAAGTATCCTACGGTAATGTGCGCTACTGCGCCGCAATACGTGTTCATCGCCCTAGAGGGAAATTACACTCGAGGAGAATTATGCGCCGATCTAGTGAGACGTTTCTTGTAATTAATTTTAAAACTGTTTTTTTTACAGGGAAAGTACGGTAATGTTCGGACGATGAGTCGGTTGGCTGAATTGGCCACACTCATGGCAGATATGATGAATGATTTGGAACAGCGATCGGCTCCCACCACAAAAGCACCTGAGGCTCCGCCCATCGTGGATACGGTAGCCGCTGAGCCTGTAAGGATTTTGATTATTGAATCATTGCTTACATTATATGCATTCCAGGTAGCTCCGTTGTTTGCGGAAGCCAATGCTAGAGATGAACCGATTCAGTATCCCGCAACGATCAAGGACGAATTCGTGGATGAGGTATACGGTAGTCGCCTATCTTTGATCGATTGGCTCTGTTTGTATTTCAGATGAACGATCATCCGGAGATGTACGCCGACGGCAGTATACAGGTGAGAGGTCTTAAGCATTATTATGTGGCACAGTTGGGCTTGCCATGATATAATTAATCTCTTGCTGTTCCAAGCCGTTTTTCTTTGAAATCCTGACTAGTGACATATCATTCTAAGAGAAAGAAGTTTGCTTAGTAAGTCGTTCTTGCATTGAAAATTTTGGAAATACTATGTTTCCCTAATCGATGTTATTGTTGTTCAGCAATCGCTCGCTGATCTACTCGATCGAGCCGGTGTCGGCGCTTCGTCCACTTCGAATTGTGATATGGTAAGTGAGCATCAGGAATAATAATATTTAAAAAAGTTATGCGTTTGTAAGAAAACACGGGAGAGAAGGGATAAATAAATTTGTTAGATTGCTGATGAATATATGATAACAGTATAAAACGTGAAGATTGAAGAATGAATAAGGCTGAAATCCAGGAGTATTGATTGATATTCTCTATTTTCCAGGTACACAGTGACGCTAATGACGCCTATTGTGCGCCCTCTGCTACCGTGCACACGAGCACTGATGAGCAGACCGGAGACCTGCAATTCGATGATGATGGAAACGAGGTGGGCATTTATTGATTGACAAAGGAGTTTTTATTGATTTTATTGATTGGAAAAGGAGATTTTATTGATTTTATTGATTGGAAAAAGAATTTATTGATTGGAAAAGGAGATTTTATTGATTAGAAAAGGAGATTTTATTGATTTTAACCATTAAAGTGTAATCGATTTTCTTTCTAGATTGCATCCACGAAGACATTCTGTCACATGTGCAGGAAGAAACTGCATATGCCTGCAAAGTGAGTATTTTTTACATAAATTTTACATTGAGTTTTAAATTTCTTAGATCAGATGAACTTTTCCCCTGCTCAATTGTGTGATCTTCGTTGTTATTAAAATAATCAAGTTTTTATTTAAAACAAAAGATTTTTTTAAACAAAACTTTATAATAATAATAAAAGTGTTTTTCTCCAGAAATCACACCGCCCACATCACCGTCCATATGACGATCAAGAAGTATCGATGTGCGGATCAGAATTGCGGCTACGAGACCTATCGATCGACCAATGTCAGTTATTGATTTTTTCCTTAGTTTTCGTTTTTTTCGGAAACGCTAATCGATAAATTTAATGAAAATCAATAATGGTTGCTACCGTAACCTACAGTAACCTTTTACCGTAATCGAATGAAAATCGATATTCGATGGTTCAGATTCGGAGTCATCTCGCTGTCATTCACGGTGATCGCAACGCGCCCTTCATCGATATTCTCGCTGATCCTCGTCCCGAGTGAGCCAATCGATAATTTGATTTTTATTATTGATTTTCCTCGTTTATCATTAGCATCCAATCCGAGGCTGTTACCTTTTTGCAATTATAATTTATATATTTTCATTTAAGTCTTTTTTTCACAGTGATCCAAAGAAAAATACAAAATCGAAGTAGCCCTCGAGAATCTTGTTGAAAATTTGTCTGTATTGGCTGCTATGTAATGCATTCACAGAAAAAGGCTTTGAACGCCTTGTATTTAAGGGTTTGGGGTACATGAGCTGGGCTTTTTTCTGTGCGTGTAGAGCTTCCTTCTTATTTTGTCTAAGAAAAGATAAATGTATTATTATTATTATTATTATCATTATTATTATTATTATTATTATTATTATTATTATTATTATTATTATTATTATTATTATTATCAGCATTATTATTATTATTATTATTATTATTATTATTATTATTATTATTATTATTATTATTTTCGCAGGTACGTCGAACTGGCTCGATTGTGGAAGGCGGAGCGAGAGGTGATGCTGGAGCGATGCTTTCCCGAGTACTATGCGAGCCGAACACCCCGAAAGAGCCTGCTCGAATCACTGGTATGGGTCTCGAGTGGAAAATATTGTTTCATCGATTGAGTTGTGTTTGTTCAGCAGGATACGGTAGCTTCGGCGTCGTCGACGAATGAGAAGAGAAGAGCTGCCAGCGAGCAAAATGGCCAACTACAATTGAAGATGATGAGGGTTGAATGATGGCTACAGTAACCCTCCTTGAGGATATCAATCAATTATCGTTTTTTGAATTATCGATTTCTTTTCGATTCCTCATATTGAATTATGTAACCTTGTTAATATTTAAAGATTATGTCTGCATTAAATTATTGATTTGTAGATTATCGATTGTTACTTGCGTGTTTTTTTGGAAAGTAATCGAACACAGTTAACATTCGTGTTGTACGTAACTCTAACCCACGAAATTTACTTTAAAAATGAGCACTTAATCACTGTCAACTGGGTATCGATAATAGAATCACTTACTGTTGCTGGGTGCTTTTTTTCAGACTCACTTTTAGAAAAGGAATTGGAATTTATGTTAATTCTTCTGTTTGCGTATCCCATGTTGTGAAGTATCATTCCCCGCATAGTTGATGTGATCTGTATATTTCTTGAAATAAACATAAATATTTTTGATTTGTTACGTATTCGCTGGATTGAACATGAGGTGAAAGGTTTAATACAGAGATGTGCTTTTTTTAGATTTTTAGAGGTTAATCACATTTAAAAATTTTTGAAAAATACAAATTCACTTGACCAAAACATATATTTGATCATCTATGCAGTTTCAAATAAGAATCACACAGTTGCAATTCTTGCTTTTCCATTACATCGATAGGAAAATTTAGCACATGGATGTCTTCAGAAGAAAAACTACATTGTTTAATTTTTTCGAATTTCTCGAACTCTTGTTTATAGACTCACGATTGTAACATGGAACTGCTATTTTTCTTGTGCGTAATCTCTGCGAGAAGGATGATTATCGATTGAAAAGGAGGTCTACCGTAACACAAAAGAATAAGAATACAGTAATCCTCAAAGCAACTGTGGAAATCATAGATGATAAGCTACCGTAATTATGTAAGGATAAAAGTACCATAGTCTTGCGTTGACATTTCGCTTATAACGCAAGTTCGACTACCGTAATGAAGAGATATCCTGATTCTGACTGGATTTGCTCCCCTTCAATGTACATATGCCTTTCTGTCTCTGCATTGATGATTTCCAAAATTTGTTCAACTGCCAAAAGAGATAGTAAAGTCTTGAAATGTTCAATTCTTGAGTGATCGTTCTTTGATCAGAGTAGAGAGTGTGCAGAAATGAGAGAGCATGTGAGAGAGTATGGATTATTGAGAGAGTGCAGAGAAGGAGGATAGGGAGCACGCATTTGATCTACCATCAATAGTGTTTTCCTATCATTGTCATCATCCATTATCGATCATTTCCCGCCGTTTTACTTTGCCTTTTTTAAATGTTTCGTTCGAATATTGCTTCAGCCTCATATCTTTATGCCTTCAAGCCTCTTTACCTTTCCCTTGAAGCCTCTCCTCTTTGTTTTCTTTCAAAAAGACTTCAGGTCATAGAATTATCATTACGTGTTACTTATCCCTTCTAAATGATTTATTCCTTAGAATATCTCTTTCTTCCTCGTTACGTCTCTGTCCATCCCCATATCTCCTTCTTTCTTCATCTATTTGCATATCTGTATTGTTGTTCTTGTTGTCTACTCCTTCATTCCATTTTGCATATGATTATCCAATTAGAATATGCCACGTGTTCTGTTTGTCGATTGATCTTTGATCTTTACTTTGACGTTTCTTGTTTACCCAACTCGTCGCTTAGTTTTCATTTCCATTTATATCATTTCATATGTGTTTCAGAGTCAGTAGTAACAGGCAAACCGACCATCAGCGAGATCGAGCACCCAAGCGATCTACACTCAATGAGGGAACCACTGTTACAGGTATGAACCACCATCTTATCCCGTTTTATGTATTGATCAAAAGTTATGGAAAGGCGGGAACAATTTCGAAATGATGTGCAAAAAGTAGTGTTCTCTTTTCGTGACTTCTGATGAGTGTTGGAATATGTATCATCCTTGCCTCCTCTTTCATCTCCTTCCTCTTTCAACGCTCAATGGTATCTTGTTGGCAATGAGTACAAAATGAAGGAGTGTTGGCAAAGATGAACTTGTCGAATCTACATATGATTATTTTGTATTGTTTAGGCAGATTCTTTGCGTACTCCGTCGTCATCGTTGAAGGGATTCTGGAGAATAGAGGCCACGTACCATCCACCCAACAGCTCTGACGTCGCCCTTCTCGAGGCTTCGTCTGATGTTCGTCAGTCCTATTGGTATCTGCTAGTGTGCTCTCCAGGTTCGAGCCTTCCTATGCATATTTTGCGAAAAGAAGATGAAAATGAGAAAGTGCATGTGAAAAGGAGGTTTTATCAGTTAGAATGTCCATTGTTAATGGAAGTCTATCGGGAGAGGAATCTTTGTCAACTTTTGTGAACAAAAATCATGTTTGTGGACACCCCAAAATGTGCTGAGAAGATGAGATCGTTGTCTATTCTTTGAATTTATGTTAATGCTTCATACTACAGGATTGTTTTGTATCATTAGCATTGATGACACCAAGAACTACGTCCTCTTCAAGGTCTACTCGGCTGTCATCTGCAGCAGTAGGACGCTATCCCGCCTTTTTTAAATGAATAAAGATTTTGGGTGTGTTACGGTGTTCAAACAGTGTCCAAGCCCGCGAAGTAAAATGGGTGGAGCTAGAATCGGCTTATAAGGACCGTCCATCAGAAAGGGGCGGAGCCATACATCGGTATGTAAGTATGGGAGTGGATCTGTACATCTAGATCGTTTGACATGCTATCAAATAGGGACCCGTGGTCTAGTGGATAAGTGATAGGGCTATCAGTCCGATCGGTTGCTCGGCTGGAGAGTTCGATTCCCGGCTGAAGAATAGAGATAGAAAAAGCTCCTCCACTGTATTCCACTATTTTTGCCAATTTTTCCTTGATGCATTCTCGCTCTTCCGACGTTAGTTTTTCATGACTGACTGGGAACAATACAGTGAGGCCCTATAGAATGTTTATCAATCGTGAATTAACTTCCGATTTGTTATGCTGCAGAGAAGAGCTGCCAAAGATGATCAACTACAATTGAAGATGATGAGGGCTGAATTATGCAACCTTTGTTCAGAATATCTATCAATTATCGATTTTTGAATTATCGATTTCTTCCGCGTCGGAGAGGCAGCGGAGGGGGTTACGGCGTAGACACGTAAGGCAAATGTAACAGTGCATTTGCGTATTCCATGTTGTGAAGTATCATTCCCCGCACAGTTGATGTGATCTGTATATCACGCCTATCACGAGAGAATTGAGCTAAATTTGCAATTAATGGGAATAGGGCGAAAATGATGAAATGAGATAGGACCATTTTTGGACATCTCTAGGCATTCCCTACCAGCCCCCAAAGTCTCATTATGCGATTTTCATTTTGGGGCTCAATACACCGGTTCGGTAAGGTGAGGTCCCAACTTTGAGCACGAATTTCTCGCTTCTGGTGCGTTTTAGCGAAAAAGTGTAACAAGAGTGACCCTCGCTCTTTTTACTTGCTCTATCGATCTAAACAAACCAGAGATCATGAAAATGATTCTGAACAGAGCTTCACTTAGAAGCAAATAACTCAAAAATTTAGGAAAAGGAGGTGCTCTTCTACCAGTATGTTATTAAATTTTTCATGCGCTTTCGAATGAGGGGTTTGCGAAAAAAATACGTTAATGCGTTCGTATGGTTCATCCCCTTGGAAATTTCCTGATGGTTTGAAGTCATTTTCGACCAACCATAATCTCTCGTTTCACACACTCTCTCGCCAATTCTTTTCATTACATTCCATTCCATTCTGCACCGCACTGTCTGGAGTGCGCGGTGCTGAATGAAACATATCGTTTTATTCCTCTTCATTCCTCTTCCCTCTACTCCCTATTCCTTCTCTTCCCTCTATTTCTTTCACTCACCGGCGAGAGAGTGTGTGAAACGAGAGATTATGGTTGGTCGAAAATGACTTCAAATCATCAGGAAATTTCCAAGGGGATGAACCATACGAACGCATTAACGTATTTTTTTCGCAAACCCCTCATTTGAAAGTGCATGAAAAACTTAATAACATACTGAAAGAAGAGCACCTCCTTTTCCTAAATTTTTGAGTTATTTGCCCCGAAGTGTATCTCTGTTCAGAGACATTTTCATGACCTCTGGTTTGTTTAGATCGATAGAGCAAGAAAAAAGAGCGGGGGTCACTCTTGTTACACTTTTTCGCTAAAACGCACCAGAATCGAGAAATTCGTGCGCAAAGTTGGGACCTCACCTTACCGAACCGGTGTATTGAGCCCCAAAATGAAAATCGCATAATGAGACTTTGGGGGCTGGTAGGGTATGCCTAGAGATGTCCAAAAATGGTCCTAACTCATTTCATCATTTTTTTTCATTCCCACTCTCAGCTCATTTCTCTCGTGACAGGCGTGATATTTCTTGAAATAAACATAAATATATTTGATTTGTTATGCATCTGCTTGATTGAACATGAGGTGACAGGTGTAATACAAGGATGTTTTTTTTTTACATTTTCGAAAATTGCTTTTACATTAAAAAAACATTGTTTATTTTTTTTCGAATTTCTCGCACTCTTGTCCTCACGATGAAAAAAAAACGATTTAATAAAATATACTCAAGTACGTAATCTCGGCCAGAAGGATGATTACCGATTGAAAAGGAGGTCTACCGTAACACAAAAGAATAAGAATACAGTAATCCTCAAAGAAACTGTGGAAATCATAGATGATTAGGTACCGTAGTTATGTAAGGATGAAAAGTACCATAGTCTTGCGTTATTGACATTTCGCTTATAAAGAAAGTTCGACTACAGTAATGAAGAGATATTGTAGAGGATGAGCTCTATCGTTAATAATTACCCTTATCTATAACACATCGCTAGTTGATTTATGCAAATTATCAATTTACTTTTCTCTAACTCTGCAGTCGGTGGTAATTCATTAGTACACTATAGCGATCTACTTATTCATTCTATCGATTGAGTTACCATTCACACTTATCGACATTTCTTAAGTTAAGGTAGTCTTAGCGTTAGTTCCTGTGACACAATATTGATCTACCTAAAGATTTAAAGTAGTCTTAGCGTTAGTTCCCGCGATACTATATTGATCTACTTATTCATTCTATCGATTGAGTTACAATTCACACTTATCGACATTTCTTTAGTTAAGGTAGTCTTAGCGTTAGTTCCTGTGACACAATATTGATCTACCTAAAGATTTAAAGTAGTCTTAGCGTTAGTTCCCGTGATACTATATTGATCTACTTATTCATTCTATCGATTGAGTTACCGTTCACACTTATCAAAGTTTATTTAGTTAAGGTAGTCTTATCGTTATTTCCCGTGATACTATATTGATCTACTTAAAGATTTAAGGTAGTCGTATCGTTTGTTCCCGTGATACTATATTGATCTACTTAAAGATTTAAGGTAGTCTTAGCGTTAGTTCCTCTGACACAATATTAATCTACCTAAAGATTTAAAGTAGTCTTAGCGTTAGTTCCCTTGACACTATATTGATCTACTTATTCATTCTATCGATTGAGTTACCATTCACACTTAGCAAAGTTTCTTTAGTTAAGGTAGTCTTAGCATTATTTCCAGTGATACTATATTGTAGTTTATAATAATAACAATAAAAATAATAATATATTTATCGCATCGTGGAGAAGAGAGAAAAGAAGTCAGAAAAGAGAACAATAAAAATGCATATTAAGACAAGAAGTTGCGACGATATAGTTGTTGCAATTACTGAATTGCAACTTTTACATAATCACTAAATACATAAGGAGAGATCGATGATCAATAGCTCGATCTATATTGATCTACTTATTCATTCTATCGATTGAGTTACCATTCACCCCCATCGACGTTTCTTTAGTTATGGTAGTCTTATTGTTAGCGTTAGTTCCCATGATACCAGCGCTAAACAATTACCATTAGCAAATAGTTATAGGGGGGTTCGGGGGGTTTCCCCCCGATAGTCGCGCCGAGCTTGCGAGGCGCGGCTAGTAATTCATTAGTACACTATAGCGTAATTACACCCCAATGTGTGCATCGCGTAGCGCGTGTGCGGCTCTAGAATCATCCTCTCTTAGATTTCAAGTTCGTTGTTTGTTCGTTGAGAGAGTCTCGTTTTGGTTTGGTCGTTGGTTGTTTTCCGCTCTCGTTTATGAGTTTGTTGTTCGTTGTTTTGAATATAAGTTTATAGATAAACTTGTTCGTGTTACTTATTATCCTCGTTGTCACATTGAGCGTATAGAGGCTTGTACACCTCATCGTATATCTGTATTTGTATCTCTTCTCATTTCCGTTTGCCGTATCTCTGTCTTTCCTTCTTTCTTCACTCATTACGGTTCTCGTATTTGGCAATACGAGAACTGGCAGATCAGTATTTGGTAATACTGATACACAGTGTACTTTGGTAAGTACATTGGCAGACTTGTATTTGGCAATACAAGTGTGACCCGTAAATAACGGAAGTCCCAAATGACCGCGGTCATTTGGGACTTCCGTTATATACGGGTGACCCGTATATAACGGACGTCCCAAATGACCGCGGTCGTATTCTATCAATCTATGCTACCATCAATCACTTGAATTCATTCGGTAACGCAAATTCTATTATTATATCTTACTCCGCACTGCTCTATCAACTCCATTTACTCTACTCCATTTAATTACTCTATCCATTCAGTTACTATTCACAATCAACAGAGTTCCTTAGTTAAGGAAAGCTTAGGCTTAGTATCCGCACTGCTCTATTGATCCATTTAATTACTCTATCCATTCAGTTACTATTCACAATCAGCAGAGTTCCTTAGTTAAGGAAAGCTTAGGCTTAGTATCCGCACTGCTTTATTGATCCATTTAATTACTCTATCCATTCAGTTACTATTCACAATCAGCAGAGTTCCTTAGTTAAGGAAAGCTTAGGCTTAGTATCCGCACTGCTCTATTGATCCATTTAATTACTCTATCCATTCAGTTACTATTCACAATCAGCAGAGTTCCTTAGTTGAGGAAAGCTTAGGCTTAGTATCCGCACTGCTCTATTGATCCATTTAATTAAACTATCGATTTTTTTCTTTTTTTCCAATTCATTATATTTTAAAAATACACGCAGCACGTTGCATTAGACAGCTTCACAGTGAAAAGGATTATTGAAGAAGTATTGTCCATAGCTTTATTTTTTAGAACAAAACGGACAAATAAGATTTCCCTTTGAAAATATTTCAAGTCAAGTCAGTTTGTTGCGCAAAAAAACTGATTGTTGTTTCAATGAAATCATGTGAAAAAATCTGTATCGCTTTATTTTCGAAACTTTTTTCACTGTCTTCTGTTATCTGTAGTAACAATTACATCGATATAATGGATTCATTACTCATCAACTTCGTCTCTCCACACAATAATTGGAACTTCTTTGATTTCTGGCCCAGCCCCCTCGTTCACCCCCCCCCCTCCCCATTTCGATCTTTTCGATCGAATGGAGGGGTCGTCCTCCTCACTGGGAGGACAATGTCCACGGGGGCGAAATGCTCCCCGAGCTCTCCTCAAGTTGGGAGAGCTCTGGACTGAACCGGAGAGAAAGAATCGAATGCTTTTATACGGGAATGGGGTAATATGGAAATTAAATTGGATTAGGATGATAGAGTATGGGAAATGAGGAGGCAAAACTCTCATTTCATTATTCTATCAATCATGATGCGGTTGATTTTACCACAACCGAGAAAAGGATCGGTTACTACAAGAAATGAATAATGAGTGATGAGGTATGAGAAATGACAAGAATTAATCTGTAATATCACCTGGGCCAGAAATCAAAGAAGTGCCCAATAATTTAATTTAATTTATCAATTGTTTGGATCTGATTGAATTAATGATTGTGATTGTGGTTCCATCACCCCCCCCCCCATTGCTGCAACATTTATGTTAATGTTTTTTTATTATATCGATTAAGTTGTTACTATTATTCAATTCTTTGCTAATTCGCAACAAGCAATGTACATTTATGAATTTCTACATAACATGTTCTACGGGGAGTCGAACTCTTGTGCAAAAAGTATGCTAAGGATCGGTTGTTAATGACCGTCCGCCTATTAACGGTTTTTTTATTTGTGATTAGGAAATGTGACAAGGAACTCTGCTGATTGTGAATAGTAACTGAATGGATAGAGTAATTAAATGGAGTAGAGTAAATGAAGTCGATAGAGTAGTGCGGAGTAAGATATAATAATATAATTTGCGTTACCGAATGAATTCAAACGATTGATGGTAGCATAGATTGACAGAATAAGCCCGCGGTCTTTTGGCACGTCCGTTATGTACGGGTGAACCGTATATAACGGAAGTCCCAAATGACCGCGGTCATTTGGGACTTCCGTTATATACGGTTAAGTCAATACAAGTAGAAGGGGCATCGTTCTCAGATCACTTTTGTTGATAGTACGCCGAAGGCTATCGCCAATTTCGTGAATTACCTGGTCAATACTATCAACAATAAGTAGATAAGGGAGCGGTGATCTCTACAATATCCTAATTCGGAATGGATTAGCTTCAATGTATGCCTTTCTGTCTCTGAATTCATGATTTCCAAACTTTGTTCAACTGCCAAAAGAGATAGTAAAGTCTTGAAATGTTCCATTCTTGAGTGATCGTTCTTTGATCAGAGTAGAGAGTATGCAGAAATGAGAGTGCATCTGAGAGAGTATGGATTATTGAGAGAGTGCAGAGAAGGAGGACAAGGCGCACGTATTTGATCTACCATGAATACTGTTTTCCTATCATTGTCATTATCCATTCTCGATGATTTCTCGCCGTTTTCTCTCGCTACTTTGCCTTTTAAAATGTTTTACTCGTTCGAACATTGCTTTAGCCTCATATCTTTATGTCGTCAGGCCTCTCTACCTTTCCCTTGAAGCCTCTTCTTCTCTTTGTTTTCTTTCAAAAAGACTTCAGATCATAGTATTATCATTACGTGTTACTTATCCCTTCTAAATGATTTATTCCTTAAAACATCTCTTTCTCCCTTTTTACGTCTCTCTCCATCCCCATATCTCCCTCTTTCTTTATCTATTTGCATATCTATATTGTTGTTCTTGTTGTCTACTCCTTCATTCCAATTTGCATTTGATCATCCAATTAGAATATACCACGTGTTCTGTCTCAGTCATTTTCCCATTCTTGTCTCATTCCTTTGCAGTCTTCGGTCGTATTGTTCCCCCGTTTTCCCACATTGTTAATTGATCTTTGATCTTTACCTTGACGTTTCTTGTATACCCACCTCGTCTTTTAAGTTTCATTTCCATTGATATCATTTCATATGTGTTTCAGAGTCAGTAGTATTAGGCAAGACGAACTGATGTTGACTGACGAAGACAGCGAGATCGAGCACCAGCAGTGATCTACACTAACAGAGGGAACAACTGTTACAGGTATGAACCACCATCTTATCCCGTTTTATGTATTGATAAAAAGATATGGAAAGACGGACCATTTTTGAGATGATGTGCTAAAAGTAGTGTTCTCTTTTCGTGACTTTTGATGAGTGTTCTAATATGCATCATCCTTGCCAATCTCATTCCTCTTTCATCGCTTAACGGTATCTTGTTGGCAATGATCAATGAGTACAAAAGCAAAGGAGTGTTGGCAAAGATGAACTTGTCGAATCCATGATTAATTTGTGTTGTTTAGGTGGATTCTTCATCTCGTAATCCATCGTCATCGATGATGAGATTCTGGAGAATTGAGGCTATGTACCATCCATCCGACATGACTGACCTCACCCTTCTCGAGACTTTATCTGATGCTCGTCAGTCCTACTGGTATCTGCTAGTGAGCTCTTCAGGTTCGAACCTTCCTATGCATATTTAGCGGCTAACTTTTTGTATGGCTAACTTTTTGTATCGATCTCGATGGTGTTCGTCTTGTCTGTTACTACTGACTCTGAAACACATATGAAATGATATCAATGGAAATGAAAACTAAGCGACAAGTTGGGTATACAAGAAACGTCAAGGTAAAGATCAAAGATCAATTGACAATGTCGGAAAACGGGGAACAATGCGACCGAAGACTGCAAAGGAATGAGACAAGAATAAGAAAATGAATGAGACAGAACACATGGTATATTCTAATTGGATAATCATATGCAAAATGGAATGAAGGAGTAGACAACAAGAACAACAATACAGATATGCAAATAGATAAAGAAAGAGGGAGAAAGAGGGAGATATGGGGATGGAGAGAGACGTAACGAGGGAGAAAGAGTTATTCCAAGGAATAAATCACTTAGAAGGGATAAGTAACACGTAATGATAATTCTATGATCTGAAGTCTTTTTGAAAGAAAACAAAGAGGAGAGGCTTCAAGGGAAAGGTAGAGAGGCCTCAAGGCATAAAGATATGAGGCTGAAGCAATGTTCGAACGAGTAAAACATTTAAAAAAGGCAAAGTGCAGTGATAAAACGGAGGGAAATCATCGAGAATGAATGATGACAATGATAGGAAAACACTATCGATTGTAGATCAAATGTGTGCTCCCTATCCTCCTTCTCTGCACTCTCTCAATAATCCATACTCTCTCACATGCTCTCTAATTTCTACACACTCTCTACTCTGATCAAAGAACGATCACTCAAGAATTGAACATTACAAGACTTTACGATCTCTTTTGAGAGTCTCTTACTATATTGAAGTTCATTTGCCATTGTACGCATTCAAATGTCCGTATGAACAACAATTACAAAAGATGTAGGTACATTGATAAATAAATATTGTTCGTTTATCATACATTCAATGATATGATTAAAAAATGATATTGTTCTATGTAATTATGTAAAAAAGTTAAATAAACGATATTGTTCTCTTTAACCATGTCAAAAAGTGCGTGAAATAATTTCTGTAAAATGTCTGACTCAACCGATAATATTTTGACACATCAAGATATCTTACTGTAAGAAAAGTTTGACACCTGCGTCCGTGTTTCAGTGCAATTTTTTTGAATAAACATCTTTATTTTCTTCTTATTTCCTTGTTGGTATGGTTGGTAATGCGAAATGAGTGCGCGGAGATGTGCTTATCTGCTAAACGGAGTGATTTGAATGCTATTTGATTACGCTAATCGTGAAATCTGAAGATATTTCTGTGATTCACATTGAAGATCAGATATTTTGTATAATAATAGCTTCAAAGTGTGTCTTCATGATACCGAGATATTTTGAAATGGCTATGGTCCTATTAATTGTGCACACTTATCTTGAAGCTCCCATTCTTTACAGATAAACAAAAGTCGTTTATGCAAAATTAATAAGTGCATTGCTTACGAACAAAGTCACTTTGAATTTAGTTATTCCGTATTTAACTATTGGTTGTCATCATGTATCTTGTCCACTATTTCAAAACTTGATTTATACAATGCTGACTTGAGGTAGACTGCAAGTATGCGCACTTAAAGTGAGTACCTCCCCTATAAGTGCCTTTAAGCCTTTAAGTGCTCGAGTGCATTTGATTGTGAGTCTTCATGTGTGCTTACGCTTCTCGTACTCTACTCACAAGTCTACTTCTAGTGAAAATAATTGTAGCTTCTATTTCCCTTTCGACGATTTCTCTTTCTCTATGTACTCCTTCTTGTCTTTTTCATCTAGTGAAATCAATAATATTTTAAACTTCTTACAGCATGCTTGCGACGCCAAGATATGCGATAATCACTCTGGATGGAACTTATTCGAGAAAGGAGCTGTACTCGAAATTGGTATGCTTGCTCTTTATTATAATATACGAGCATAGGTGGGCACGCTGGGGGAAAGGCTGTGCGCAAACCGAGGAATTGTAAGGCAATGCTATGCGCACGGTCTTTTTTTGGAGATTTGACTGGAAATTTTCTGCGAGGCAAAGCTATGCGCAAGGCCCCGCAAGGGAAGGCAAGGCTGTGCGCAAAAAGAATTCGTTTTCACACGCCCACCTATGTATACGAGGGAATGATAGCACGCTACCGTTATACAAGAAATACAAGAGTGCGAACGAGTCAGGTGTCTGGAAATATTCTAGCGGTAGTTGATGTACTCTGCGCGTACTGTTATGTTTTTCAATATATTTAAGCCGAACGAAACGGTTTGATTGATATTGTTCTATTGAACGGAGTGATTTGAATGATTTTTAATAATAATAATAACAATAATAATAATAATAATAATTTATTCCTTCAATCGACCAATGATTGTTTCCAGATTGAATACGGTGATGTTCGTCTGGCTAGTCGTCTCTCCGAGGTTCATTCCATTCTCGCTGAACTCGTTTCCTTCCTCGAATTCCAATCGTCGTCCAATCTCTGGAACACCGCTGAGCACGGGTCGAGCAACGCTCATGACCACGCCAGTTCGGCGACTCCCATCGCGCGTTCTGATGGTACGGTAGCCGATGGTGGATGGGAGGATCAGGTGAGGCATATCAATCGATATCATGCAATCATTATAGCGACGATAGTTCAACGATTCAATACATAACAGTTTATGAGATTAAATCTTTGACATGTTGAGAGTAAAAATAAGGGGAATCTTTATTCGTTGGTTATATTCTTTAGCATCTCTGAGATTATCTGCTCTATTCAAGACGACGTCCGATTTCGAAATGTGTAAAAAGGTGTAAAAACATCACTGTAAAGACGATATCTTACTGATGAAAGAAATCATTATTAGCTATGTTTCAGAAAATATGTATTTATTTATTTATTCATCGTACACCACAACGGTGCTTCATCTAGCACAAAATGTTCGAGTCTGAATAAATTGTGTTTTTAAATATTTATTATTATTATTATTAAGCTGCTGAATGCGACAAACGTGGATGAAGATGCAAGTGTGGCCATGGTCTCCATCCATCAATCGGGTCATCATCCCACCGAGGATGCTTGTGTCAAAGAGGAAATTGATATGGATGCGGGTCCTTCGGGCTCACAGGTACTATTTTTGAAACATTTTACATTTCAACAACTTTACAAGCCGATTATTTTGTTATGTACATACAATTCATAATTGTCTACTACTTCTAACGTACTTGATTAAATTTGATTTTGGAGGAAATTTGAATTTGATCTTGTACTTGAAAGTTGTTGATTGAACAAAGTCAGGTGTAATTTGTTCGGAAAAGTTTTTGATTGTTGCAAACAGTGGCTTTCTGGGCCAAATTAGTTTCTACCTTCTCCCATATTATTGTTAGATTGTTATGACAATTAGATACATGCATTCTCAAAATGTATTTTGCAGTCGGGAACACTGCTCGAACGACTGGAGTACCTCCAGCATCAGCACGTGCCGCCCATTCTGGACCTCCCTGCTGCTCGGGTCGAGTCACTGACTGAGCCTCCGTACACTCATAATGAGCCTCCGAGTGCGTCTTCGATGGGCCAGAAGCACAAACGGGCCCAGTGCAAGCTGTGCCACAAATGGATCCTATTGAATAATAAGTGATAATGATTAGAGGAAGTGGGAGGCGGAAAATTAGGACAAATAGAATTATGTATTAAAAGCATAAAAATGTACTAAAGTTATTAAAAGTTAAGTTAGGCCAATTGTTGATTTTAGTATGAAAAATCACTTTTTTGTCGAATTCTTCATGGACATATGGAGAGAAACTTTTAGAGAGAACTAAAAGTTAATTTGAATTGCTTTTCGTTTCCCACTTCCTTTAATTATCTTAACATATTTCGGAAAGACTTTCTTATTTTGAATATTTTAAGTAGATATTAAAATATTTAAAAAAATTAATTATTGTTTTTACAAAGTTCGATCATCGTGTGCTTCAATCAACACGCGTCGAATCATCAAGCGATCAAGCAGTTCATTTGTCCTCGGGCTGGATGCGGTTACGATAGTACCAAGAGTTCAAATGTAAGTTATGGTTACTGTAATAGTTCCAATGTAAGCCGGGGGGGGTTACTGTAGTCAACTTACGATACATCCAAGAATTCCAATGTAGGTCAGGGTTACTGTAGTCACGATGGCACTAAAAATTCGAATGTAAGCGTGTAACGCATACGTGGGCACCACTGCCGCTAGCGGCAATACACCCCCGATTTTTGGCACCCGACCCCCCGATTTTCCAAAAACATCACTCAAAATGGCGTATAAATGCTCCATTTTTTGCTTACGAGCCCCGATTTTTGCGCCCGACCCCCCGATTTTTATTTCCAGCGGCAATGCGCGCCCACGTCTGGTGTAACGTGATAAGAGGGCCCTAGAACAGTGCGTAGTTCATATTTTGTAAATTTTTATAGTTCTTTTTATGAATAAATAGTTTGCAGATGCAACTTCACATGAAAACCAAGCACGATGGGGATCAAGAATACATCAACATCTTCAAATCGAAAGATCCCAAGTATGCCTGAAATTGAATTATTTATTTATTTATTTCCATCAAATATCAGTAAGACCTTGAGCGAGATGTTTAAGTGTAGAATAGGGATGGATGGATTTCCGTTGTATAAGATCTTTCTCTTTGATTTCTGATTTTTGATCTTTAAGTGTGCTAATATCAATCATTCCAGACACGTTGCGCTGGCGTCGAGAATAAAAGTTGAAAGGCGTGAAATGGTTGAGAAGTGTTTCCCGCACATGAGGCTGAAGCATCCGTACAATATTAGAATTTAAATATTTTAGTCGTTGATTTTTCCTCATTTTTTAAAATTCAATGCATTTTTAAAACATTCTATGAGATGATAGTGTTGTACTTATTGTTATTTGTGTCATAGTTTTTGAAGAGTTGGATCACATAGTTTATCCCAAATGTATACCATATGTTGGTTGAATACCCGAAGCCTGTTTTGCAGATATTTTGTACAATCCAATTGTTCAAAAACTATGACATAACTAGGTACGACACTGTCATATCATTCCTACCCAGTATGCCCTGTTCAATCGATTATAATATGATAAGTCAATAAATATCGTCAATTCAGTATCTATATCATGAAATGGATTTATTGAGTATTCGTTCCGTATTGTCCTTGTTTGCATAGTCATCGCTAATAATGATCTATTTCACCGATAAGATATCGTCTTTACTTTAATGCTTTAGTTTCTCTTCAATACAATGTATTTATTTGTATAAATTTGACCTATCATCGTTTCGTTTGGATAAACAAAGCTGTATCCAATCAATAAATTATTTGAATTTGACAATTAATCGATACTGATCTTTGGATATTGATCGCTTTGCACAATGGTCGGGCACTCCACTAAATACATGTAATATGTGCACCATCTCAAGAACTCGCTCTTTATTTTGAACTGTATTTGATACTGTAACATGATTACCATAGATGGGCGCGTGAGAACGAATTTTTGTTGCGCATTGCCTTGCGTTCCCATAAGTACAGTTCCTCTAATAAAATTGGAAAATTTCCAGTATAATCTGCAAAAAAATTCCGTATGCGCGAACGCCTCTCCCTCATCCCCCCAGCTTGTGCATAGCCTTTCCCCCAGCGTGCCCACCTATGCATGATCAATCTCAGTTCGGGTCTTAGTCTGTCGTTTTGGCCCTGTTGGGTGCCATAATGACATTACCATTCCATCATTCTTTTCGACTATCTGTCAGGATCAAGGACATATGGATAGGTTTAATAGAGAGAGAGAGAGATATGTAGCCTGACAAGCTCCGCCCACTGGCACAGAAATACAGTAAGGTGTTCTATTATGCACTCTCGTCGTCTGCGCTCTCTCACCACATGTGCATAGTGTTTCTCCAACGCGGGAACAGCGGACTATGAAAATTTGGTGTCCAAAAGTCCAAAAATAGGATATAGTGTCATACTTTGTGTGCCTTAAATCGCCTGCGCTCTCTCACTTTTGCGTACACTCTCGGTCGTATGCGATTTCCCTCTGGGTAGACTCTTTTTTTTTCGTTCTACCTCGTTTCTCTGTCGGGCCATTTTCTATGGACGCGTTTCGGTACAGTGTACTAGCCACTTATCCCCATATGTACTCTGGTGTGTGAACCCATGCATGTTCGCGAATGCTTGTGCAATTAATGGCACGATCATGCATAGAATATACTCGAAACATGCTTGGATTCTAAGGTTCCGTGCAAGATCACCGAAAATTCGTGCATGATCACGGAATATTTCATGAATCATGCATGTATTCAAATACCTGAGCATAACATGTCACATTATTGAAAATTGGTCACAAATCAATCATTCATTTCTTTTTATGATTATAAATCTATGATCCCCCTTCTTGTGTACAAAATTACACTTTGTAAGACCGCTGTTCAATCGATCTTATCTGCTTTTCAAAATCTATGACCACATCCACAATCTTGTCCACAATCTGGACAGTTACACTTTACAGACTCCGCCCACTTTCTAGATCGAACCCACTATATTATATAGTCTATATAACAAAAAAATCCGGTGAGGGCGCCGAAAATGTATGCTCTAACTTGCTTGTACTTGTGTATGAATAAACGTATAATAGTAAATCCTTTACCGTCTTCTCGTCCACTACTACGTTTGCATCACATATCTAACCCATTGTCCGTTGTCCGTATACCCCGTGACCGTATACCTGACCCTTAAAACCGTTTGCAAACATGCCGTCGCAACAGTAGGTGGAGGAGGCATTTGCGAAAAAAAAAAATCCTGCACCTACGCTCGTGAAGTCGCCTTTGTCTATACGTGGGCGGTATTGTAACTAGCAGCGAGACCCGCCCGATTTTCCCAAAAAAACCACTCAAAAACGATCTGCAAAGTGAAATTATTATATTTACGTGACCCATTTTTCCCTCAGACCCACCCGATTCTACTTTCCAGCGGCAATGGCCGCCCATATATACCTTTGTCGACAAACCGTTCATACATACAGCTTCAGACTTCACCTCTTCTCTATCCTTGTCAATCCATTTTTTGTTTTTTTTCTAATTCGATCAATATTAATCGCAGGAATGAACAAAGACCTGGTTCTCCTTCCTCGTCTTTCCTCGATATTCATACTGGACCGGAATATCGTTGTCTCCGGTGAGTTATTGATTTATTGATTTATCATTGAACGGATGAATATTGATTTGGCCATGACTTGATGTGTGACAATCATTGGCTGTTTTTTTATTCAACACACCTACCTTTTCCTTGCTATGGCGTTTATCCAAGTTTATCGAAACATGATATCATTTGTCTTATAAAACAAATAGTTATAAAAAAATGAAATTAGTATCAAATGATATACTATTAATAATTTATCATGCACTGAATATTATGGAACTGCGTCATTGATTTTTTTTTGCCAGGTATCGGACCTATGCTACAAATCTTCTACTATGACTATCGTGAAGATTGGAAGTCCAGGCCCATCACGACCATTCACGTATTCGATCCGTTCAGAGTGAATGTTGAAACCATCACAGCGATAGATAAATCAGGTATGATCCTAGTATGAACTCGATAGTTCTATATAACATATTTTCGGCGCTTTCATAGGATTTTTTTATTTTGTGTGGGTTGATTTAGAAAAAATCTTTTTTTTGTATGAGTTAACTTTTCTCCCAAAAATGAGCCTTACATAGTGGACCTATCCTGAAAATGAGTCATGTATAATGGGTCGATCCTCGCACCATAGGTCGAATAACTAGGTTATCGGTTTTCAAAATCCGGTCAGGTTTTTCAATCTTTGGAAAATTTAGATCAAAACCCGGTCAGGTTTTTCGATTTTTGTGAAACTTTGGCTCAAAATCCGGTCAGGTTTTTCGTTTTTTTGTGAAATTTTGGCTAAAAATCCGGTCAGGCTTGATACTTTGTAACATATTTTTCGACCTATGCCTCGCACTCGGCAATCCGTTTGCCGGCAAATGTGACGTCACAAGCGTAGGGGGCGAATTTTCGGCAAACACCTCCGGCTACGGTTGTGACGTCAGGTTTATCGACAAACCGCTTTTCACCTTTCATGGATGCGGCCTCTGTAGATAAGCAGTTGTGTGAGAGAGAAACGATAAATGTTAAAAATGCTGTCCCACTTACAGGATTTCTTCTGGTGAGCGGAGCGAATTTGATGACGGTTATTCATAGATCCGAATTGAATGTGAGAATTTATTGATTATTAGTTTTTTTTTCTATTTGTTTTGCTCTTTTTATTGATATTTTTGATTTTAAATACTGATTACAGGCACGCAAAAATCCGATTTGGATTGATGAGAAACGAATTTTTCGGTTGCCTGAACGGATTCTGTCCGTTAATAGGATTACGAATCTGCGTTTTACGACGAATATGGTACGATGATGGTATTGTTGTTAAGGGTATACGGTAACCTAGATCTGTTTCCATTCTAATCTAGTCTCTCGTCGAGATATCATAATCATACAAAATCAGTTTCAATTTGTGCTGGAGCCAAAAACGCTCTCCACTCTGGCAATGGTCTCTCTCTCTCTCTCTCTCTCGCTTTCTTTGTCTACGAAAGAGTGTTGCCGGAGCGGAGAGTGAAATCGGGGTGTGCCTTTAAGCAGGCGGCATGAAGCGAATAAAAACCCCAGTATCGATAGCGATTCTCAACAAAAATCACCATTCAGGAATTTGACATTTTTATGTCATCGGAAAACGGAACATCGGGAGTTTTTTCTGCGATTCAGCAACAATCAATAAATTCCAACTCCCCGAGTTTGTCAATTGTGAAGAAGGATTGCGTTGAATTGAAAAAGAAAGTGTAAGTTTTTTTGCAAATCGTATAATTCGAATTTCAATTTATTTTAAGGTTATCGATTACTCAATTGTCTGAGAATACCTTTTTCGCCTTGCTCTCCAACACTACCGTAGTACCAGTGAAGCATCCTGTGCTGAATATTGAGAAGATTACACCACTTGAGAAGGTATTGATTGATTGATTATTTTTATGAAATCAATCAGATAACATCAAAAGTGTCTGTACAATCTAACAAAGACCAGATATCGATTGAGTAATACTTCGTGCTATGGGCATCGTATAATACACTACCGGGTTTCAAGGCACCTAATTGTCTATTACAATCTTAATAGATAATTGATTTATTGATTGATCGGAATTCAGGGTTCGGTGATAGCTGATGAGGATGAAGAGATTCTGTTCGTCGCTCGACTCGACGATCTAATGGCTGTATACTTCTCTCGTACTTCGAATGCATTTGTGGGAATGGTCAATTGCACTTACCAGGGCTCGGACATCCAACCGGCATACCGTAATGAGTGAGTTTACAATTTATTGATTATTTTCTTTCCGAATTACAAATTGGGAAATTTACCGTAACAGATTATAAATCACGCTATCTTAGAAAATCGACATATGTGAGGTATCGATGAAAAATGAATTTTCCTGTTTTATGTGTGATAATTACAGGCTCCTTGAGTGAAGTACACTGGTACTTGGAAATTGCTTCCAATTGAAAATTCGCTTCAGGGGGTGACCACAGAACGATTTGGCGACTTTTCCTAAAAAGTTTATTTCGAATCCAATCGAAGCGGGAGTGGGCGCAATGCACTCCTTGGGTAATTCTAAGAAACTATTGTCTAGGTGAGTTTTTCGATCAACGGTCAACGAAGGCTGGAATTGGGAATTTTCGAAAAAAAATTTCACATTTAATTAATTTTCACTATTTCACTATAACAAGCCTACAACTTTTTATTTGCTCAATCGCTTCTGCATATCATAACACATCTTCAGTTTGAAAATCATAATTTTTTTAAAATACGTATATTACGAAAAATCGTTTTTATAACGAAAATCGCAATTATGGTGTGCACCTACAGTAATCCATAATCGGTTAATTTAGAAATTTGGTAGTTTTAAACATATTTCACCGCTGTTCTTGACATGACTGAGGTATACGACTACTCCTCGTCTTCGGAGTGCATCTATTCCCAGGTGCTGATTTCGCTGAAAATTGACATTTTTCGTAAATTGATCACTATTTCGTTGTTTGTTATCCATAATCGATAAAAATTGGATCACTATACCATAGTATCATCTATACAAACATACTAAAAAATGAAAGTTATTGCTGAAAAACCAAAATATCATAAAATATTGACCAGCACTGAACCGTGCAGGTGCACTCCGAAGACGTGGAGTAGTTATATACCTCAGGCATGTCAAGAACAGCGGTGAAATATGTTTAAAACTATCAAATTTCCAAATTAACCGATTATGGATTACTGTAGGTGCACACCATAATTACGATTTTCGTTATAAAAACGATTTTTTCGTATTATACGTATTTTTAAAAAAAATATGATTTTCAAACTGAAGATGTGTTATGATATGCAGAAGCCATTGAGCAAATAAAAAGTTGTAGGCTTGTTATAGTGAAATAGTGAAAATTAATTAAATGTGAAATTTTTTTTCGAAAATTCCCAATTCCAGCCTTCGTTGACCGTTGATCGAAAAACTCACCTAGACAATAGTTTCTTAGAATTACCCAAGGAGCGCATTGCGCCCACTCACGCATCGATTGGATTCGAAATAAACTTTTTAGGAAAAGGCGCCAAACCGTTGTGTGGTCACCCCCTGAAGCGAATTTTCAATTAGAAAGAATTTCCAAGTACCAGTGTACTTCACTCATGTAGCCTGTAATTATCACACATAAAACGGATAAATTCATTTTTCATCGATACCAAAAAATATTCCAGTTGTTGAATTCTCTCAGATAGTGTTTTATAATAAGTCATGTTATATTTCCGAAATTCATGTGTATCAGGCAATCGACGATGGCCATCTACCACTCTGCAGAGGTCAATCACAGTTTTATGACTCGAAATGAGAAAGTGACTGTGGTGGCGAACGCGAACCACGATAACTGCATTGGATTGATTGTCGGATACGAATCAGGGGTAATAATATTAATAATAATTTAATATTAATAATAATAACAAATGAGTAAAAGAGGGGATGTGTTGGATTCCATAAGAAAGCCTCTTATCTAGGGTGTTTACTCTGCTGATGATTGGTTGGGGTCACCTTTATTGATTATGTGGTGTTACATTTTCAAAACGTGCGCACGGCGTGCGAACGTTTTGAAATGCACGTCGTGCGCACGGCGTGTGTGTTTTCTATACGGTGTTACATTTTGAAACGTGCGCACACCGTGCGCACGTTTTGAAAATGTAACACCACATTAGTAAATCAATAATTTAGTGGATATCGCTGTATCAAGACAGCGGTGATTACTTCATCGTTCCCGTCTTCGAATTCGATACAAGAGCTGGACCGATTTCCTCACTTGCGCCCAATTCTTATGGACAGTCTTTGGTAAGTGGCTTTACATATAGGACAGTTTATTTGAACATTTCTGCAATTCTTGTCAAGCAAAAAATGGTAAAATCATTCTTCCCTTTCTTCTCGATTTTTTCTCTTCCCGGTCTTTTGTGTGCGAGGAACACCGCAAAAAAGTGAAGAATGATTCTGCCATTTTTTTTGCATGACAAGAATTGCAAGAAATTTCAAATACTCTGTCCTATATATTTACTGTAATTTTTTTTTCGAATTCCTGTCTGAAAATTGTGTTTTTTTTCAGTTGTTCGGTACGCAGACTGGAGCATTGTATGGCATTCAAACTCCGAAGATGTCAGAACAAGGTACGCGCCTCGTTTGCCCGTCATAGGTCGAAAAGTATGTTGCAAAGTACCAAGCCTGACCGGATGCGCCAAAATTTCACAAAAATCAAAAAAAAAACATGACCGGATTTTGAGCCAAAATTTCGCAAAAAATCGAAAAATCCTGACCGGATTTTGAAAACCGATAACTTAGCTATTCGACCTATGTTGCCCGTGCATATTCGATTTTCTGAAACTTTGCGGTAAAAAAAGTTTAAATATTAGTCACTCACAACTATCGTCGGTGCTCAAATTGGTGCTTTATTGATTTTCACGCCTGAATTGACCCTCTGATTTCTAATCTGCGTTCATGGATGTTTGTCGCTGATCCGTCATTAATTTATTTATTTTCGTAACTAGACGTAAATACCGTAGGCAAATTATTAGTTAACTGATATATTTTAAAAATTTGCATTTAACGAACATGCAAGCCTATACTTGTGCATCTATTACTATTGTTAGTTTAATTAAATTAATTAATTAATTGCAGACGTGGAGAGGATTTGCATTGCTGGCCCCGCTGGTGGTGTATTCATTCGTTCGTTCTTGCGACAACCAGCCTATGACTCGTGCGCCAAAAGCTGCGTTCACATTGTGGCATTGTGTGATGATGGGTGAGTTACGGTTATGAAACTTAACTTTCCTCATTATTATTATTATTATTATTATTATTATTATTATTATTATTATTATTATTATTATTATTATTATTGTTATAACTATCAGTATATGTAACTATTATGCAGCCATGTATACGAGATATGGATGGACAAGGCTGGACGTAGTGGTTATACGACGAAACATGATCACAATGAATGGACGAGGATATCTATTATGGAATATGAGCACATGTCTGTGTACGACGGAGGCGGAGTCTACTCCTCGGCGGTCGTCTATAATGATCACGATCTCATGGGATTCTCGGTTTTTAAAGGTACCATACATTTTCGGTGCCCTCGCCGGTTATTTTTACATAGTGGTTCGATTCTCGAAAAAAAAAACAAATGCGGTCAGACTTCGTAGTTTGTAGCGTGCTTTTCGACCTACGGCATTAATCAATACTCTCAGATGAGTGTATCAGTTGGAGGGAGCAGGTTTCACTGAAGATTGACCAAGTGTTCACGTCGATGCATGGACATTGTGTGCTGTTTGAAGGAGGCAAAGCGGTAAGATGGTTCTGTTATTGCTTTTTGCTCGTATAACATCCCTTGTTATCACTACATATTTTGAGTGTATCATCAATGGCGCTTTATGAGAATTCTCGAGAACTTGGAACTAAACATTTGTGAAACATAGATGGGCGCGTGAAAATGAAGAGACAGGTGGTAGATATTTTGCCCCCAACGCCCCTCAAGAGAGCTTGGGAAAGGTGGCCAACCAACTTTTCCAACATGACTAAACGTGGCTACCAGGAAAAGATGGTTTGCCTCATCTTACAAATTCTCCGTCCCCTCACCAACATACTTTAAGCTCATATTGTATGCCAATTTCCTTTTAGTGCTTAAGTCTCGATGGCTCTCATACAGTTATTCAAACTCCACCAGGCAACATAATCGGATTTTCATCTTTTTTCTTTGAAAGTGAACAAAAGGTAATTAACAATTTTTCCGCCCTTTAAAATTTAAATCTAAAAGCAACTAAAAGTAGTGTTTATGTAGTTTTTTAAAAACATTTCAAAAATAGCACACCAGTTTTCTTATTTCCATTTCGGTAGCGCTAGTAATAGATGTATGGGCAGGGAACATGGAGCTCGATTCTACAGGGGCATTCAATTTTTTTAAATCACCTAAACTTGTACAGGGGGGGGGGCATTCCAATAAATTTTCGAAAATCCCGTAATATACAGAGGGCATCCCCATGTCGGCGCCCATGTATGACGTGCCTCTCTGTACTATTCTTATTCCGTATTTCCATCGCAACAAACGAGAGAGAGAGACAATGGATAATTAGATAATGAGCATAGGCCAATGGAGCTCCTTCGCTTTATTAGCGGAGCTGTTGAAGGCATTTGGGAAATAGTCTTGGGGTGGGTATAAAAATATAAGATCTCAACGGCATATGATTAAGGATGTTGAGACGAAAATTTTCGCGGTCTTTGTAATGGACTCTGGACTCATTACATCGATCGATTTTCCGTACAACTCTGATGCCAACAAATTATTTATTGATGAAGCGATGACCAAATACGAATGTAAAGAAGTGCATCCACAGTCAGTTTATGTAAGTAGTACACCTTATATAATATGTTATAACAATAGTAATAAACACACGTATTACAGAATGAGTGTTACGGTAGTCGGTATATCTCACTATTAGATTCTCCATATCGTGTTTTCTTGTATATCAATAATAATAATAATAATAATAATAATAATAATAATAATAATAATAATAATAATAATAATAATAATTTATCCTAACTACATGTCATATGTAGAGGGGGTCAAAGCAGGGGGTATCTTCATATCCACAAGTTATTCTTGTATATCAATATTAATATTATCATTTACTATAGACGCCAGAATGGATGTCGTCGGAAGAGAAGTTATCTCGTTCATCAGTGTGTGTGAAGAACGCAAAGGGAGAACGTGGCTCTATCATTGTCTTATATCATTCCCAAAATATCATCGTCCACATCACATATCAGCATTCTTCCAAAAAATTGGCAGGTTCGGGTTACTTTTATAGCAATCACATGCTGCTGTTTACCCGTTGTTTGGCCCGAATTTTAAATATTTATATCGGAAACCACTGTATTCACACCATACATGGGCGGGGTACCTGGAGCTCTATTCTACAAGGGGCATCAAAAATGGTTAATTTTACAGGGTGCCTTCTCTTTTTTGCCAAAAATTTCACCTAAACGTATTTTTTTACAGGAGACATCCCACAAATTTTCGAAAAGCCTTGATTTTACAGGGGGGGGGGGGGCACCCCCATGTCGGCTCCCATGTATGATTCTCACCGACTATCACTCTCGTGAACACTTTTCAGGTTACAAAGTTCCTGAGAACTTCTTGTCCGATTATCAAATTGTTGCTCCCTACTCCGACCCTTCTCATCCTTATCTTCTCTCTCTCGACTCAGCCAACACGGTTAGTGGATATTGTATATTATAATAATCAATCGATTTATCGATCGATTGATGATTATTATTTAAATCAATATTGGCTGTATATTAATAGTCATAATAGTCATGAATGATAAATTTATCTTTTCGGAATTAAAAGAATACTTTTTTTTTCAGAATGAATTGATCTTATCAAGATTCGACAGTGATATGGTGGATGTGGCTCGATTCCGTGTTTCATCCATTCATGACATTGATCTACATTCTGCACAGATATCATTGTATCTGGGAGAGAAAGACTCGCCCAAACTGACGATCTACCGGAACGGTGTAAGCATATTGATTGGTTGATTGGTTGTTTGATTGATTGATTGGTTGATTGGTTGATTGATTGGTTCATTGATTGACCACCATGTATCTGTTCAAAAGTCGCGAAAAGAAAGACAGGACTAGAATTAGTATGAACTCGCTACACTATTCGTTTGATGAAAATCACTAAATTTCAGTAGATTTTTTATCCATTTTTTCAGATGCTTTTCGCTACTGAATCATACTCGATTCTCCCTCTTCGTACATTCTACGGTAAATGTCACCTATCGCCGACGATTGTGAGTTTATTGAATATAATTAAATTAATATTATTAATTGATGTACAAGAATAAGCATGCATGCACTTTAAATATAATTTTTTTGATTAAATAAGTTAACTAGCAATGTGTCATATGGTGTTTCGGCCGCTACGTCAGATTACGTAAGACTTGCATCACATATAATGCCAATAAAGAATTGTTGCCTTGACGAAAACTACCGTTTAGCTCAAAAGTATAAGAAATTTCGTGTCATGAATTCATGGGAATTTCCATTTTCGGGTTTCCAGCGTACTTTTTAGAGACAGGAAACTCGCTATTTTCCGCTTTCCACTTTTTCAGCTCTAGATGAACAGGTAGATAATGTTGAATGAATACTATAAGGAATAGATATACGATAATATACGATAAGGGATGGATATACGATAATACATTCGTGCATAGGTCGAAAAGTATGTTGCAAAGTACGAAGCCTGACCGGATTTTGAGCCACAATTGCACAAAAATCGAAAAACCTAACCGGATTTTGAAAACCGATAACCTATAGCTATTCGACCTATCGTATCAATATAACATGACTTGCAGTTGGATAAGAAGGTTCCCCCTGATTTTGCGCCCTCTGCATTTAATGCTGAAAGGATAAATATTATATATTTATTTATTTATTATTATTTGCAGTTGTCGATTAGTGTGCCATGCGCGGGTACGGTTATGAGTGTGATGTGTGTCGACCATGTGTTCGTAGTCACGGAGAATGAACTCGCCCTTCACAAAGTTCACATACCTAGTACAATATTTATTTATTTATTTATTTATTTATTTATTTATTTATTCCATCAAATATAATAATAGGAAGTGAGAGTGATATGTATAAGGGCGGAAAAGGGGATAGATGGACTTCCGTCGCATAAGGCGGTTACGGTTTTGACAAGGTGGCAGCTTATAATGGGAAGTGTGTGTAATGGAATACATTATTTATTAGTTATTACATTATTATTTATCTTCATTTATTGATTTCTTATTGCGAATGTACCTTGCCATACCCTCGCAGTGCGAGGATTGACCCACTATATAAGGCCCATTTTAGGCCACTTGATAAAAAAATGAAGCTTAATATGACGATTTTTAAGCAAAAATAACGAATTTTGTGAATCAACCCACCCTATTTCGAGAATTGACCCACTATATAAAAATAAACGGCGAGGGTGCCGAAAATGTATGATTGCGAATGTACTGATTGTTGATGTGCGGTTGCAGGCTCGCCGGATGAACGAGAAGTGGCTAGATGGTCTAAATCGATTAGAGTGAGCGCATCCGCACTGTTTCCATCACCATTCTACAAAGAGAAAGATTTATCATGCTTGACAGGTTGGCTCATACATTGTTATACCCTCACATGCGAGGATCGACCGCTACGGTTGCTGCTAGGATGCGGCCTTAGGCAAAAATTACAATTTATCGCGAATAATAGCGACTTTTCTAAATCGACCAACTATATAAAAAATCCTGTGAGGGCGCCGAGAACTGTATAGGACTGGTTCGTTATCGCATGTTTCTATAGGAATCGTCACTTTGGATTTGATGCTCGCCATACTCGGTACTGAGGATGGGAAGGTACGTTTCATGCATTTATGATAGGCCAACTTTACTCGCTCCATCCCCTCCTACCAATGATAGCTCGATGTGAACTGCCCCTGCACCCAAAACCCTCCCCGTCCTCCCTTACAATTTGCGACGGACATCTATCAATCCGTTTATGTCACCTCATTTTCCAGTTACGTATGATATGATGGAATAAAGAATAATAATAATAATAATAATTATTATTATTATTATTTATGTCTGTTTTTTCTTTATTTTTTTAAAGGCTAAAATTGATTTTTTCCAGCTATTCTCTCTGATGTCCCATGCATACGATGAACGAGGCAGCGGAAGTGTGCTGCCCATTCAAATTGATCACTCAATCCATTCGAGTTCGGTAGGTCATTTCTCTGTTTAGCAGCTAGTAGCCAGGCAAATACACAAGTACATTTTATACGGACAATATGTTTAATTTATTTTTAACGGATTTAACGGAAAAATTTATCAGATTCCGTTAAAAGTATACCATTAAACCCACGTTAAATACCAGAACCGTTCAAGACTAAACAAAAATCAATTTATACAATTTAGAAAATCACATCTCTATGTTTCGCCCAGTCACATCCATGCGATAATGTGAAAGGACAAACGAAGGCAACCTGTGCAAGATTGGTTGTCTGTCATGAGAGGGATTCAATACGGTAATCATTTCGATTGTATTGATTGATTGATTGATTGAATTATTGATTGATTGATTGAATTATTGATTAATTGAATGATTGAATTATTTATTGATTGATTGAATTGGCTGATTTTTGCAGTATTTACAATATCACCCACCATGAAATACATATCTATGCGGCGCTTATGCATAAGATATCGATCGGTACTTCGATAAAATCGGTTAGTCAAGAATTTTTAATATTTTTTTTTTAAAATATGATTCTTGTCCTGTTATTCTACTTAAAAGTCGTCGTTGTATCGCTATTGTTGAGAAAAAAGAATATAACAAGCTACAGTATGATTAGCGTCAAGAGAATATGTCAATGAAACAACGACCAAAGTTTGCAGTTGCTAGCAAGATGTAGCCGACGTATAACATCCACGTTCATCGAAGCTATCCTGGAAGGTGTGTGCATATGCATTATATTTTTCCTATTTTATACTCTGGGAAATTTCTGAATTAGGCTGATATTGTATATATCTAGACATCAAATGGCTTGGCCATGTACACAATCCTCGATCATAATAATAATAATAATAATAATAATAATAATAATAATAATAATAATTTTAATTCATTTTAGACGGCTCACTACTCTCCGCTCATTGTGAATATCGCGTCAACTTTGTGCCCATGGGTTAGTTGGCTTTTCTCCAATTTATCGATTTCTCATCGCCTACTTTAATCGATATTCGATATGTTTTCAAGTTGAATCGACTGAATCGATCAGTCCACTACATCGTCTGTCTCATGCACTTCTGGATAAGGCTACGCCGTCACTACAGTCATCGAACATCCCTTTGAATGAGGTGAGTGTATAATAATAATAATAATAATAATAATAATTTATTCACGGTGAGTGTATGCACAGAGAAAATATTGTTAAATATAGCACAAAAAACGGACCAAATATAGTGTAAATTTCGGTAATTGAAAAACCGTAAAATTTACCGATCGGTAAATTATAAAAAAAAAAGAAATGTACACACTAGGTTTTACGGTCAGAGACCGCTGAACACCGATAAAGGAAGATTAGGTTTTACGGTCAGAGACCGCTGAACACCGATAAAGGAAGATTTTTCCGTCAAGCGCTGGTATAGTAGATATGACAAACAGTTTTGGTCACTTCTAAAATCTGTTTTTCTTTCAGAGAGATTCGATCAAACAGTTTGCAGTTCCTCTCGGTGAAGAAGGAAATGTATCGTACTATATCGAACCATGTGAGTAATACTCAATGTTTTTTTTGAAAATCGGCGTGATTGATTGATTTGTGCCAAATTAGTATACTATGTATAATAACATATTTATGTATACTATGTATACTAAGATACTATATAAGTAAACTTACTATAAAAGTATACTTAGTATATGATGATGGAGACTGGCGGTGTTTTATAATCAATCGATTTTGCCGATTGTTTTTGCTTTTTGGATTGATATAACGTCACCGTTTTCGTGAATAGAGATCAGGGATGTGCATTTTTTTAGTTTTTCGATGTTTGGATTTTTGTTTCGATACTTTCTTGAAATACATTTTCGACGAAATTTTTTTGGAAAAAAAATATAAAAAAGGGATTAGGCTTCTCTATTAATTGCACAAACTGTGTCATCATTCTTTATGGAAATTATTTGCAGTGAAATCAACTGATATTCATTTGGTTGTTATTGGAACTGTGAGTGGATCAATAATCATTCTATCAACACAGAAGAGAAAGATTATCAATCGATTGAAAGATGTTCATTCTACTGCCATCACAGGTTTGGCCATGTTATCAATCAATATCATTATCAATAATTAATTCCCAGTGCGCCCAGTTCAAGATATTCCGCAAATTTATTCTACTGAATAATAAGTGATCAATAGAACACGAACACGTATTCTATAGGCGCACGAACTCCTGCGGGTAATCACTGGCCTAGCAGTGATCGCCCGCAGGACTTCGTGTGCCTTGAATAACGGGTTGTACCTCTACCTTTTTTCCTTTATCAATCAATCAATATTTTGTGATGAGCGAGCACTAAATGACATACCGGACTCTACTGATTGGGGTTACTGTACATCATTCTCATTTCGCTCTTTCTCGATCTCTTGTTGAGTTGTATTTCTTCGGTTCTTTAAAATGTTTGCGGAAGGTTGCAAGTCTATCGATAATCAATACCATACATTTTCATACCCTCACAGAGTGAGGATCTACCCACTGTATATGGCTCATTTTCAGTATCGACCCACTATATAAAGCTCATTTTTCACGCGAAACATTACAATTTAAGCGAAAATATCGATTTTTCTAGATCGACCCACTATATAAATAAAATCCGGTGAGGGCGCCGAAAATGTATGATCAATAGTACTGTAATTCAGCTGTGTCGATGGTCTTACAAGTC
Source organism: Parapristionchus giblindavisi (assembly GCA_943737045.1). NCBI lineage: Eukaryota > Metazoa > Nematoda > Chromadorea > Rhabditida > Diplogasteridae > Parapristionchus > Parapristionchus giblindavisi. Next base: position 395,519 of record CALSFV010000077.1, on the reverse strand, counting down.
AATCAATAATCAATAATAGTACCGTAATTCAGCTGTGTCGATGGTCTTACATGTCAATCAATAATCAATAATCAATACTGTAATTCAGCAGTGTCGATGGTCTGGGCCGAGTCGGGACGTGATCGACATCCATTGATTCTGTCTGCCGATGCGAATGGTACGGTAGCCGTGTCGCTCTACCGTAAAGGAGAGGTAGCCTATTCATTCCATTCCCGTTCTTATCATAGTTCTTCCCTTGGACTCGTCTATCTAATAAAGTCTCTATATTACTACTACATGTTGTGACGTAAATACATAACATTTATGATTTGCACGATTACGATAGTAGGAATTTTTTTGAAACACATCGAGGTCATACACTGGGTCGCACTTATAATTTGTTCTGATTTAAGATTCTATTGATCGATCGTAAACAATCATCGATGACCAAAGTTATGACAGTGAGATGTTTGGCGAATGCGATTAGCACGATTAGATCGATTAGAATTATGGTCGCTGGTGCCGGAGGAGTTCAGGTTGATTTATTTAAATAAAATGTTTTTTTTGCTATCATCATTACACTGTTCTTCCATCTATGAGTCGAAAAGTGCGATGCAAACTACGATGCCTGACCGCATTTTGTAATAATTTTATGAAAACCCGATCGCATTTTGTAATTTTTGTTGAGAAAACACGCATTTTGTGTTTTTGTTTTGTTGTGAAAACCAGGCCGCATTTTGCGAATCTGTAACGTAGCTAGCTATTCGATCTATGATATACTGTGATAATGAACACATTAATCAATCGACAATTTAGGTTCTTCACTTCTGCGTTAAGCCGATCCTCAAGTTCTTTCCGGTTTCGATGAAATGTACTCAATCGACGCGGATTTCGTTCAGTAATTTCCCCTGCGAACCAGATCTGATGATTCCAAGGCAATCCCTACCTTAAACAATATCATTAACTTTTTTTCTGTTCTTGTTTTTGTGTAATATTAATTTTGTTAAATTTCCAGTATCATTACTAATATTAACTAATTTGCTTCAATATATTTCGATCTCTTCAGTGCCTTTCTTCGTTCAGTTTTACATTGTTCATTTGTCGATCAATTTGTTCTCTGTGCCAAAAAAGAAATAGTGCTAATTTTTTCATTGTTAAGCATGAGTTATTTCCGTTACTATTGCTCATTTAATTTTATCAATATTGTTTCATTTCTTGTTTACTTTCTTGGCAAAAATGTGATAATTCTATCATTAATATCAATTTATTTATTACTTGCTTTAATCGTCAGATTTGTTTTTTTTTTAAATTCATCGATCCTTATTTTGAGCATATCTATACTGCAAACATAAATTGAATAATTTAATGCATAAATGATTTTGATATTGCTATCGAATGAACTACAGTTCTTGACGGTACATAACGGTCGTGCACACCATTATTAAATACATGCAAGATTCACAATGTCTCATGATTCCACTCATTGGTATTGATTATTCTATTTCATATTGCACTGAGTGATGCGCGTTGATTTCATAACATTGATGATCAGCGTATGGCCCACAAACTAAAGACGATCCTAATATCTTTTCGTCCATGTCTGAATATATTTCGCGAAATAGATTGTACTTGCTAACTATTATACAATTCGATTCTACATTGACTATTCTTACAATAATCATGTTTATACACCGAATACATTTATTGATTATTCTTTTGTAAGATAAATTTTGATTGACAAAACTATGCGCAGGTCAATCAAAATTTTTTCCAATTCGATCGATGTTAATTGCAGAAATGAACAACGACATTGTGCTCCTTCCTCGTCTTTGCTCGATATTCATACCAGATCGGAATATCGTTGTCTCCGGTGAGTTATCGATTTATTGATTTTTCGATGAGCGATTGGATTCGTATCGATTTGATGTGTGACAATCATTGGCTGTTTTTTATGCTACATACCTTTTCCTTGCTATGGCGTTTCTGGATACATGATCGATTTATTGATTTATCGATTTATGATCGTGATTGATTCATATTGATTTGGTCATGACTTGATGTGTGATAATTATTGGCTAGTTATCAGGGCTGGGACAAAAAATTATTTCGACCAAAAAATTTTTTGTTTGGGTCTAACAAAAAAACTTTTCTCACCAAACAAAAAAAAAACAAAAAAAAACCAAAAAAACAATAACATTATGTTTTCCCACTTTTCCGAGAAAATTTTAACTTTATCTCGTGTTGGTCTTCCTTTAAATAACAACTTTTCTTAATTGAGAGTCAAAATTCTTAAAATTAACAACTAAATCAAACATAGAAGCCATAGATCGAAAAGTATGTTACAAAGTACCAAGCCTGACCGCATATTGAGCCAAAATTTTCCCAAAATCGATAAACATGACCGCATTTTGAAATCCGATAGCCTAGCTATTTGACCTACTATGATATTTATAATTAGAAGCTAAATTCGCTATCGATTCGTTATCGGCAGAATTTTATTGATTGGTCAAAGAAAGGAAATGTAGAAATTTTGATGCGCTATTATCATGAAGAACGTGGGACCAATTATGTGTCATTCTGTTCTCTATTAGATTCGAAAGACGAGAGCGCACCCGTGTAGCTCAGTTGTTGGTAGTCAGCGCTCGTAGCCGCGCCACGCATTTTCGATTACCGTTTACATTTTTTTATATATTCATCTTTCAAATTCGAAAAGGCGCGTTGTCCCTGGTATTTCCTTGGTGCAACAACGAACTTTCAGCTCGGATTACGGTATTCCAGGGCTACTATAATTTTACAGAAAATTTTGTATTTATTGAGATATCTATAGTCCTGGCGGTCAGTTTGATCACGAAAAAACTTAGGGTCCTTTCTTTAGCACCCAAAATTATCTTGCAGTAAAAATTACCAACAAAACTAATCACAAACTAACTTTTCAAGCAAATTTGTGTTAATTTTCTATATCCGTATTTTTTTTGTTATTTTTTGGTTTTTGAAGAAAAACCAAACAAAAAATTTTCAAAAATCCAAAAAAAAACCAAAAAACAAAACAAAATACCAAACAAAAAATCCCAGCCCTGCTAGTTATTAAAAATGAAATTAGTATTAAATTAAATTTACTGATTATTATGAAGCTGCTGCTAGTCGTCATTCGATTTCATGCATGTTTCCATTGCCAGGTATCGGACCTATGCTACAAATATTCAACTATGGAGATCGTGAAGATTCGAAGCCCATGCCGATTGCGACCATTCACGTATTCGATCCGTTCAAAGTTAATGTTGAAACAATCACTGCGATCGATAAATCAGGTATTATACTACTATGAGCTCGATGGTTCCATATCGTACATTTTTGGATGCCCTCACATGATTTTGTTTATTTGGTGGTCGATTTATAAAAATCGTCATTTTTACGCATAAAAATGAGCCTTATATTGTGACCTGAAAATGAGATATATTATATTTATATGATGGGTTGTGAGAGACAAACGATAAATATTTCAATGTTTAAATGTTAAATATCCAATTTACAGGCTTTCTTCTGGTTGGCGGAGCGAATTTGATGGCGGTCATTCATAGATCCGAATTGAATGTGAGATTTTATTGATTGTTATTTTTTCTATTTATTATTTTTATTGATTTTAAAAAAAATAAATACTGGTTACAGACGAACAAAAATCCGATTTGGATCCAAGAGAAGCGTGTTTTTCATTTGCCTGAACGGATGCTGTCCGTTTATCGGATTTCGAATCTGCGTTTTGGGACGAATATGGTATGTTGGTTACTGTTAAGGGTACACGGTAACCTCTCTCTGTCCAAACACCCTTATCTAGTTGTTTCAACTTGCACTGGGGTCAAAACACACTCTCCGCTCTAGCAATGCTCTCTCACTTAATTTGTCTACGAAAGAGTGTTGCCGGAGCGGAGAGTGAAATTAGCTCGGGGTGTGCCTTTAAGCAGGTGGCAAGAAGCGTATAAAACACACAAAGAAAGGAGGTGTAATCCACAGCACATAAGACCTGCGAAGTGTTATATTTAACACTTTTGGGTGTTAAAATAGCTCAAAAAGTGTCTCTTCATAGGTCTTATATGCTGTAGATTACACCTCCTTTCTCTATGTGAAAACCACAGTGTCGATGACAGTTTTCAATTAAAATCACCATTCAGGAATTTGACATTTTTCTGTCATCGGAAAACGGAACATTGGGAGTTTTTTCTGCGATTCAGCAGAAATCAATAAATGCCAACACCCCGAGTCTGTCAATTGTGAAGAAGGATTGCGTTGAATTGAAAAAGAAAGTGTAAGTTTTGTTTGCAAAATTGTAGAATTTAAATATCATTTTATTTTAAGATTATCGATTATTCTATTATCCGACAGTGCCTTTTTCGCCTTGCTTCCTAACACTACCGTAGTCCCTGTGAAACATCCCGTATTGAATGTTGAGAAGATTACACCACTTGAGAAGGTATTGATTGATTATTTTTATGAAATGAATAAGATAACATCAACAGTGCGACATCTGTACAATCTAACAAAGACCAGATATCGATTAAATAATACTTACTGCTATGGGCATCGTATACACTACCGTGTTTCAAGGCATCTAATTTTCTACTGCATCTTATGAGATAATTGATTGAATGATGGATTTATTGATTTATTGATTGATCGGAATTCAGGGTTCGGTGATAGCTGATGATGATGAAGAGATTTTGTTCGTTGCTCGACTGGACGATCTAATGGCGGTATACTTCTCTCGTACATCGAATGCATTTGTGGGAATGGTCAATTGCACCTACCATGGCTCGGACATCCAACCGGTATACTGTAATGAGTGAGTCTACAATTTATTGATCTATTGATTAGTTTCACTTGAAATTTGGAAGCGTGTCGTGACAGACTACAGCTTTTTTTAAGTTTCAAACACATTTATTCAAGTGGCGAGAGTCATATTTCTGAAATTTTTTGTAACAAATATGGGAAATTTTCAGGCAATCGCCGATGGCCATCTACCACTCTGCAGAAGTCAATCACAGTTTTATGACTCGAAATGAGAAAGTGACTGTGGTGGCGAACGCGAACCACGATAACTGCATTGGATTGATTGTCGGATACGAATCAGGGGTAATAATAATAATAATAATAATAATAATAATAATAATAATAACGTAAAAGTGTCTGTGGTAGTGTGAGGCAGGCGTCGGCACTGCCTCCAGTGATGGACCCTGGTCCCTGGTTATCCCTTGGGATAGACCCACCCGTACAAATGTGCAAAATTTTACCATAAAGGGGGCATCACCATTATCGATTAATGAATCAATAATTTAGTGGATATCGCTGTATCAAGACAGCGGCGACTACTTCATCGTTCCCGTGTTCGAATTCGATACAAGAGCCGGACCGATTTCCTCACTTGCACCATATTCTAATGGACAGTCTTTGGTAAGTTGTTTGAAATATTTGCTGTGATGGATGAGTATGGAAAATACAGATACTCCATTTTATTTAAGTGGCTACTTCTTTTGTTTTGTCTGTATGAAAACATACATTTTGGGCTCACTCACAGAATTTTTTTATTTAGTTGGTCGATTTTCGAAATATGGTCTGTCGATTAAGGAAAATCGTTATCTTTCGCTTAAATTGTAATCTTTCGCCTAAAAAAATGCCCTTATGTAGTGAGTCCCGACAATGAGCTGTATATAGTGAGCCGATCCTCACATTATGTGGGTATGAAAATGTATGGTATGAAATTTGTTCTATTCAGTTGTACGGTACGCAGACTGGAGCATTGGATGGAATTCAAACGCCGAAGGTATCAGAAGGTATGGTGCTCATTTTACCCGTGATTATTCGATTTTCTGAAATTAGTGTTAAAAATTTGAAATATTGGCCACTTACAACCCTCTTCGGTGCTGAAATTAGTGCTTTATTGATTTTTCATGCCTGTGTTGACCCTCTGACGCAAATGTTTTGTTCATGGATGTTTGGGCACGGTTGTGCCTGATCAGTAATTTATTTATTTGTGCAATTACAGAGGTGGAGACGATTGGTGGCCCCGACGGTGCCCTCATTCGTTCGTTCATGCGACAAACCTCCGTAGAATCGTGCACCAAAAGCTGCGTTCACACTGTCGCGTTTTGTGATGATGGGTGATTTTTTCATTTATGAGACGTAACTTTTACACTGTAAAATGTGAAAAACTGTTTACAGTTTTTTTCAAATTTTATATTATTATTATTATTATTATTATTATTATTATTATTATTATTATTATTATTATTACTACTATTATTATTATTATTATTATTATTATTATTATTATTACTACTACTACTATTATTATTATTATTATTATTATTATTATTATTTATTATTATTATTATTATTATTATTATTATTATTACTACTACTATTATTATTATTATTATTATTATTATTATTATTATTATTATTATTCTTATTATTATTATTTATTATTATTATTATTATTATTATTATTATTATTATTATTATTACTACTACTATTATTATTATTATTATTATTATTATTATTATTATTATTATTATTTATTATTATTATTATTATTATTATTACTACTATTATTATTATTATTATTATTATTATTATTACTACTACTATTATTATTATTATTATTATTATTATTATTATTATTATTATTATTATTATTATTATTATTATTTATTATTATTATTATTATTATTATTATTATTATTATTACTACTACTATTATTATTATTATTATTATTATTATTATTACTACTATTATTATTATTATTATTATTATTATTATTATTATTATTATTATTATTATTATTATTATTATTATTATTATTATTATTATTATTATTATTATTATTATTATTATTTATTATTATTATTATTATTATTATTATTATTATTATTATTATTATTATTATTATTATTATTATTATTATTATTATTATTATTATTATTATTATTATTATTATTATTATTATTATTATTATTTATTATTATTATTATTATTATTATTATTATTATTATTATTATTATTATTATTATTATTATTATTATTATTATTATTATTATTATTATTATTATTATTATTATTATTATTATTATTATTATTATTATTATTATTATTATTATTATTATTATTATTATTATTATTATTATTATTATTATTATTATTATTATTATTATTATTATTATTATTATTATTATTATTATTATTATTATTATTATTATTATTATTATTATTATTATTATTATTATTATTATTATTATTATTATTATTATTATTATTATTATTATTATTATTATTATTATTATTATTATTATTATTATTATTATTATTATTATTATTATTATTATTATTATTATTATTATTATTATTATTATTATTATTATTATTATTATTATTATTATTATTATTATTATTATTATTATTATTATTATTATTATTATTATTATTATTATTATTATTATTATTATTATTATTATTATTATTATTATTATTATTATTATTATTATTATTATTATTATTATATTATTATTATTATTATTATTATTATTATTATTATTATTATTATTATTATTATTATTATTATTATTATTATTATTATTATTATTATTATTATTATTATTATTATTATTATTATTATTATTATTATTATTATTATTATTATTATTATTATTATTATTATTATTATTATGCAGCCATGTGTACGAGATATGGATGAACGGCGAGGCTGGAAGAAGTAGTTCTACGACGAGATTGATACACGACCACGATGAATGGCTGAAGATATCTGACATCGTGTATGAGAACATGGTGGTGTACGACGCAGGAGGAGTCGACTCCATGGCTGTGGCCTATAACGATCACGATATGATTGGAATAACTCTTATTCGAGGTGCATTTTCAAAACCTCGCAGTGCGAGGATTGACCCACCTTATATGGCTCATTTTCACTCACTTGTTGCGAAAATAAGCTAAAAGTGACGATTTTAACCGAAAAAAAGACGAATTTTCGAAATTGACCCACCTTATTTTGAAATTTAGTCTGCTGCACCATACTCACGCAGAAGATTTACTTAAATTTATAACTTTTTACATTTATTTTCAACAATAGGACTATCTTTAAAATTAAAAAAAAAGTTTTGTCGATGGGTTGCTATCAATATTGCTCAACTCGATATCTTCAGGTGAGTGCGTCTGTTGCGAGGAGAACATTACAGAGAAGATTGTCGATGTATTCACGTCGATGTGTGGTGGGCAATGTGTGCTGCTTGAAGGAGGAAAGGCGGTAAGGGGGGGGGGGCTTCTATTGATATTTTTATTTTTTAATCATTTAAATCCTAGTTTAAGATCCTTGTTATCACTACTTTAAGTTCCTCAAGGGCGGATCATTATGCGAACTAATGCGTGTATTTGCAAATTGAAGAGACGTTTGGCAGATATTTTGCTCCCACCCCCTACTAAAGAGAATTTGAAAAAGGTGGCTAGCCAACTTTTCCTTGCGGCCGCTGTTTGAGATGCTGGTTGCCAACTTTTACAGCGTGGCTAACTGGAAAAGTTGGTTAGTTTTCATTTCCCAAATTCTCTGACCCCTTAAAGACGGACAAACTTTAATCTTATATCGTATGCCATCCTCCTTTTTAGTGCCTCATTGTTGATGGTTCTCATAAAGTCATTCAAACTCCACCCGGAACCATCGTCGGATTTTCATCTTTCGTCTTTGGAAATGAAGACAAGGTATTTTGCAACTTTTTTCACTTTTTAAAATTAAAAATATGCTTAAACATAAAAAATTAGTATTTATGCAAGTTTTTAAAAGGTGGGCATACACATTGTAACTTCAATTTTAAATTCACAAATTTGGAACATTTTATATATAACTGTCGAATTGTCACCAGCACATTTGCAAACATAGTTATGTAAATGCACGCATTGAAACTGACTATAAGGAACTCTAATTTTGAGTACGCAAATTTGTAACCAGGAATTTGTAACCAAAAATTTGCAACGATATACGTGTAACCAAAAATTTTTAACCAGAAATTTGGAACCAGCATATTTGAACCAGGGCTGTGCGGCAACGCGTTGCCGGTTTGCCGAAATTGCCGGTTTTTCATTGCCGAAATTGCCGAACCGGCAATTTCGACAATTTATATTTTTACAATATGTTGAGGGTTTAATCACCATTTTCGCTGTCTTTTTTTGTTCATCGTTATTCCAGTTTGTGCAAAAATGTTTATTACTCGATTTAACCCTACAAAAGATCAAAAAACCATTAAAATACGTTTTTGGAGGAAATTGCCGAATTGCCGAAATTGCCGTATTTGCCGAAAATGTTTGTTTTCGACAATTGCCGGTTTGCCGAATTGCCGAAAATATGCCTTGCCGCACAGCCCTGATTTGAACCGACGAAATAAAACCATTGTTTTTGGAAACGAAATTGCAATCAACGAGTCTGATAAACTTAGACCCTTATTTAGTTAGGCTCACTAATAACAACAAGGAATTAAATTGATAAATCGCGCTGTTTCCGCGACTGTTGATGATCAATTTAGTTTCCCAAAACGAGGGTTTTACTCCCTTGGTTCAAATTTGCTGGTTCCATATTCTTGGTTCCAAATTGATGGTTAAAAAGTTTCGGTTACAAATGTTTGGTTACAAATTCCTGGTTACAAATTTGCGTATTCAAAATTAGAATTCCTTATAGCCAGTTTCAATGCGTGCATTTACATAACTATGTTTGCAAATGTGATGGTGACAATTCGACAGTTCCATTTTTTCGTTTTCAATTTGCTAGTTTCATAGTGTAGAGTTCCAATTTTTAAGTTACAAAGTGTATGCCCACCTTTTAACAGTTTAAAAATAGTGAAACCTAATTGTTTTAGTACCATGTCGGTAATGCTAATACGTGGGCATTTTGAGTTGCCTCTCTGTAATATTCTTATAATTAATTAGAGGTGCTATTGCGGATTTCAATGTTACTAAAATATGATTGATCATGTTTAGGTGGAAGCTTTCGCGATCTTCGTAATGGATTCGGGAGAAATTCTATCATTCGATATTCCGTTCGATTCTGATGCCAACAAAATATTGATTAATGAAGCGATCGATAGATACGACTGTAAACCAATACAGCCACAGATAATATATGTAAGTATTAGTATATGTTTTGCTGGTGTAGTTGCTGTCGCACCTGTCACGGGTTTATCAAATAAATAAACATTTTTGTGCTCACTTGGCTATTATCATGACGGTTGCTGTTGAAGATCACTGTTTGGCCAATCATTCAAATATCCTTTCTGGGTCGTTTTTCTAATATATTATATTTGGGATAAATATATATATATATATAATGTAGTGTATGATATAATAATAATAATATATTTATCTTCTCTAAACGGATCAAAAATGAGAAAATAGATCATAATGTATGTAACTGCAAATTACTTAATAAAAATATCATTAACTATAGAAGCCAGAATCGACGTCGTCGGGCGGGAAGTTGTCTCGTTCATCAGTGAGTTTGAAGAACGTGAAGGGCGAACATGGTAACATCATTGTGACCTATCCTGATAATAGAATCGTCCGGATAACATTCATATCTACTCTCAGAGAACTGGAAGGTTTGTTGTTACGATAGCAGGCATATCTTTTTTCGTTTGTTTCTTTTTTTGTGGCTATCCCAATGTATTAAGAACCACGGTGCCCACCGGTTTGCCCGAATTTTAAACCGTCGGCTACCCACGGGTTTTCCCGAATTTTCAAATATTTATCGGTAACCACTCTATTCAAATTGACCATCGTTGATCGTGATCATTTTTCAGCTCACGAAATCGAAGTGATCGAATTGGCCGATTATGAGATAGTTACTGCTTACTGCGACTCTTCTCATCCTTATCTTCTTTCTGTCGACTCAGTCAGCGCGGTTAGTGGATATTGATTGGTTATTATTGAAATCAAGATTGGTTCCGCTCACTGGTCTATTATTAATCATGATAATGATAAATTTATCTTTTCAGAATGAAAAAGAACACTTAATAATAATAATAATAATAATAATAATAATAATAATAATAATAATAATGGGGGGGGGGGGTGACATTTCCGCAACTGCATTTCCGCAACCGACATTTCCGCAACCGACATTTCCGCAACCGACATTTCCGCAACGGGGAATAACTCGGCTCGTCGGGGTCCTAGAACGTTGGGATGGGTTTCATTGTGATCAGCATCGGTAACACTATCATGTCACATATTGACCTTTGATCTTTGCTAACTCCGCTACATTTTTGCAATGAGTCGTGATTTCGCTCAAAATCATCCAAGACGAGCGGAAAGGGTATCGTTCGACTCCTCATCACATGTATTTATCCAACCAATAATTGACCTTTGATCATTTCCTACTCGGCCACATATCGGCCACGCGCTCAATCGGTCCGAAGTCGGTACCATTTCCGGAACCATGTGAAAGCGAGGTCCTAAAATGGATGCAACGCGCGAATGTTAATGCAGGGTGGAGCCTTGCATCGCGTCCCTCAATGCCGTTTTCCGAACGCCAAACGCGCCCCCAGAGACCCCAGAGACTCGACTTGCTGCCAAGATCCTCGCGACACCCGCACACGCGTCCACGCGATGGTGAGCTACCGTAATCTACTGTAATCCGGTTCGGTGGGTCAGATCAAGTGCGAAGGGTCAGATTTGAGTTTAAATTGCAGGAATAACTAATACGTGAGTGATATGATTATAACTTATTGTAGACTACCGTAATCTACCGTAACCCAGTTCGGCGGGTCAGATTAAGTGCGGTGGGTCAGATTTCACTACAAACTGTCGGAATGGCTACTACGTGTGCGATATCATTATGAGCTATTGTAAACTACAGTAATCTACCGTAACCCGGTTCGGTGGGTCAGATCAAGTTCGGTGGGTCAGATTTAACTAAAAATTGTCGGAATGGCTACTACATGTGCGAAATCATGATGAGCTATTGCAAACTACCGTAACCAGGTTCGGTGGGTCAGATCAAGTGCGGCGGGTCAGATCTCGGTAAAAATTGTCTGCATGGCCGCTACATGTGCGATATCATTATCAGCTATTGCAAACTACTGTAATCTACCATAACCCGGTTCGGTGGGTCAGATTAAGTTCGGTGGCTCAGATTTCACTAAAAAATGTCCAAATGATTACTATGCGCGTGGTATGATTATGAGTAATTGTAAACTACCATTTGGACACTTTTTAGTGAAATATGATACATCGCACTTGATCTGTCCCACCGAACCGGATTACGGTGGATTACGGTAGTTTACAAAAACTCATAATCATACCCCGCACATAGTGACCATTTGGACAATTTATACTGAGATCTGACCCACCGCACTTGATCTGACCCACCGAACCTGGTTACGGTAGTTTGCAATAGTTCATCATGATTTCGCACATGTAGTGGCCATTCCCACAGTTTGTAGTGAAATCTGACCCACCGAACTTGATCTGACCCACCGAACCGGGATGCGGTAGATTACGGTATTTTACAATAGCTCAAAATGATAACGCACACGTAATGGCCATTCCGACAATTTTTAGTCAAATCTGACCCACCGAACTTGATCTGACCCATCGAACCGGGTTACGGTAGATTACGGTATTTTACAATAGCTCAAAATGATAACGCACACGTAGTGGCCATTCCGACAATTTTTAGTTAAATCTGACCCACCGAACTTGATCTGACCCACCGAACTAGGTTACGGTAGATTACGGTAGTGCTACTGATGCTGATCACAATGATACCCATCCCAAGTTTCTATGACCCCTACGAACCGAGTTATTCCCCGTTGCGGAAATGTCGGTTGCGGAAATGTCACCCCCCCCCCCCCATAATAATAACAATATTCCTTTTTTTAGGATGAATTGATCTTATCACGATTCGACTGTGATGCCGTGGAAGTGGCTCGATTCCGTGTTCCCTCCATCCATGAGATTGATCTACACTCACAGATATCATTGTATCTGAGAGAGGACGATTCGTCCAAACTGACGATATGCAGGAACGGTGTAAGCATATTTATTGATTGATTGGTTGATTGATTATTTGATTGATTGATTGGTTGGTTGATTGATTGATTGATTGATTGATTGATTGATTGATTGATCGATTGATTTATTGGTTGGTTGGTTGGTTGATTGATTGACTGATTGATTGATTGGTTCATTGGTTGATTGGTTGGTTGATTGATTGACTGATTGGTTGGTTGATTGGTTCATTTATTGGTGATTGGTTGATTGATTGACTGGCTTGTCTCTGTTCAAAGGTCCTGAAAAAAATCAGAGCTAGAATTAGTATAGTTTTAGCTCATCTCGCTACACTATTCGTTTGATGGAAATGGTTTTTTTCTTTGAAAATCACACAATTTCTAGTAGTCCGGAAGAGCATTCATTGATTTATCGATCTTTCAGGTTCTGTTCACTACTGCATCATACTCGATTCTTCCTTTTCGTTCATTCACCGGTAAATGTCACCAATCGCCGACTATTGTAAGTTTCGATTGTCCATGTCAAATGAGGTTACTGTATTTGATCCACAAAATTGGGATATATTAAAAATTCAGCGCAATATTCATGCATGCCGTTAATCGTGCTTAATAATAATAATAATAATAATAATAATAATAATAATAATAATAATAATAATAATAATAATAATAATAATAATAATAATAATAATAATAATAATAATAATAATAATAATAATATGACATTTGCAGTTGTCGATTAGTCTACCGTGCATGGGTGTGCGCTACAGTACGCATACAGTTGACTTCCTCTTCATTGTCACTCAGAGTGAACTTCTCATTCATGGAGTCCCCCTATGCAGTACACTATTTAATGGTTGGTTTTTTCTGTTGCCATTTTATTGATTATTATAGCTTATGGTCATAATAATCATATGTGGGCGCGTGGAAACGAATATTTTTTGCGCACAGCCTGACCTTCTCATCGCGGCTTTGCGCATAGCGTTGCCTTGCAAAAATTGGGAAATTTCCTGTTGAATTAGCCACAAGAAAAATTTTGCATAGCCATGCGCACAGCCTTGCCTCCCGATTCCGAGGTTTGCGCATAGCCTTTCCTCCAGCGTGCCCACCTATGATAATAATCGATTTTTAAGGTACGGCGACAGAAAAACGAGAAGTGGCAAAATTTCCTAAAGCGATTGGGGTGAGTGCATCAGCACTGTATCCAGCGCCACTCTTCAGAGATGTATTGACCATTAAAGGTTGGCTCATCATTGCATAGATGAGCGCACGTTAAATGCTTTTTTAGGACTCTCGGTATTGGAATGGGTGCTGGCGATACTCGGTACTGACGATGGTGAGGTACGTTGTATGCATTTATGCTTTAAAGGGAGCGTTACCTCTCTCAATGGTCTCTGCATTGCGCACACTATTTCGCTGTTCTCTAACAACGAGAGAGCATTGCGCGTCGAAGAGACCATTGAGAGAGGTTTAGCTCCCTTTAAGCCATGCTTCACTTTGCATGCAATTTTTTGGTTTATATAAAATCAATTTTAATTTTGTTTATAAACATTTGAAATTGATTTTCTTCAGCTATTCTCTCTGCTGGCTCCTGTGGACGATGGACGAGGTGCCGGGAGTGTGCTGCCCATTCAAATCGATCAATCAATCCGTCCGAGTTCGGTAGGTCATAGTCATACATTTGCCATACGCTCGCAATGCGAGGATTGACCCACTTGATGCGAAAGAAAGCTAAAATTGACGATTCTAAGCGAAAATAACGAATTTTATGAAAAAAAGATCAAGTTGCTTACTGCGTAGATCATTATCGGTCTTAAAATTGTGGTTAGGGGAAGAAGACTAGAGCACATACACTTTTACTGGACATCACTGAAAAAAAACCCTCTATTTATACAATTCAGAAGATCACGTCTGTTGTTTTCGGACAGTCTCAAGCAGGTGATCATATGCAAGGACAAACGAGGATAACCTGTGCAAGATTGGTGGTCTGTCATGAGAGGGATTCAATACGGTAATAATTTTGATTGATTGAATTATTGATTGATTGATTGGTTGATTTATTGATTGATTGAATTATTGATTAATTGAAATATTGATTGATTGAATTATTGATTGATTGAATTGAATTGGCTGATGTTTGCAGTGTTTACAATATCACCAACAAGGACTCGCATATCTACGCTACGCTTATGCATAAGATATCGATCGCTGTTTCGATAAACTCGGTCAGTCAAGAGTTGTTAACTTTTTTTCATGTTTAAAATACGTTTCTTCCACAGTTGTTCCACTTGTAATTTGTCTTTGTATCATCGCATTTTGATGAGAAAAAAAGAATAGACGAGTGATTTCTGTGATAATAAGCTACAGTATGTCAACAGAATGAATAAATTATTGAAGCAAAATCAATATTTGCAGTTGCTAGCCAGATATAGCCGAAGTACAACATCCATGTTCATTGAAGCTATCCTGGAAGGTTTGTGTAACGGTTTCTTCTACACATTTTATGTTTTATCGTATACAATATGGTGGAAAAGTCAATTTGTAAGGCTAGCGACTTCAATGTATTTCTATGAAAGGATGCGAAAGTAGCTTCATGCTTCCCTAAAAGTACATATATACTGCATATCGTCCTTCACTTCAGCTGAAGTCAAGGACGGCATCACCCACAAAAAAAAACAAAAAAAAACAAAACAAAAAAAAACTTGGCGAAATACCAAAACACACAGATATGAATAATAAAGATCACTGTATTAAAATAATTTATTGTAGACGGTTCACTGCTCTCCGCTCATTGCGAGTATCGCATCAACTTTGTGCCCGTAGGTATGTTGCGTTTTCATTGATTTATCGATTTTTCCATCAATCGATAATCGATTTTTTTAAAGATGGATCGATTGTTGCTCCACAACAACGTCTGTCTCACGCACTGCTGAATAAGGCCACTCCATCACTCCAGTCATCGAATATTCCATCGAATGAGGTGACTGTAGACTTAGAGTGAAGAAAATTGTAAAATGGAACTACATGGTCGCCGACATGGGGTGTAAAATTAGGTCTTTAGGGCATTAGGGCCTGTAAAATTAGGGCTTTTCGAAAATTTGTGGAATTCCCTCTTTAAAAATTGGCGTTTAGGTGAAATAAATAAATAAATTCCAGTAACGCTTGAAAAAACTTCTGTTTTTGTTTCAGAGAGATTCGATCAAAGAGTTTGCTGTTCCTCTCGGTGACCAAGGCAATGTGTCGTGCTATATTGAGCCATGTGAGTGCCCTATGATACAGCGTTTCTTCAGCACAGTGAGAGCGCTCATTGAAAACCTGGAAAAATGCCAAAAAATTAGGTGTTCCATGTTAACTCTCATCGTTTGCGCTCTCTCAGTTTTGCGTACTCTCTCTATTTCGCTCTGCATTTTTCTCCGTCACACCATGACCACTCTCGAAACGCGCTGTAATCCACAATTTGTTTTTTCCCGCTTTTTTTAACTCTGCATGGCCATGCATGGTGGAGATGTCAAATAATTGGGGGAGAGAGACTATGCAAAAGTGAGAGAGCGCAGACGATTTGAGTGCAACATGTTGCATCTTTTTTTTAGCATTTTACCAAATTTTCAATGAGCACTCTTCCTGTGTTGGAGAAACGGTGTGAAATCTTAGTTTACGGAAATTATTTGCAGTGAAATCAACTGATATTCATTTGGTTGTGATTGGAACTTTGAATGGATCCATCGTCATTGTATCAACACAGAAGAGGAAGATCATCAATCGATTCAAGGATGCCCATTCCACTGCCATCACAGGTTTGGTCATGCTATCAATCAATCAATCAATATTTTGTCATGAACGACCGAAAATTGTATAGCGGGCACTACTGGTTGGGGTTACTGTACATGCCTCTCATTTCACTCTTTCTCGATATCTAGTTTAGCGTATCCCTTATGTTCTTTAAAATGTTCGCGTAAGGGTGCAAGGTAATCAATAATCAATAATAGTACTGTAATTCAGCCGTGTCGAGTGGCTGGGTTGAGTCGGGGCGTGATCGATATCCATTGATTCTGTCTGCCGATTCGAATGGTACGGTAGCCGTTTCGGTCTACCGTAAAGGAGAGGTGATGATTTATGATTTGCAAGATTACGGTGCTAGATACACTGGGTCAGACTTATGATTTGTTCTGATTTCAGATTTTATTGCTCGATCGTAAACAATCATCGATAACCAATGTTATGACTCTGAGATGTTTGGAGAATAGGATTAGATCGATTAGAATTATGGTCGCTGGATCCGGAGGAGTTCAGGTAGATTTATTTAAATAAATGTTTTTTTGCTATCATCATTATTATTATGCTCATCCACCTATCTATATGGATATACTGCATAGGTCGTAACGTACATTGCAAACTACGAGGCGTGACCGCATTTTGGAATGTTTTTAATTATAACCCAACCGCATTTTGTGAAACCCTGACCGAATTTTGCGATTTTTTGTGAAAACTAGTCCGAATTTTGCAAATCTGTAGCGTGGCTATTAGTAACGTAACGTAACGTAGGAGCTCCTCTGCATATATGTAATATGCTGACAGGATAAAGTATTATAACGTAGCTATTCGATCTATGATATACTGTGAAATGAAGACATAAATCAATCGATAATTTAGGTTCTTCACTTCTGCATCAAGCCAGTCCTCAAGCTCTTTCCGGTTTCGAAGAAATGTACTCGATCGACGCCGATTTCGATCACTCACTTCCCTGCAGATCCCCATCGATTAATTGGAGGGAAATGCCCACATTAATACTAGCCATTAGCTTTCATTATATTAACTTATCATTATATTATCATTGACTTTTTTAATTCCTTTTTTCCGTGTTATTGTTGTTGTGTTATACTGTCATTACGAATTATTACTAATATGCTTCAATACATTTCGATCTCTTCATTGCCTTCATTGCCTTTTTCGTTCAGATTTACTTTAACTTTGTTCATTTGTCGATCAATTTGTTCACTGTGCAAAAAACTACGTTTAAATTTTCATTGTTATTTACGAATTACTTCCGTTACTATTGTTCAGTTAATTTTATCCATATTCTTTCATTTCTCGGTTGTTTTCTTGGCAAAAATATGCCAATTCTATCATTAATTACAATTTATTTATTATTTGCTTTAATAGTCAGATTTCGTTTAAAAATAACCGATCTTCAATCGTTTAATGATTAATTTAATGCATAAATGATTTTTTCGGTGTCTTTGTCGAAGAGACAACAATCCTTGCCCGATGCGTAATGGTAGTGCACACCATTATTAGATACATATAATATTCATAACGTCTCATGATTCCACTCATTATTATTGATTATTCTATGCAGGGATGTGCATTTTTCGTTTTTCGATTTTTCGATACTTTCTCGAAAAATTTTTTCGACGAAAAATTTTTCGAAATTAATTCGGAAAAATCGAAAAACAGTTTCGCCTAAAAACGCATGCATTTAAAAAAAATTATGACATTTTTACGAAAATTTATAAAATTGTAATCAAAAATTATAATTTCACCTGACCAAAATATATATTTTATCATGTAAATAGCCTCAATTACGAATAGCAGAGTTGCAATTCTTGTGTTTCCATTATATCAATAGTGATTTATCGCGTTGATGTTTTCGCAAGAGAAAACATTGCATAAATATTTTTTTTCGAATTTTTCGTTTTTTTCGAAATCCAAATTCGAAAATTTTTCGTTTTTCGAATTTTTTTCGAAAATCTTTTTCCGCACATTCCTGATTCTATGTCATACTGTACTGATTGATGCAGATTAATTACATAACCCCATGCCATTGATGACAGTATATCCCACAAAAATTTGGTTCTAATATCTCTTCGTCCATTTTAGAATATAGTTCGCGAAATGGATTGCGCAGTTTTTCTGCAAAACGGAGAGCGCGCAAATATTTTTGTATGAAAATTTGGCAATACTAAAAGAATACGATATAGTGAACCATGGTGTACTCCCATCGTCTGCGCTCTCTCACTTTTGCGTAGTCTCTCGATCTACCTTATCCTATGTCACACCATGGCCGCTCTCAAAACGCTTTGTCACTTATTGATTCTCGTTCAGAAATCTTTCTTTCCGTACCATATTTTCCATGTATCACGATATCTCTTGTTTAGATTTGCTTGTCGTTCTTGCATTTACCGATCGATCTTGAAATACGGTATAATGACCCATTATGTACTCTCATCGTCTGCGCCCTCTCGTCCCATGTGCATAGCGTTTCTCCAACCGGAGAAAAGTGGACATTGAAAATTTGGTAAAAGTCCAAAATGGGGTATAGTGTCATGCTTTATGCCTCCGTCGCCTGCGCTCTCTAACTTTTGCGTACACTCGCGGCCGCGATGCATCGTCTGTCCTTTCCCTCTGGACAGACTCTTTTTTTCGCGCTACCTCGTTTCTCTGTCGCGCCATTTTCTATGGACGCGTTGCGATACTGTACAGTGTACTGAGAAGTGAACATTACTTTTATAGCTACCTATCCCCATAAGAAGGCAGCACCTCGCGCGTTCAGTATACATAGGTTTCCATGAACGGTGGCAAGCCGTTTGCCGGCAAACGTGACGTCATAATCGTAGCCGGAGGCGTTTGCCAGAGATCCTCCCCTTTTTACCCAGTGGCCGTATGCAAGAACCGTTTTCCGGGAAAATGTGACGTCATTAGCGTAGGCGGAGGCGTTTTCCAAAAATCCTCCGCCTACGCTAATGACGTCACATTTTCCCGGAAAACGGTTTTCCGTTGTTCTTGCATACGGCCACAGGCTTCATATCTTCGTTAATCCAATGTCTATTTTTTAATCGATATCGATTGCAGACATGAACAACGACATAGTCCTCCTTCCTCGTCTTTGCTCGATAGTCATTCTAGACCGGAATATCGTCGTCTCCGGTGAGTTATCGATTTATTGATTTATGATTGTGCGATTGGATTCATATTTATTTGGTCATGACTTATTGTGCGATAATTATTGGCTAGTTATTAAAACTGAAATTAGTATTAAATTAAATTTACTGATTATTATGAAGCTGCTGCTAGTCGTCATTCGATTTCATGCATGTTTCCATTATCAGGCATCGGACCTATGCTACAAGTATTCGACTATGGCGATCGTGAAGATTCGAAGCCCATGCCGATTGCGACCATTCACGTATTCGATCCATTCAAAGTCAATGTTGAAACCATCACTGCGATCGATAAATCAGGTATGCCACTACTGTGAAATCGATCGTTCCATATCATACATTGCCATACCCTCGCAGTGCGAGGATTGACCCACTATATAAGGCCCATTTTAGGCCACTTGATAAAAAAGGAAGCTAAAATGACGATTTTAAGCCAAAATAACGAATTTTGTGAATTAAGCGACCCGATTTAATTTAATTTAATTTATCATACATCAATAAGATGCGACAACATTTGAAATAACAGACGATTTCGAGAATTGACCCACTATATAAAAATAGACGGCGAGGGTACCGAAAATGTATGGTTCCATATCATACATTTTCGGCGCCCTCACATGTTTTTTTGGTGATCGATATAGAAAAGTCGTTATTTTGCTAATAAAAAAATGAGCCTTGCGTAGTGACTTGATCCTGAAATCAATATATATATTACATATATTGGACTGTGAGAGACAAACGATGAATCTTAAAAATCCACTTTACAGGCTTTCTTCTGGTTGGCGGAGCGAATTTGATGGCGGTCATTCATAGATCCGAATTGAATGTGAGATTTTATTGATTGTTATTTTTTCTATTTATTATTTTTATTGATTAAAAAAAATTAAATACTGGTTACAGACGAACAAAAATCCGATTTGGATCCAAGAGAAACGTGTTTTTCGTTTGCCTGACCGGATTCTGTCCGTTTATCGGATTTCGAATCTGCGTTTTGGGACGAATATGGTATGTTGGTTACTGTTAAGGGTGCACGGTAACCTCTCTCTGTCCAAACACCCTTATCTAGTTGTTTCTACTTGCACTGGGGTCAAAACACACTCTCCGCTCTAGCAATGCTCTCTCACTTAATTTGTCTACGAAAGAGTGTTACCGAAGCAGAGAGTGAAGGGGTGGCACGAAGCGAATAAAAAAGCGATGACAGTTTCCAACAAAAATCTCATTTTTTTAGGAATTTGATTTATTTTTGTCATCGGAAAACGGAACATTGGGAGTTTTTTCTGCGACTCAGCAACAATCAATAAATGCAAACTCCCCGAGTTTGTCAATTGTGAAGAAAGATTGCGTTGAATTGAAAAAGAAAGTGTAAGTTTTGTTTGCAAAATTGTAGACTTTTAAGTATCATTTTATTTTAAGATTATCAATTACTCAATTGTCTGAGAATACCTTCTTCGCCTTGCTACCTAACACTACCGTAGTACCCGGGAAGCATCCTGTACTGAATATTAAAAAGATTACACCACTTGAGAAGGTATTGCTCGATTGATTGATCTATAAAGAATAAAGAATAAGATAAGATTAAATGCCAGATATCGATTGATATTATATACCGTCAAAACGAAAAAAAGTGAAACATTTGTGACAATTTGTGACAAATTGTCACAAAAGTTCACAAGATTTTGAAAATTTTGTGTCATGATATCAAAACGCGGTTGCAAGTATTTTATTAGATAATAGGGTATTTGAGCATCACTGGGCTTGCCTAATTGAAATGTGAAGAAAGTGATTCAAATAATTCACTGCGAACGCTGTTTCGTGAAACTGGTATACCGTATACGGTAGGATTTTCTACAGTATACCTGTTTTGCAACCTGATCCATGCCATGATCCAAACAGTGCAAATTCGCTATAGGAAGTCATGTAATGAAAGGTACATCCATGATTAGACGAAGAAAGTGCGATGGCAGCAGTTTTACAGTAAGATTCTACAGTATGCTACAGTATACCAATTTTTCACCGCGGCGCTCCCGATTAATTATTTTACTTTTGTCATACATTGCTGGATTTGGCAAACACATCCACACTAAAATACCTAAGATAATACATCTTCAAGTGCGTGAAAAACGCTAAAAATAGGCACTTTGTTAACTTTTGTGACAATTTGTCACAATTTGTCACAAATGTTTCATTTTTTTCGTTTTGACGGTATTGCTGTATTTGTCACTTACAACCCTATTGGGCGCCGAAATTAGTGTTTTATTGCTTTGCAAACTGATACCTGTACATCTATTAATATTATTAATTTAATTAATTGAATTTTCGCGCCCGACTAGTGCTGTGTACCATATATCAATGTATTCAATTTTCACCAATAATCTTAACAAATAATTGATTGATTTATTGATTTATCGATTGATTGGATTCAAGGGTTCGATGATAACGGATGAGGATGAAGAGATTGTGTTCGTCGCTCGACTCGACGATCTAAAGTCGGTCTACTTCTCGCGAACATCGAATGCCTTTGTGGCCAGGGTCAATCGTACATACCAGGGCCCGGAGATTCAACCTGCATACCGTAATGAGTGAGTCTATAGTCATAGTTCGAAAAGTATGTTACAAAGTACCAAGCATGACCGCATTTTAAGCCAAAATTTCCGAAAAATCTAAAAACCTGACAGCATTTTGAGCCAACATTTCACAAAAATCAACCAACCTGACCGCATTTTGAAAATCGATCGATCGATCTATGTCTATAGCTTATTGATACATTGGGTCAGAAACACTGGATCGTTTTTGATTTATTATAGTTTATCTTTAAAAAATTGTAACACAACCATTTGTAGTCTCTCCCTTTGTTTCTTTCTTTATATTTGATTTGTTTCTTCCCGAATCACTTAAAATTGGGAAGTGTACGGTTGACGGAACAGGCTACAGTAAGCGGAGCCATATTTTTTCATATGCATCAAACATAGCTCGAATATCTAGGTAATCTATTTTCAAAGCCCGGTCAGGTTTTTCGATTTTTGTGACATTTTGGCTCAAAGTCTGGTCAGTTTTTCGATTTTTGGTGAAATTTTGGCTCAAAGTCTGGTCAGTTTTTCGATTTTTTGTGAAATTTTGGCTCAAAATCCGGTCAGGCACTTTTTAATTTGGCACTTTTTAATATACTTTTCGACCTATGGCTTCAAATGAAGGAAAATTTTCAGAGAATCGTCGATGGCCATCTACCACTCTGCAGAGGTCAATCACAGATTTTTTACTCGAAATGAGAGAGTGACTGTTGTGACGAACGCGAACCACGATAACTGCATTGGACTGATTGTCGGATACGAATCAGGGGTAATTATATTAATAATAATATTTATAATAACTTAAAAAGTGTCTGTGGTAGTGGGGGGAGGGGGCAACAAATTACAAAATTGGGTCATAAAAAATTATATTTCCTAAATTTATATGTGTCAAATGTGGGAGAAAAAATTGGAAAAATTGGGTCATCACCCTTATCGATTAGCAAATCAATAATTTAGTGGATATCGCTGTATCAAGACAGCGGTGATTACGCCATCGTTCCCGTCTTCGAATTCGATGCAAAAGCTGGACCGATTTCCCTACTTGCACCATATTCTAATGGACAGTCTTTGGTAAGTTCTCACACAGAAAATAATTTATAATTTCTTACTTTTCGTTTTCTTAATTGTAAGAAATATCTGCGAAAAATGTTTGACATATGTACTGTGAGAGGTGAGGAGGAAAAAGCAGATCTCCCATATTAAATGTCCCATTTTTTTTATTTGCTTGTATGAAAATTGTGCTATTCAGTTGTACGGTACGCAGACTGGAGCATTGGATGGCATTCAAACGCCGAAGATGTCAGAACAAGGTATGGTGTTCATTTTGACCGTGAATATTTGATTTTCTGAAACTGTGCGGTAAAAATGTGAAATATTTGTCACTTACAACACTTTTCGGTGCTTAAATTAGTGCTTTATTGATTTTCCACGCCCGAGTTGGCCCTCTGATCCCTGGTGTTTATGGATGTTTGGGTACGGTTGTCCCCGATCCCTGATGAATTAATTTATTTGTGTATTCACCGATATCGCTACCTAATAATAAGCGACGGACATCCATCAACCTCTTTGCCATTCGTTTTAATGTCACGTATGGTAGGATGGAATAAAGCGTAAGATAAGATAAGGTATTTGCAGACGTGGAGAGGATGATTGGTGGCCCCGGCGATGGTATCCTCATCCGTTCGTTCCTGCGACAATCTGCCCGAGACTCGTGCACCAAAAGCTGCGTTCACACTGTGGTGTTTTGTGATGACGGGTGACTTCTACATTTATGAAACTTAACTTTTACAGTTTTTCGCAATTTTATTGTTCAAAATTACTTTTTTTGCAGCCATGTGTACGAGATATGGATGAACGGCGAGGCTGGAATCAGTAGTGCTACGGGGAAATTGCTACATGTTCACGATGAGTGGATGAGAATATGCGATATAGTATATGAGAACATGTCTGTGTACGACGGAGGAGGAGTGCAGTCCATGGCTGTGGCATATAATGATCACGATTTGATTGGAATAACTCTGATTAAAGGTACACTACTCTATGATGTATTTTTATATTACACAATTTTTCTACCAACTTACTCACTTTTCACCCAAATTGCGCTTTGCTGAACTCTGGATTTGCGCTTCTTTAATGACGTGCCACCGAGTGCCCAACCATTGGTCGAAATGTTACAAAGTGCCTGACTGCATTTTGAGCCAAAAATCGAAAAACCTGACCGCATTTTGAGCCAAAATTTGCCAATAATCGAAAAACCTGACCGCATTTTGAAAACCGATGACCTATCGACCTTGGGGGGGGGGGGGGCGGCCGTTTCGGCAACGGATCATAAATCGGTTGGCAGATGGCCTATGACAATAACAGTGGTATCATTGTTATCAGTAGGAGTGTACGGTATTGTGCTACCGTAACCGTTCGGAATCGCGAACTGATTTTTTTCAGTTGACCCATGACCTGTTCATGGTAGAAAAAGGCGGAAGTCGAAAAATTCATGATGCACCGAGACCAAATACTAGTTGTCATTTTATCAATAGTGAGCCATCTTTTATCTTTCTGGATGCCGTAACCAGATCAAACGTAATGGAACCGTGATTTGCGTGAATTTTGCTATGATATTGTAGGGTACGGTAGTTCGGGTTACGGTATCCAGAATGATAAAACTACTGATATAATGACAACTAGTATCTGGTCTCGGAGTTTCAAGAATTTTTCGACTTTTGTCATTTTCAACCATGAACCCCGGGTCATGGGTCGACTGAAAAAAAAATCAGTTCGCGATTCCTGACGGTTACGGTAGCACAATACCGTACACTCCTACTGATAACAATGATACCACTTTTATTGCCATAGGCCATCTCCCAACCGATTTATGATACGTTGCCGAAACGGGCGTTGCCGAAACGGGCGCCCCTCCACCTATGTGCCCAACTTACAGCTTGCCCAACTACCAGTATTGTTCAAAAGTATTGCTCAAATCAATATCTTCAGGTGAGTGCGTCTGTTGCAGAGAGAAGATTACACCGAAGATTGTCGATGTGTTCACATCGATGCATGGTCAGTGTGTGCTGTTTGAAGGAGGCAGCGCGGTAAGATGGTTCTGCTATTGTTTTTGCTCATTTTAAATCCTGATATATTATAAGATACATTGCATTGGTATCACTATTTTGAATGCCTCAACGACTGTTCATTATGAGAACTAAGGCGCATATATGTGAAGTGAAGTGGCGGTTGCTATATATTTTGCACCCCCCCCCCACGGCGGCTCAATGATAGTAACTAAGGAGCTCCCGCAACTGAGGGATCCTCCCAGCGCGAAAGTTAGATACGGTATGAATGAGCGCGCGCTACGGCTGCTCTCCATACGAACGCTTCTGACTAGAGCTATCATCGAGTTTTACGAACTGATACACATGCTGAGATGGCTTAGTGGCTAGAATTTTTGTGTGGCGATCCGAACCTCGTGGGTTCGAATCCCGCCCGGTGCAAATCAACTTTGCCGATTTTTCATAGTGCGGGAGGCTTCAAGCCAAAGTTAAATGTAGGGGTTTCTCTCCAGTGAACCGCCGTGCCCCCACAGAGAATTAGGAAAAGGTGACTTACTTTTACACCGTGAACCAAACATGGCTACCTGGAAAAATTGGTTGACGATCTCGGAAAGTTTTTTCGGAAAATCAATTTCGGAAAAGTCATTTCGGAAAGTATATGGATACTGCTATAATCTCGACAATCATCATTTATTTTCATAATTTTCCTTAAGTTTCCGGAACTGAATTTCCAAAATGCCCTTTTCCGGAAGTGAATTTTCGAAAAAGTGTTTTCTCATTTGGCCTTCCCCACTTGGATTTCCCCCATTTGTATTTTTCCCAATCCCCCCCCCCCCCCCCGAAATTTCTTATCACTGCCTCATTTCCCAAATTTTCTTCCAATGAGCTCCCCACACATTCACACGCACCTTAATCTTGTATTGTATTGTATGTCAATCTCTTTTTAGTGCCTAATTCTCGATGGCTTTCATACAGTCATTCAAACTCCGCCCGGAACCATAGTTGGATTTTCATCTTTTATCTTTGGAAAGGAAGACAAGGTAATTGGCAACTGTTCCCGCTTTTTAAAATTAAAACAAGTTAAGAGCAACGAAAAGTAGTTTTAATGCTTATGAAAAGTTTAAAAAAGAGCTCCAGTACCTGTTTTAGTGCCAATTCGGTAGTGCTAATACGTGGGCCTCTCTGTAATATTCTTATTCTTATTCGTTATTTGCCAATAGAGGATCGATATCAACAGAATTTGATGTTAAGATGGAAGCCTTCGCGATCTTCGTAATGGATTCGGGAGACATTCTATCGATCGACCTTCCATTCGTCCCCGATGCCAACAAAATATTGATTGATGAAGCGATCGACATCTACGAATTGGAACCAATACAGCCAAAGATAATATATGTAAGTGATTGTATTTTGTGCTCTCGTGATCATTACGATTGTTGTAGAACATCACTTTATCCAATCATTTTAATGATTTTAGAAATGGCACAGAAAGGATATTTTTAATTTAAAAAAAATATTTATAATATTCTATAGCTATGCTTCTGACAGACAAAACGGAATGAGGGTTACGGTAGTCGGTCCATCTCACTATTATTAGATTCTCCATATTTTGTTTTCGTATATATATATATATATATATATATATATATATATATATATATATATATATATATATTAATATTATCGTATACTATAGAGTGGAGTACGGGTGGAAAGGCTGTTGTCACGTTCGTCAGTGAGTTTGAAGAACGTGAAGGGCCAACGCGACTTGATCATCGTCTCCTATCCATTTAGTCGAATCGTTCAGATCACATACCGGTCTTCTTTCAGAGAACTGGAAGGTTCGGGTTGCTATTTTTTTTAAATATTAAAAAAAATAAATATTTTATATATGATATATTGCTAGCATTTTTTCCAGTTTCTTTTTTGTCTTGGCTATCACCAATGTATTAAGATTATAAATTCACGGTTTTGCCCGAATTTTAATTATTTATCGGAAACCGCTCTGTTCACACTGACCATCACTGTCGAGAACATTTTTCAGCTTGCGAAATCGAAGCTTTCGAAGAATTGTATGTGTATGATATTATTACTGCTTACTCCTTCGCTTCTCTTCCTCATCTTCTTTGTGTCGACACAACCATTTCGGTAAGTGAATATTGATCGTTCGATAGATTGATTGAATATTGAAATCGATATCGGATTTCTATTAATAATAATGATAATGCCAAAATTTATGTATCTTTTCGGAATAAAAATAATAATTTTCCTTTCAGGAGGAATTGGTTTTATCACGATTCGACTGTGATGCGATGGAAGTGGCTCGATTCCGTATTCCATCCATCCATGAGATTGATCTACTCTCACAGATATCATTGTATATGGGGGAGGACGATTCGCCCATACTGACGATCTGCAGGAACGGTGTAAGCTTATTGATTTATTGATTGATTGATTTGTTGGTTGGTTGGTTGATTGATTGACATGGCTCTGTTCAAAACTCCCGAAAAGAAAAAAAAAGTATTATAGTATTGACCGTATAAAAATCACTTGTTTGCTTTGTACGAGGGAATTCATTATTACGTGCCTTTAAATACATTAAATACAACTAGTGTTCGCATAATTCACGGACCTGACTTTAGAGTGATTGTCGTTTTATTATCTTATGTTTTATTTCCGTTGTATATAATACCAATGAATACCAAGAATTGAAATTGAAACGAAAACAAACAAAATAATAACATAACAAAACCAAAAAAACTATATAAACTATAATTGTTTGTGGTGGTATTTACCTCATATTCGTCATTTTGTTTTACATGTACATTTTATACGGACTATATCACGTTGCACTATTCGTTAGATGAAAGTCACTGAATTGGTAATAGACCGGGGGAACCTCCTGTTCATTGATTTATCGATCTTTCAGATTCTTTTCGCTACTGAATCATACTCGATTCTTCCTTTTCGTTCATTCTACGGTAAATGTCACCTATCGCCGACTATCGTAAGTTTCCATTGTCCATATCAAATGAGGTTACTGTAGTTCTGTCCATGTCAAATTAGTTCTGACCAACAATCATATTCAGTTATAGCAACCATTCATTAAAATTTAATTTTTTGGGGGTGGGCGCCCTTTTCGGCAACGCCCGTTTTCGGCAACGGATCATAAATAGGTTGGAAGATGACCTATGACAATAAAAGTTTTATCATTGTTATCAGTAGGAGTGTACGGTATTGTGCTACCGTAACCGTCAGGAATCGTGAACTGATTTTTTCCAGTCTACCCATGACCGTAACCCGAATTACCGTAATCTAGCTACCGTAATCTTCAATGTTGTAGTGAAATTCACGTAAAATCTCTGCTCGATTACGGTAGTTCGGGTTACGGTATCCAGAAAGATAAAAGTTAACTCACTATTGATATAATGGTAACTAGTATTTGATCTCGGGTCGTCATGAATTTTTCGACTTCGGTCATTTTCAACCATGAACCATGAACCGGGTCATTGGTCGACTGAAAAAAATCAGTTCGCGATTCCTAGCGGTTACGGTAGCACAATACCGTACACTCCTGCTGATAACAATGATAAAACTTTTATTGCCATAGGTCATCTTCCAACCGAGTTATGATCCGTTGCCGAAACGGGCGTTGCCAAAAAGGGCGCCCCCCCTCATTTTGACCTTGATCAACAAAATTGGGACCGTTATCCCGTTAATCGTAGATCGTACTCAATACCAACAATTAGCGCCCGAAACTTCATAGGGCACATTATTAGCAAACCTAGTACATTATTCAATTTTACATTTAAAGTGCATACAAACCACCATGAATAGGCAAACGTGAACGTGCGTTAAACAGCAAACAGCAAATGGGTGGATGGAGAGAAGTGAGAGATATTCATTAATTTGCTTTGCAGTTGTCGATTAGTCTAGCATGCACGGGCGTCCCCTACAGTCTGCACGCCGCTGACTACGTCTTCATTGTTACGGAAAGGGAACTACTGATCCATGGAGTCCCGCTCTGTGGCACCCCGCTATGTGGTACATTAGTTATTGATTGTTTTTTTTGTTGCTGCAAATTTATTGATTATAGATAGCATTTGGTTGCAGGTTCGACACCGAAACGAGAGGTGGCAAAATGGTCTGACAATGAATCGATTAGGTCAGCACTCACTGCATCAGCACTTTATCCTGCACCACACCACAAAGATGGAGATTTATCAGACAGAGGTGCGCGTTTCTCGTTTCTCGAAATTTAAATCCTTTTTAATGTTTTTCTAAAATTCAAATTTTGCTAAAATTAATAGTGATATTACTACGGTATGGCATTTTCTTATTGATTGCAATCATACATTTTCGGTGCCCTCACCGAATTATATGTATATAGTTGGTCTTTTTTAGAAAAATCGTTATGTTTCGTTTAAATTGTATCTTTCACTTAAAAAAATGAGCTTTATATAGTGGGTTGACACTGAAAATGAGCCGTATATAGTGGGCCAATCCTCACATTGTGAGGGTATGAAAATGTACGATTGCAATGTCTATGGTTATGCTATTTAGCAATCTATCCATAGCAAAAATATTCCGGTTTCATGTTTTTATTCGGTATTAATCTTTTGTTTTGGACTATTTATCGCCGATAATTGTTGGTATTGATATAAAGAGAGAAGTCATGAAAACGAATTTTCCTGTATTTTTGCATCATTTCGTCGAACCTAGTGTCAACCTTGAAAGGTTGGCTCATTCTTACAAATATAAGCATACTTTCGATAATTATTTATTCTTTAGGAATATTTGCTTTGGATTGGATGGTCGCGATACTCGGAACTGAGGATGGGCGGGTACGTTTTATGCATTTGTAATAATAATAATAATAATAATTATAATAATAATAATAATAATAATAATAATAATAATAATAATAATAATAATAATAATAATAATAATAATAATATTTATTCCTTCAGTCCGAGTTCGGTAGGTCGCAATAATACACTCTGTGTTTTATCCATCCATCCCACCACATCATAGCTATTTATGCATGATTAGGCCGGGTTTTTTTCTTCCTGCAAAGCATTACTTTTCGTCACTCTCATAGAATTTTTTTTTAAGTTGGTTAGATGTAGAAAAATCGTTAGTGTATTTTTTCGCATAAAAAACGAACCTTATGTAGTGGATAGACTCGCAATGTACGGTATGAAAGCGTATGTTTAGCATCATAACATTCATTTTCTTCAGCTATTCTCTCTGACTATGAATATATGGTGTGGTCAAGTCGCCGGGATCGTGCTGCCCATTCAAATTGATCACTCAATTCGTCCGAGTTCGGTAGGTCACAATAATAAATTCTGTGGTTTAACCATCCCTCCCGCCACATCATAACCATTTATTGTAGAGATAGGGGAAAGAATGGGCTGGGGCAACTTGGTCTTGATAGTATTCCTAGAATCGGATACCTTCCTCGTAGATCCTCGCGTTCGCATGATATGGTAGGCCTAGTCTAGACTGAGAGGCTTGACTAGACGAGGTCGTGCCATGCACTGAGAAAGTGGAGGACTACTGGATGCACCCGGAGATACGATCTCCAGTCGAACTCCACATTGATGGTGCGAGAGAGCTCCGCAGGGGCCTACCTATGGACCGGGGAACACCGGTCTACAGGGTTTATAGGTACCGGGGAACGTTACTCGTCAATACTGAAAAAAATCAATTTATACAATTCAGAAAATCACATCTCTCGTCTTCGCCCAGTCACAGCCAGCTAACCAGGACCATGTCAAAGGACAAACGAGGATAACCTGTGCAAGATTGGTGGTCTGTCATGAGAGGGAATCAATACGGTAATCGCGTTGATTGATTGAATTATTGATTGAGTGAATTATTGATTGATTGATTGAATTATTGATTGAGTGAATTATTGATTGATTGATTGAATTATTGATTGATTGATTGATTGATTGAATTATTGATTGATTGATTGAATTATTGATTGATTGACAAATAGATTGATTGAATTGGCTGTTTTTTTGCAGTGTTTACAATATTACCCACAAGGACTCACAGATCTATGCCACGCTTATGCATAAGATATCGATCGGTACTTCGATAAAATCGGTTAGTAAAGTGTTTTTAACATTTTATTTTTTTAAAATCTTGTCCACTTCTTCTACTCATCGCATTGTGTTGAGAAAAAAACAGATGACTAGCGGCAATAAGCTATTGTAGAAATGAATTAATGAAACAACGATCAAAATTTACAGTTGCTCGCCAGATGCAACCGAAGCATCACATCCACGTTCATCGAAGTCATCCTGGAAGGTTTGTGTGACATGGTCACTTCACTTATATTACTATATTTTATCTGCGTACATATGCAAGTAACGTATGAAATGTGATGGAAACAGTGAAGTATATGAGGCTGTTTACGTAAGAGTCGACTAAGCGCTGGCACAGTAAAAAAATCAAATTTTGTGTATCGGTGTTCTCTAGGGTGCTGATGACGATGGACATGTCCATTTTGCACCTAGAGCCACCGTTGAGGCCAGACGACGTCGCGTTGAAATCGCGTTTTCAGTATTTTCTCGTCACCCGATGGTGCTAAAATTTGCAGATTGTACCCTCCGGCACAGAATTTGATGGCGATCACGCCTGTCTAATTCATTTTTCATGAAGAAATTTCATAAAATTTCAAAAATGGAATTTATCTCAAAGGCAAAAGATATTGTTGCGAGATACATAGAACGGACCGTAATAGCTTCAAGATCCCATAGAAAAAATTTCAGCCAATTTGTGGCAGCGATTTTCGAGAAAATCGAAAGTTAGATTGCCGAGAAAGTTAGATTGCCGTTGAAATAGAGGCGATACTGTCCCGTCATCTACCTCCTTGACTCTCTTCCCCCCGATCGATAGGCCGTCACACTGCAGGTCCCCTTCCTTTACTACACACTCTTTCACCGATGAAATTAAGGACGCCTGTTATGAGCATTGTATGGACAAATTAAGATAACATTAACAATTTATAAAGTAAGAACAATGGATAAAGAATACTCTCGACATAGATAGTTATTGAATGAGGGTATTATTGGGCATGATATGTGATTGATAATATGGACAAGGAAAATAAGTAAAGAAAGGATGGAATGGGGGTGGAATTATGTTGTGTATCCCCTTCAACGACAATCTGATTACACTTTCGTTAAAAGTTGAATTTCTCGAATGTCACGTGCGCAAATTTCTATGGCTGCTCTTCGTCTTTACAGAAGTCAAAACCAATATCAGAACGAGCACTTCGCACTCAGAAGAAAGGGAAAGAAAAAGAGAAGTTACCTATTGTGAGATTAGTTCCGATGAAGAAGTCGATGAGTTTGCATCGATGATGAACATTGTCCACGATCATTATGAAGAGATCTATAGTGAAGAGGAGTAGTAGTTTGTCGAGGGACCCATCATTTAATTGTTATCATTCTGCTTTGAATAGTTGTTTGTGAGTATTGTTTCTTTACTCTACATCAACGATAAATTGTTATGTTTTCTTAATCCCACCCCCATTCCATCCTTTCTTTACTTATTTTCCATATTATCAATCACATATCATGCCCAATAATACCCTCATTCAATAACTATCTATGTCGAGAGTATTCTTTATCCATTGTTCTTACTTTATAAATTGTTAATGTTATCTTAATTTGTCCATACAATGCTCATAACAGGCGTCCTTAATTTCATCGGTGAAAGAGTGAGTAGTAAAGGAAGGGGACCTGCAGTGTGACGGCCTATCGATCGGGGGGAAGAGAGTCAAGGAGGTAGATCACGGGACAGTATCGCCTCTATTTCAACGGCAATCTAACTACACTGAAAGTCGATTTTCTCGAAAATCGCTGACACAAATTGGCTGAAATTTTTTCTATGGGATCTTGAAGCTATTACGGTTCGATCTATGTATCTCGCAACAATATCTTTTGCCTTTGAGATAAATTCCATTTTTAAAATTTTATGAAATTTCTTCATGAAAAATGAATTAGACAGGCGTGATCGCCATCAAATTCTGTGCCGGAGGGTACAATCTGCAAATTTTAGCACCATCGGGTGACGAGAAAATACTGAAAACGCGATTTCAACGCGACGTCGTCTGGCCTCAACGGTGGCTCTAGGTGCAAAATGGACATGTCCATCGTCATCAGCACCCTTGACAACACCGATACACAAAATTTGATTTTTTTACTGTGCCAGATTTCACAGATTTCAGTCGAGTCTTAGGCAAGCGGCCTCATATGACTAATATTTGTATAGAAGAAAGGATGTGAAAGTAGTGATGCCCCTTTAAAGGACTGCTCAAGGGAATAGGTCGACAAGTATGCTACAAAGTACCGCATTTTGAGCCAAAATTTCACAAAAATTGAAAAAAACTGACCGAATTTTGAGCCAAAATTTCACAAAAATTGAAAAAAACTGACCGCATTTTGACCCAAAATTTCACAAAAAAAAAAAAAAAAATCGGAAATCCTGACCGGATTTTGAAAACCGATAACCTAGCTATCCGACCTATGCTCAAGGGGGTCCATCGTTGTCAACCGAAGTGCCAATATTTGAAAACTTGGCAAGATGCCAAAAAAATACAAATGGTTTCTAATGCAGGGGTACATTGCAGACGGTTCACTGCTCTCCGTTCATTGCGAGTATCGCATCAACTTTGTTCCCATGGGTATGTTGCGTTTTCATTGATTTATCGATTTTTACATCAATCAATAATCGATTTTTTAAAGATGGATCGATTGAATCGGTTACCCCACAACATCGTCTGTCTCACGCTCTATTGAATAAGGCCACTCCGTCACTCCAATCATCGAACATTTCATCGAATGATGTGAGTGTACACACAGACAAATCCCTAATGCAGTGTTCAGAACTTGGAAAATGCACGAAAATGCGGAAAATGCTGTTCAGAAGTTCAGCCGGAAAATGCCCGAAAATGCTCGATTTTGGCTCGAAAAAGGTGGTTTTATACACTTTAAAAGCGTCGAAACTCGTTGTTTCATGGAAAACAACTAAATTAGGTCATTTATATAGTATGCTACTCAAATAAATATC
This sequence comes from Parapristionchus giblindavisi, assembly GCA_943737045.1. NCBI lineage: Eukaryota > Metazoa > Nematoda > Chromadorea > Rhabditida > Diplogasteridae > Parapristionchus > Parapristionchus giblindavisi. The sequence continues at coordinate 360,844 of CALSFV010000077.1, read as the reverse complement.
GTATGATCCTTTTTTTTCATTTTGAGCCGAAAATCAGCGAAAATGCTGCGAAAAATCAACCTAACAAGTCCATATTTAAAATTATCACTTATCATCAATAAAATGCGTCCCCAACACCGTTTGCGATCCATAAACGTTGATATTAAACAAAAAACCCATTAAAATTTGCTTAAAATCCTCGAAAATTAGCATTTTCAGAGCATTTTCCGGCTGAACTTCTGAACAGCATTTTCCGCATTTTCGTGCATTTTCCAAGTTCTGAACACTGCATTAAAAATGAGGGAATAATTCCCTTTAACTGTCCCCTAACGGAGTTTTCCCCTAACTTGTGAGGTAATAATTCCGTCAGGGGTTTTTTGTAGAGATGGCACAATGACACACATAACCACTCTTTTCACAGTATTTTCACAGTCAGCTTGAAAAAACTTTCTTTTGCTCCAGAGAGATTCGATCAAACAGTGTGCTGTTCTTCTTGGAGAACAAGGAAATGCGTCGTGCTATATCGAGCCATGTGAGTGACCTATTTTAATAAAACCCTGAAAATCCAAATAATCGCATGATGAGGATTGACGGCTGTTGTTCAATCTTGGTTGGAGGTCGGCGTTATGAATTGATTTTTGCCAAACATGGTCACTTTCTTGATATCTCGAAACATTCTTAGCCTTTTTGAACGAAATAAATGCGCAAAGGCCTCCTGCCGATTGCTTGGAACCAAAACCAACCAACAAGACTATAAGCATATTTAAGTCACGCGTAGACGGCTAGTAAAGAGATAGCGATATAATATAGTATAGGATTGTTTATTAATTATCATTTTTCTTTATGGAAATTGTCATCTTTCTCTATGCAAATCGTTTGCAGATAAATCAACTGATATTTATTTGGTTGTAATTGGAACTGTTAATGGATCCATCATCATTCTATCAACACAGAAGAGGAAGATTATCAATCGATTCAAAGATGCCCATTCCACAGCCACTACAGGTTTGCTCATGCTATCAATCAATCAATCAATCAATATTGTAATATAACACCACTGGTCTCAAATCAATCAATAATAGTACTGTAATTCAGCTGTGTCGATGGTATGGGTTGAGTCGGGACCTGATCGATATCCATTGATTATGTCTGCCGATTCGAATGGTACGGTAGCCATCTCGGTCTACCGTAAAGGAGAGGTGATAATTTATGATTTCCACGATTACGGTGGTATGACACAGACACCTACATACATCGAGGATACACTGGGTCAGACTTATGATTTGTTCTGATTTCAGATTTTATTGATCGACCGTAAACAATCATCGATAACCAATGTTACGACTCTGAGATGTTTGGAGAATAACATTAGATCGATTAGAGTAATGGTCGCCGGAGCTGGAGGAGTTCAGGTAGATTTTAAATAAATAAAAAAATAAAATTATTTTGTAAAATAAAATGTTATTTTGTTATCACCATCATTATGCTATCTATAGGTTCTTCACTTCTGCCTCAAGCCGGTCCTCAAGCTCTTTCCGGTTTCGAAGAAATGTACTCAATCAACGCGGATTTCGGTCACTCACTTCCCTGCAGATCCCCATCGGTTCATTGGAGGCAATCCCGAACATTTTAATTAAAAAATGTTTAAAACCAATACTAATGTTATTAACTTTTTAAATCCCTTTTTTCGTGTTATCGTTACTGTGCAATATTAACGTTGTTAAATTTCTAGTATCACTAAGAATGATTACTAATATGCTTCGTAATGTGTATCGATCTCTTCGTTGCCTTTCTTCATTCAGTTTTACCGTGTGCATTTATCGATCGATTTGTTCATTGTACACCAAAACTTCAGTGCTTTTAAATTTTTCATTGTTATGTATGAATTATTTCCGTTACTACTACTCAGTTAATTTTATCGATATCGTTTCATCCAGTCATTCATTTCTTGTTGGCAAAAAATGCGACAATTCTATCATTAATAACAATTTATTTATTATTTGTTTTAATAGTCAAATTCCGTTTTAAAATAACCCATCATTAATCATTTATGCATAAATGTTTTTGCTGTGTTTGTGGAAGAAACAACAATCCCTGCGTGATGCATAATGGTCGCGCACACCATTATTAGATACATGTAAGATTCATAACGTCTCCACTCATTGATTATTCTATGTCATACTGTACTGAATGATGCAGATTAATCACATAGCCCCTTGTCATTGATGACAGTATTGCCCACAAAAATGTGGTTCTAGTATCTCTACGTTCATTTTGGAATATGGTTTACGAAATAGATTGCGCAGAAATAGATTCTTCAAAACGGAGCGAGTGCAAATCTTTTTGTATGAAAAATTGGCCATACTAAAAGAATACGATATGGTGCACATGGTGTACTTTCGTCGTCTGCGCTCTCTCACTTTTTGCGTACTCTCTCGCTCTACCTTATCCTCTGCCACACCATGGCCGCTCTCAAAACGCTTTGTCACTTATTGATTCTCAATAAGAAATTTTTCTTTCCGTACCAAGTTTTCCATGTATCACGATATCTCCGATGATTTGTTTAGATTTGCTTATCGATCTTGCATTTACCTTTAAATCCAATTGACTTTTAGTTTAGGAATGAACGCTGATATCGTTCTGCTTCCTCGTCGTTGCTCGATATTCGTTCCACATCGGGATATTGTTGTCTCTGGTGAGCGTTCATAATTATAATTATAATTTATATCTACGCCCGAGGCGGAATAGCAATTAAGTGAACAATAATTGGTAAAGATATGATTGACGACTCTCCGGATTCATTGGGAATATGATAATTCACATTGCATATTTAGATGGGATATATCATTTTACGAGCACTTATTATATTATATTTGAGTGGTCTGGATCCAGGAGGTCGACATGTGGCCGTATGCACAGTCGTTTTCCCGGAAAACGCGTTTTCAATGGAATTCTTTTATTTCTTTAAATCAGTTTTACAGTACAATATTTTCCGGTTGACAGTGCCTACGGCCAGAATAACGCTTTCCATGGAAACTGAGTTTTCCACATAAAATGAATTCCATGGAAAACGCGACTGTGCATACAGCCACTGAGTATTTCTGCGTCAGGTGTCGGCCCTATGGTGCAGGTGTTCCATGATGGGGAACACGTAGACACGAATCCAATCCCGCTCACGACCATCCACGTATTCGATCAATTCCGTGTCAACGTCGAAACGATTACGACGATCGATAGACCAGGTGTGTCACTGGCTTTCTCGATATCGGAAAGTGCTAAAACAGTGTGCCATAGCTAATATAAGACAATTTCAATTACAGTAATTCTATACTTTGATTCAGGCACTCTTCTGGTTAGTGGAGCGAATTTGTTTGCGGTTATTCTCAGTTCAGAATTGAATGTACGAATTCATTGGTTGTAAATTTGAATTTATTGATTTTTGAAATATTTAAAAAAATGAAATTAAAGGCGAGTAAGCGTCCCGTTTGGATCGACGAGCGTCGTGTTTTTCGCTTTCCTGAGCGTATTTTGTCTGTGTATCATGTATCGAATCTACGACTGGAGACGAATATGGTATGTTGGTCCTGCTATTTACACACCCTATCCATGAGACGTCACTATGCCGTCAAAATGAAAAAAAGTGAAACGTTTGCCACAAATTGTTGCAAAAGCTCTCAATGGTTATTTTCAATTTTCAGGAATTTGATGTTCTTTTGTCAACGGAAAACGGCACCGTGGGCACGTTTTCTGTGATTCTGCAAAACGAGATAAACGCCAAGTCTCCGAGTTTGTTTATTGTGAAGAAGGAAGGAGTTGAAATTGAAAAGAAAGTGTAAGTTTAAACAATTTAATTCTAAATTGATTGTTTGATTTTAACATTTTCGATTTTTAAGAATATCGATTACTGAACTATCCGATGGCACATTTTTCGCCCTTCTCCCGCACACTACCGTAGTTGCCGTAGAAAATATGGAAGTTGAGAAGATTACACCTATTGAAAAGGTATTGATTGATATTGATTCAAATATTTTTGACCATTTATCACATCTAATAGAGTGTGAGAATCATAATATTGTGTTATATCCAGTGTTATTTTATCGATTCATTGATTTATTGAGTCATTGATTTATTGATTGGACTTCAGGATGAGTCGATCGATGAGGACGTAAATGAGATTTTCTTCGTTGCTCCTCTGGCTGATCTTATGTCAGTATTCCTCTCGCACTCCTCCAATGTCTTTGTAGGCACGGTCAAATCGGAAATCATTCAACCGGCATACTGTAATGAGTAAGTACACCATCAATATCTTGAGTATTTTCATTTACCCATAACATTAGGGGGGGGGGGGGGGGTGTATGCGATAGGGTTTGTGTGCTTACGGTGCGTTTCGCGTTTGGGCAATCTGAAAAAAAATGTTGTTCGGGCTACAGTAATCCATTTGCCGTAGTTCTATTTCAAAACTTTCAATCGTAATCAACTTCGAGATGATCAACACGAAATAAACTATCACGATTCTAACCATAGGTGGGCACGGTGGGGGAAAGGCTGTGCGCAAACCGGGGAATTGTAAGGCAAGGCTATGCGCTTAGCCATTTTTTAGCAGAATTGACTGAAAATTTTCCAATTTTTGCGAAGCAAGCCTATGCACAAGGGAAGGCAAGGTTGTGCGCAAAAAGAATTCGTTTTCACGCGCCCACCTATGATTCTAACATCGGAATTGAAAAAAAAAATAGCTGCTTTTCATGAGCTCGGCGATGACCGTCTACCACACGGCAGAAGTGCACCATCACAGATTCATCGGTCGGAATGACAAAGTGACCACAATGGACACTGCTAACAATAGTCTCGTCATCGGATACGAATCAGGGGTACGACCTACTTCATTCTTGTGCACCGTAACCAGCTATGGTCGGGCATCTCTGACCTGGTACCCAGGTTCTTGGAAAGTTTTGCTGTAATGTAGCCGCCAGTTTATCTCGAGCAATGGGCAACTTTTCTTTGTGTTGGAAAAATTCCTGAACTGGACTAATCTTTATTTGGGAAGCGCGACTTCACTTCTTGCTCATTCTTACACGCCACCTTTCTGGAGTGGTGCTCCTCGTATCCATTAATCGATCAATATTTTAGTGGTTATCGATGTACCGCGTTGATGGTGATTACACCATAGATCTCTATTTCGAATTCGATACTAAGGCAGGACCGATTTGCTCGATATCACCGTACTCGGATGGATGGAGTTTGGTTAGTTGTGTCACACTTATGATCGGCAGGGAGACATACGGGGCATACATTTTAAAAGTATTTTCGAGTAATAATTGCTCACTGAAAATCCATTCATATTATTAATTTGCACCAAATTAATAGAAAAAAAGGAGGTTTTTCGGTTTTGTTATTGTAGGTATTTTGAAAAAAATTTGGTCTATGAATTGTTTAGTTTTAATTTTTTCCATCATGTCGGCACAATGTTGCTGCCCCAAGTGTTTTCCTCACCTAAATGATTGTTATTCAGTTGTATGGTACGATGACTGGCTCACTCCATTATATTGGTTTTCCCGATTTGCACCGTGAGTTCCCATTTATAATAATAATTCTTTATTCTTTATTGTTTTTAAATCAATCAATCTTTATTGTGCAGTTTCATGATGAAACACAGAATATCAGAAAACGTAAAATAATCAACGATGGAAAATACAAAATAATTATTTCCAAAATTTCATATTTTATTTGTGGTTAAAAAATACATTTTTAAGGTGTGGAGGTCATCGGCTCTCCTGAGACCTCTCAAATTCGTGTGTTCATGCAGCAACCGTCACGAGTACCATGCAACTGCTCGCACATTGTTGCGCTGTGTGAGGATGGGTGAGTGTGTACACCAGGGATGCGCATTTTTCGTTTTTCGACTTTCGATTTCCACTTTTCGATTCTTTCTCGAAAAACTTTTTCGAAAAAAATCGAAAAAGGAAAAATCAAAAAAATATTTTTTTCAAAAAAAATAACGACATCTTTAGAAATTTTGATACTTTGAAACAAAAAAATACAATTTTACTTGAGCAAAAGTAGGCATTTTTATCGTGTCAGTAGCTTCAATTAAGAATCACACAGTTGAATTTCTTGCATGTCCGTTATATCGATATTAAAATTTTGCGCGTTCATGTTTTCGAAGGAAAAAAAAACTTTAGTTTTGGTTTTAGTTTTTTTTCGAATTTTTCGATTTTTTTTTCGAAATTCTTTTTTTCCGAACGGGGGGGGGTGGATTCACAGACGGCTTCTCAACCTCTTCTCCATATGTAGATATGTGTACGAGAAGTGGAGGTTCTGTCGCGTTCACGATGTCCAGAAGGACGAGTCGCCGAACGAACATGCCAAATGGCAGAGAGCATCGGATATCGTCTTCACCGATATGTCCGTATACGATGCAGGAACGCTCGCGTTGGCTGTAGCCTACAACGACCACGATCTGTTCGGATTCTTTCCAGAAAGCGGTACGAACTGCCCCATGTTGTCTATTCGTATAATAATAATAATAATAATAATAATAATAATAATAATAATAATAATAATAATAATTATTATTATTATTATTGTTATTATTATTATTATTATTTATTCCTTCAATCGAACACATCGGATTTGTTAGATAAGTCTCATATCCATGACAATTTGGTGGGGGGGGGGGGTGGACAATTCGGCAACGCCCATTTCATTAACGTATCATAAAACGGTTGGGAGATGACCTATGGCAACAAAAGTTTTACCATTGTTATCAGTAGGAGTGTACTGTATTGGGCTCCCGTAACCGTCAGGAATCGCGAACTGCTTTTTTTCATTCTACGCATGACCCGGGGTTCATGGTTGAAATTAGCCGAAGACGAAAAATTCATTATGGCGCGAGATCAAATACTACTTACCATGATATCAACAGTGAGCCAACTTATACTTTTTTCTAGATACCGTAATCGCACCGGAGTTTGCCTTGAATTTCGTTGCACTATTATAGGGTACGGTAGCCATATTACTGTAGTTCTGGTTATGGTATTCAGAGAGATTTAAGTTGGCTCACTGTGGATATAGTGGCAACTAGTATTTCATCTCGGGCCGTCATGTATTTTTCGACTTCGGCAAACTTCAACCATGAACCCCGATTCATGGTTGAATGAAAAAAAATCAGTTCGCGATTCCTGTCTGTTACGGTAGTCCAATACCGTACACTCCTACTGATAACAATGATAAAACTTTTGTTGCCATAGGCCATCTCCCAATCGTTTTATGATCCGTTTCCGAAATGGACGTTGCCGAATTGTCCACCCCCCCCCCCAATTTGGTGTTTCTAGGGCCGCGCGCAGTGAAGAGATGCTTTTCTAGTTTCAGACTGAAGGGATATTTTGTGATATGGGGAAACGGGTTGGCGCGCCGCAACGAAATCTCGGCCCATGTTGCAGTGATTACTTCTAATGAGTGCTTATTTAGATTCTCCACGCTGGGTGGAACGGTCATCGCTGAAGATTGTTAGTGTGTTCACATCGGAATTAGGAGTGTGTGTCCTGTTGGAGGGAGGAAAAGCGGTAAGACACGATCTTAATTCTTTCATTGCTTCTTCATTTTTAAAAACTGCCAAACGACAGTGTTCTGTCGCTAATTTGGAATAAATGACAGGATCTGTTTACTATCAAGCGCAGTACTTTTGACGTTATTAATTCGGTAATCGCGAGAGAATTCGGGATTTTATACTGGGTCGGTTTTCGAAATATTGTGGGCCGATTTAGAAAAAAATCGTTATTTTTCGCTTAAATTGTATTCTTTCCCATAAAGATGAGCCTTATATAGTGGGTGGATCCTCACATCAGTAGAGTATGAAAATGTCAGATGGAGGCACACCATACATTTTCATGGCCTCGTAATGCGAGAATTGGTCCTCTATATATGGCTCATTTTCAGTCACTTAATGCAAAAATAAGTTGAAAAAGACGATTTTTAAACGAAAAATAATGAATTTTGTAGATCGATCCACAATATTTCAAAAATCGACCCACTATATAAAATGACGGCGAGGGTAGAGAAAATGTATGAGGCTAACACTTGTATGTGAGAAATCAGGTAATGCTGTATGTATGAAAGCTCTTTATAGTTCCTTGATCTCTGTGGCTCTCATTCGCTTATTCAAGCACCACCAGGAACAATAATTGGATTTTCATTTCATTCTTGTTATAATGACCTCGTAAGTGTTAAGCTTATATAAGTAATAATACCAAAATTGTTTTTGACTCGCTCCAGAGAAAACTGTAGAGTTCTTGCTCTTCTTAGTCTTCTTGACTTAGGTAACCGAAGTCTTCGTAATCTTTGTGATGGACACGGGAGAAATCCAATCAATAAAGCTTCCTCGTACCACTGCTGAGGGCAAATTATCTATTGATGATGCTATAGCCAAATATGATCATGAACCGTCACAACCAGTGATGCTTTATGTGAGTTCTTTTGTTTAAATCTTGGAACAGTTATCATTGATTACTGTAGTTCTAATTAGGTAGGTTTACTATTTTTATGGTATTTGTTATATTTAATGAATATTGCTCCGTTTATATCTATTTGTCATTTTTTCCAGAAGCCGGTATCGCCATCGGATACGAAATTATCTCGCTCATTAGTGAGCGTAAAAAGCACACACTTCGAGCCGAGGAAGGTGCTCATCTGCTATCCCGATAGCGTCCTCGTCGAGGTATCATTCGATCGTGCTGCCAAACGACTCGCAGGTATTGGTATTGGATGGACAATGGTGGCATAGGTCGAATATCTAGGCTGTCTATTTTCAAGGCCTGGCCAGGTTTTTCGATTTTTGGCAAATTTGGCTCAAAATCCGGTCAGTTTTACGATTTTTTTGTGAAATTTTGGCTAAAAATCCGGTCAGGCTTGGTACTTTTTAATATACTTTTCGACCTATGAGAATGGTGGTGAAGTCACTTAGGTCGTGTGCACGTGAACGGTGGCAAACCGTTTGCCGGCAAACGTGACGTCACAATCGTAGCATGAAGATCTCTGGCAAACGCCTCGGCCTACGGTTGTGACGTCACGTTTGCCGTCAAACGATTTGATTGTAAATGCTTATCTCCCGTGAATACTCGGGGCCCATACCGCCAGTGGGGGGGGGGGGGGGGGCGAATACTTGTGATTCATTTTCGCCACTCTAGTTGGGAGCGGTCACTGGTGTATTCGTTGTCTCGAAACTCATGCCTTCTTTCAGCTCACGAAGTCGATGCTCGATTCCTGAACGATTATCAGATCATCGCTTCTTACGATGATGCATCACATAATTACCTCCTTTCGGTGGTGGACTCATCGGACACCGTTAGTTAATATTGATTGACTCATAAATACCGTAAAAACGAAAAAAAGTGAAACATTTGTGACATAATTCACTGTGACCGCTGTTTGGTGAAAGGTAGTGTTTTCTACAGTATCCCAGTTTTGCACCCTGATCCATGTAGTGGTCCAAACAGTGCAATTTCGTTGTAGGAAGATATATAATGAAAGATACATCCATGATTATACGAAGAAAGCACGATGCAAGCAGTTTTACAATAAGATTCTACAGTATGCTACAGTATACCAATTTTTCTCGTCGGAGCTCCCGAATATTTTTTTCACTTTTGTCATACACTACTCGAATGTGCAAACACATCCACACTAAAAACCCTGAGAAAATACATCATCAAATGCTTGAAAAACGATAAAAAATAAGTACTTTGTGAAGAGTTGAGACAATTTGTCACAAATTGTCACAATTTGTCACAAATGTTTCACTTTTTTTTCGTTTTGACGGTATTTATCGTTTCTTACAATATGCTAGTTAAATTAAAAGTGAAATCTTTGACTGATTTGTTGGTCGATTGTTTGATTGATTGATTGTTAAAGAAACAAAATGTAGCCGTATGCACAGTCGCGTTTCGATGTGATTCATTTTACGTGGAAAACTCAGTTTTCCAGGGAAAAATTATACTGGCCGTATGCACAGTCAACTAGAAGATATTTTACTGTAAAGCTGTGGCCGTATGCAAGAACAACGGAAAAACCGTTTTTCCGGGAAAAAGTGACGTCATTAGCGTAGGCGGAGGGTTTTTTGGAAAACGCCTCCGCCTACGCTAATGACGTCACATTTTCCCGGAAAACGGTTCTTGCATAAAGCCACTGATCAAAAAAATTAATGAATTCCATGGAAAAGGCGTAAAATGAATCCCATGGAAAACGCGTAAAATGAATCCCATGGAAAACGCGTTTTCCCGGAAAAGGCGTCTGTGCATGCGGCCAATGGACAATGTTTGCAGAGACAGATAATCGTGTCTCGATTCGACTGTGATATGGTTGACATCGTTCGATTCGCTGTGCCTACGATTGACGAGGTCATCGATGTGCAGTCTGGCCACATGTCGTTGTCCATGACATCCACTCATCACAAGATGCGCGAAGGGGGCAAGTGCATTGGTTGAATTCATTTTTTCTCGTTTTTTTTGCGCTCATCCTTGCCTTCCCATCAGGGCCTTTCCAGTAGAATCTGCAAAACAAAATTCGTGCCTCAGATAAGTATAACTTCTTATTCATTCATTTACAGATTCTGTATTCGATTCCGTCACTATCTACCCTTCCAGTTCATGTATTCTATGGTAATTGTCATCGGTCACCGTCTATCGTAAGTTTCGATTAATTGGTTGATGACATATTATGACATAAAGACTACGAATATCACTTTATAACTAGCAGAAGTAAGAGAACAGCGATAGTTTGTGAACCTATTATCCCTAATTTATTTCAGTTAGTCATTAAACAGTGATTCGTGAAAACTGAAAAGTGAAATGAGGAAATTCAAGTTCATTTAATCCATGGTGTCCGTGGCATTTTAAGAGACCGGCTCGGTAAGACTCGAGCATTTCGACCCCCCCGCCGGACATTCGCGAGGACTTTCGATCTGGGGCTCAATACTTTCATCATAGACACATACCGGGGGGAGACCGATGAAAGTTATAGTGAAAACGCCCTTAGGCTCAAACCCGGCTCACATATGCCGCATAAAATAAAAATTTTTAAAAATCATAACTTTTCAATCGCGATAGCTAGGACTTTTTTTCTTTTTATTGATGAATAACATGTCATGCACCCTTATAAACACAGCTGAGTAGTAATATCATATCGTTCTGAATATGTTTTTTCGTGTCTGATTTTCAGATTTTTCCAATTCTAAACTCTTCAACAGAGAGACGGCAAGCATTGACATATTACGTATTGTAGCCCTGACAATTGTGTACATGATGGTCACATTCCCTTGGAAATCCAACTTTTCTGAAGCATCGAGAATTGCAACAGAATGTGAGATATGTGTAATTTGCAAAAATCGAAAATTAAATTTCTTGTAAATCGCAAGAGTAAGAGGTATCTTTAGTATGTCATTATACTTGTAGTAATGCGAGTGCACAGGAAAAATATACAAATAGACTCGGACTACATTTTAAAAAAATTTAGAAAAATCATTATTTTATTTTTATTTTTTCAACCCCCACATTGATTCGACCGTCAATGCAAGTTGATTCATAGGGCGGATGGTGGCTGTTGCATGTGCGTTTGCAGAAACGACTGCAACGTGAAGAATCGTCGTTTCGCAGATCTCGAATTTATTTTTTTAAATTCTCAAACTTGAATATTTATATATTTATTTCATATAAATCGGTTGGAAGGTGACCTATGACAACCTAAGTTGTACCATTTTTATCAGTAGGAGTATACGGTATTGAACTACCGTAATCGCCAGGAATCGCGAACTGATTTTTTTTCAGTCGACCGATGATTCTTAACCATGACCCGGGGTTCATGGTTGAGAATGCCTGAGGTTGAAAAATTCATGATGATCCCAAACCAAATACTATGTGGCATTATATCAACAGTGGGCCAACTTTTATTTTTATAGATGCCATAACCAGAATTACCGTAATCTAGCTAACGTATCCTATAAAAATGTAGTGAAATTCTCGGAAAATTCAGGTGCGTGCATTACTATTACGGTAGTTCGGGTTACGGTTTCCAGAAAAATAAAAGATGGCCCACTGTTGATATAATGCCACATAGTATTTGGTCTGGGATCATCATGATTTTTTCGACCTCGACTATTCTCAACCATGAACCCAGGGTCATGGTTGAGAATCATGGGTCAACTGAAAAAAAAAACAGTTCGCGATTCCTGGCGATTACGGTAGTTCAATACCGTATACTCCTACTGATAAAAATGGTACAACTTAGGTTGCCATAGGTCACCTTCCAACCGATTTATATGAAATAAATATATAAATATTCAAGTTTGAGAATTAAAAAAATATATTCGAGATCTGCGAAACGACGATTCTTCACGTTGCAGTCGTTTCTGCAAACGCACATGCAACAGCCACCATCCGCCCTATGAATCAACTTGCCTTGACGGTCGAATCAATGTGGGGGTTGAAAAAATAAAAATAAAATAATGATTTTTCTAAATTTTTTTAAAATGTAGTCCGAGTCTATTTGTATATTTTTCCTGTACACTCGCATTACTACAAGTATAATGACATACTAAAGCTACCTCTTACTCTTGCGATTTACAAGAAATTTAATTTTCGATTTTTGCAAATTACACATATCTCACATTCTGTTGCAATTCTCGATGCTTCAGAAAAGTTGGATTTCCAAGGGAATGTGACCATCATGTACACAATTGTCAGGGCTACAATACGTAATATGTCAATGCTTGCCGTCTCTCTGTTGAAGAGTTTAGAATTGGAAAAATCTGAAAATCAGACACGAAAAAACATATTCAGAACGATATGATATTACTACTCAGCTGTGTTTATAAGGGTGCATGACATGTTATTCATCAATAAAAAGAAAAAAAAGTCCTAGCTATCGCGATTGAAAAGTTATGATTTTTAAAAATTTTTATTTTATGCGGCATATGTGAGCCGGGTTTGAGCCTAAGGGCGTTTTCACTATAACTTTCATCGGTCTCCCCCCGGTATGTGTCTATGATGAAAGTATTGAGCCCCAGATCGAAAGTCCTCGCGAATGTCCGGACCATGCTCGAGTCTTACCGAGCCGGTCTCTTAATTAATGTTCCACTTGTTTTATTCATGTTCTATTAAAGGTGGACTCCCGCGAATATTTTGGTAAAGAAACTGTGAAGACAGAAAGTTAGCAAAAGTTATTCTACCTACCGTACACTATTTAATTTATGATGATTCAGCTTATTGATCGCTAGAAACATGACTGAACCATCAGGCCCGTGCAGGGAAAGGCGCGCGTTTTGAAATTTGAGAAAATTCGGCAATAAGATTTGAACTTGCGACAAATGGGTAACGACTCTGAACGTTTACCACTACTCTATGGGATAGACGAGTGGCTGTGCTAACATATCGCTTATCTCTTGGCATTGACGCAAGAGAGATGTGAGGGATTTGCATGAACATTCGCGGGTCTCCACCTTTAATGTAAATTAATTAAGTTATCGATTAGTATGGTGAGTACGGGAGTCTTTCATACTCTACCTTCAAATGCATTGACTCAATCGCTCAAAATCGATATTGCGAGTGACTTCTTCTTCGTTGCCACAGATAATGAGCTCATCTTGCACAAAGTGCCCAACTGTGGTATGGCTTTTATTGATTTTTTCTTCAATAAAGTAAGTAGACTCGGATTTGTTTCTATCGAATGTCTTAACTTCAGATAGGAAACAATAAAATGTTATCTACTTTGAAACCCTCTTGATGAATTGTGCGACAAACCTGACTGATTATCTAAAATGAAAGTGGCTACGTGACACATTTGCCAAAATGGGATTGGTTTTCGCGAAAAAAATCGCAAAGTGCGGTCAGGTTGTCACAAAATGAGCTCGTGCGTTCACAAAATTCGCAAACTCCTCTAGGGTTTGCAAAAAAAAATTCCAAAATGCAGGCAGGCTTCGTAGTACGGTGTCTATGAGACGAACAACGAAGTGGCCTGCACCGATTCGAGTAACAGCATCTGCGCTCTACCAATCGCCACTCTACAAGGCTGGAGATACATGGAAATGTTCGTACCTGTTGCATTACAGAACATACATTTTCATAGCCGCACAATGAAAGATTGGCCCACCATATATGGCTCATTTTCAGTCACTTGATGCGAAAATAAGCTAAAAATGACGATTTTTAGGCGAAAAATAACGATTTTCCTAAATCGACGACCCACCATTCTTCGAAATCAACCCAATGTATAAAAATAACGGCGAGGGTACCGAAAATGTATGATTACAGCACATATAATTCACTCTATACTTTTCTTTAGCAATCTCTGCGTCCGGCATATTGGCGATATTGGGCACTGAGGATGGCAGGGTTCGTTGTATTCTTCTTCGGTTTAATTAATAATTTATCTCATTCAGCTCTTCTCTCTGATGGCCTATGCGCTGGTCGGACGAGCAAGGGGCACTGAGGCTGTATTGCCCGTTCTAGTTGATCGCTCAATCGATACCAGATCGGTAGGTGATGACCATAGGTCGAATAGCTAGGTTATCGGTTTTCAAAATCCGGTCAGGTTTTCAATTTTTCGAAAGTTTGGCTCAAAATCCGGTCAGGGTTTTCGATTTTTGTGAAATTTTGGTTCAAAACCCGGTCAGGCGTAGTACTTTGTAGCATACTTTTCGACCTATGATCCTAATGCGTCGTTACGTTTGCCTTACGCGCCTACGCCATCACGTAAATGCCCCCGTTACATTTCGCAAGGTATGCGTCGGTGTATATTTTGGAGCGTGTTGGGTCTCATGTGGAACACCGTAATTGTCGGGATACGGTAGCGTGACCATCCATCAATAATGGGTGACGTGGCAGCGCAGGCCTGTAAGGCAAATTTTTTAACGACTCATAATCAACCCATTTCCCCGAGTAATGCAGTTATTACGCAAATATTCTAATTTAGAAGATCACATCTATCGTTTTCGCCGATTCTTCTACTTTCGATATCATCAAAGGACAAACGGCGATAACGGGTGCGAGATTGGCTGTTTGCCATGACAAGGAATCGATACGGTAATCATCATTAATTAATTAATTAATTAATTTATTTATTTATTTTTGCAGTGTCTACTCAATCGGTCACAAGGATGAGCAGATCTATGTGTCGCTATTACACAAGATATCGATCGATGTTTCGGTCAAATCGGTCAGTTCGTGCAGTTTTTAGATGTTTATTAAGGTCGACCTTGATCATTTATTTATTTATTTTTTTATTAATATTTATTAATATCAGTCTTATCGATTTTTTTTGCTAAAGCTGTTTCTTATGTCGTTGAAAATCGTCAGTGTCTTTTTTTGTTAGGATATTTTAAAAAATGATTGTAATATTGAGCACGTTTTCGGAAATTTTTGGAAAAAAATTTTTTTTTCTAATTAGCGGAGAATAATTTGCAGATCCAAGGCAGAAGTGGCAGGCTATCCACATCCACGTTCCTCGAAGCTGCCCTATCAGGTTTCATCTCACTATTTCGTTTGTTCGCTCCATAGGTGGTACGCGATTAGAATATCGTTAAAAAGTGTATTTGAAACGCCCCGCTCTGGCAATGCTATATCGCTTTCTTTGTTTGCGAGAGAGAGAGTGTTGGCAGAGCGGAGAGTATAACTAGTCCGGAATGTGCCTCTAATGATCTGATTGTGAGTTATCGCATACGGTAGTACCGATCATACATGGGCACCGACATGGGGGTGCCCGCTGTAAAATTAGGAATCTTCGAAAATTTGTGGAATCCCCCCTGTAAAAATGACGTTTAGGTGAAATCTTTGAGAAAAAAAGTGGAGGCCCCCAGTAAAATTAACCATTTTTCGTTCGGATGCCCCCTGTAGAATCGAGCTCCAGGTATCCCGCCCATGTATGGTACCGGTGACTCGGATTTTCCCCTGTTTATGAGTAACCCTAGCCAGTGAAGCAAATCGAATCATGTAGCTCCCACACGGAAGAGTTAATGATTGTATTCCGTAAATTTGGGAATTATATAAACAAATTTATGGCCAATATTTATTTCTACTAACTGGATTTCTGTATGATTTATGTCTTGGCACTCGTTATTAAGACATCCTTGACCATCTCACCTTCCTCCATTTCCCATAGTCCATTCCCCCCAACCCCCACTTCTTATTCTCTCCGTGTGCAGATTTCATAATTTTAATTCGTTCTTATCACTTGCTTAAACATCTTTATGATCTATGATAAATAAATAAATATATAAATAAATAAATATACTAATTAGCCATTGTAGATGGATCTTTGCTATTCGCTCAGTGTGAGTATCGCATCGGATTTGTGCCTATGGGTAAGTGTTTAAAAAAAAAATTTTCAATCACCATTTTGTCAAATATTACATATATATATGAACAACATTTTAGATGGTTCGACTGAATCGATTACTCCACAACATCGTCTATCTCATGCATTCCTGAATAAGGCTGAACCTTCCCTCCAATCATTGAATATTCCATCGAATGAGGCTAGATTTATTTTATTTTTATTTTATTTTTTTAAATGTTGTTAGATACGGGAAATCTATTCAGCCTTTTCATCAACTAAAACAATCTCCCGTAGAGATATAATATAATAGTAAATATTTATCGTTTTTTTTACAATTTAGCGGCAAAATTCTTATGACTTGTGTTGTCACGATGTATTTTGCAGCGTGATTGGATCAAGCAGCTTGCAGTTCCCTTAGGCGATCAGGGAACCGCCTCGTGCAACATTGAACCAAGTGAGTATCTCTAATGCATCGTTACATTTGCCTTATATGCCTACACCGTAACCACAGGTCGAGAAGTATGTTACAAAGTACCAAGCTTGACCGGATTTTGGGCCAAAATTTCACAAAAAATCGAAACCTGACCGCATTTTGAGCCAAAATTTGCCAAAAATTGGAAAACCTGACCGGATTTTGAGCCAAATTTCCCAAAAAATCGAAAAACTTGACCGGATTTTGAAAACCGATAACATAGCTATTCGACCTATGACCGTAACCTCCTCCGCCGCGTCTTCGTCGTTACGGCGTAGGCACGTGGGACAAATGTAGCGATGCATATTGGAGTAGGTATTAGGGCACTAGAGCTCTAATGAGAAGCGATGAATAATAACCGACTGGATGACAACCGTTTGCATACGTTGTCTATTCAATTTCATTAGCGCTTGCCTCTCATATGCAAACAGTTATCATCCAGGCGGTTCTTATTCATCGGTTCTCATTCGACCTAGTGCCGACTAATAGTCCTTTCTCGACGGATTCTTCATTTCACGTACTATTTGTGTCGTTTCATTTGTGGCGGAATGGTACTGGTAGCAGTACACATTGCTGGCAAAGTTGGTGCTAGTAGTCCGCATTTAACAACACTTTTTTGCACCAAGAATTTATAGATTAACAAACGATTAAGAAAATTCTAATTCAAAAAATTCAAACAAACGAATATTTATTGCAGTGAAACTATCGGAGTGTCATTTGGTTGTGATTGGAACAATGACTGGATCAATAATCATTGTTTCTACACAGAAGAAAAGGATTGTTAATCGATTCAGAGATGCTCATTCTACTGCCGTTTCAGGTTTGATCATGTTATCAACCAAATCAATAATTTGAACTGGTTGGCGATACTGTAGTGTCCTCGTATCGATCCCCACACTCACGGCAAACTCTCTTAGAGATGGGTTGTCTAACTGGCCTGCCGTAGAGAAATGTTAGCTTACTCCAAATTCTCTCAAAAAGACACGTTGGAAAATACTCTCTCGCTCGAGATAGTAAGGGGGACTGGAGTAAGCTAACTAAGTTATCTCACATGTGAGAGAGCCTGTTCTCTCTTCTATAACGTTGCTCTACATTTATGCTCGCCTATTTTAGCAGTGTTGTGTAGTGTGCAGTCATATCACGAAAAATTCAATCGATAATCTGTTATATTACTGTTGCTCGCTCAGCCATATCGATCGTATGGATCAAATCGGGACCGGATGGATATCCATTGATTCTTTCTGCCGATGTAAATGGCGCGGTGGCCGTCTCTGTCTACCGCAAAGGAGAGGTGATGATTTATGATTTGAAGAATCTATTCACACTATGGGTCAAATATGGGGTCAGACTAATGACTTGTTCTGATTTCAGATTTTATTGATCGACCGTAAGCAGTCATCGATAGCCAATGTTATGGTACTGAGATGTTTGCAGAATACGATGAGATCGATCAGAATTCTAGTTGCTGGCCCCGGAGGAGTTCAGGTATTTGTTTGAAAAGTTATATTATTTACTCTTTTCACTCTATCAGAGGTTGTATTCCTGAATTCGCACCCCAAGCAAATTTTACTCTCCGCACTGGCAATAGTCTCTCGTAGACAAAGCAAGCGAGAGAGTGTGGTCAGAGCGAAGAGTTTCATGTTAGCTTGCCTTTAACAGAATACTTGTTTAAATTTTAATAAAATCTCCTCTTCAGGTTATTCATTTGTGCATGAAACCAATCATCAAGCTCTTGCCTGTTTCGAAGAAACATGCTCAATCGAAGAAGATAACTCTGACTAACTTTGTCTAATTAATAACTATTAACAATTCTGTTATTTTAATCAATATTTTTAAATTTTATTGCTTCCTGTACTTACATTGTTATTGCATTATCTGAGTTTCAATTCATCTTCGGGTCTCATTTCATCTTGTGCTCTTCAAATACATTGTTATTGCATTATCTGAGTCTCAATTCATCTTGAGCTCTTCAAATACCTCAATTCATCTTGAGCTCTTCAAATACCAGAATCAGGTTCCGGTGCTGAGTACGAATTCGTTGTCAGAAACTTCCCAGTCGACCTGGGTTTCGAGAGAATAGATATTTAAATATAGTGATTTCCTGCACAAGCCTGGCCAAGAAATCTCTCTTTTTATCGCACTTTCGAACAACAAGAATAGCATGCGTAACATTTCACACAAAAGACCAAAAAATGAATAGGGCCGTAAAATTTATTTATTTGGACCGGCAAACTTCCATGGGACCCGACAGTAGAACAAAATCATGACTAGATGTGATTGACCCCTGTCCCATAGTCAAGAATATCGTAAGTTCTTGAGTTCTGTGATATCGCCATATTAAACGAATTATGATAATACGTTTGTACACGAAAATGTGTTGCATTATTCGAGGTAGAGGAAGAGGAATGTAAGATAAGATCATAGTAGAGACATATTATGGATGCTCCCTGACAGGATTTCAATATCATCTGGAAATTTTGTGAAAGCGGATTCGTAATCAGCGTCGGAAACTCCTTTGATACGCTTACAGTTAATTGTTTCCCTCTGAATTCTATCGTTCGATTCCGGTTTCATTTCACTTGTTTAAATTGTTATGGACATTGTTGTTATTGTTCATTATGTATCTCCTTATACCGTTAATAAATATTTGTTTGATGTTTGTTGACTGTCATTTTGGAAAGTACTCATTGCTAACAGTACATAATGATCATTCACTTCACTTTGTGCATAAAAACTTGATAACATAGGATTATACTATATTTCATACTGTATTGAGTCAGATTGAATTCGTAGTGATGATCTGGTCTGAAAAGGTGGCCTGTCGAACATATCTCTCTGAGACATTGTTGTTTTTACTTTTCGCCATACGCGGTGTCAACCAATAAACCTTCTTGTAGCCTTTTTAGGAGAGAATAAAAGGGGGGGGGGTGGGTGCAAATGTATTTAGAGAAGGTGTCCAAGCCCGCGAAATTAAATGGGTGGAGCTATAATCGCTGCATAGTTATGGACTACTCGAAGTTGTGAATGAGTATATGAGGATCATTTGATGGTTACGAAATGAGAATAACTTTTTTTTCAAATGAGTAGGTATTCTGAAATGTTGTTTATGTCTGTTTAAAAAATATTTTGCGTGTTTACAATAAAGGCAACGGCAATATTTTTTTCAATTACCTCAAAAAGTCTTCGAAATAATTCTAATG
The DNA here is from genome assembly GCA_943737045.1 of Parapristionchus giblindavisi. Classification (NCBI taxonomy): domain Eukaryota; kingdom Metazoa; phylum Nematoda; class Chromadorea; order Rhabditida; family Diplogasteridae; genus Parapristionchus; species Parapristionchus giblindavisi. The sequence goes on along the minus strand of CALSFV010000077.1, from coordinate 340,873 downwards.
TACTGTGAGCAAATGGAAGATCAACTACGGACCGATGAGTGAAGTAAGCGATTTGCAAATGAATGAATGACTCATACATTGTTCATAACTTCAATAAAATTTTAATTTAATCTAACATCAAAATTACAGCATAATATGATTTCATTAGATGCATATTGTCCTCATCCATTTCTCAGCTCTTCTCACTTCACTCATTCTTCACTTTATCTGTACTCGCTACTGGTGGTTTCTCTTCGCTGTCATCTCTAATCAGCAATGGACACTTCAAATTCCTCTGTGATGTCAACGGTTGGTCTCCTCGCATTGCTTTACAAGCCGTGATTGGGGAAGCAGCAAAAACATCGAATCGTAAAGAGGCCATAGCCCCATTATGGATAACTAATCATCGATCGATTATACCTTTTATTAGTTATTAGATTATCCTATTAAAATATTAAAAAAATTACGAATAGGTGAATTGTGTGAAAAGCGTGGCGCAAGATGCACTTATTCTGCCCCTAATTTATGACTTGGCCCCAATCTGGCCTTCTGTAGTAGTGCCCAATGGAGGAGTGTTAGAGTGGCTTAAAGAAGGGGACCCACGAGTTTTTTCGTGACTAAACTGGCCAGGCAGAATTGTGGATCACATCGCCCTGTATACAAAAACAATTTTCTCTAAAATATTAAGTGCACAGGAATGTCGTAATCCGAGCATAAAGTTCATTGATCCCCCAGGGATATAGGCGCGAGTTTTTGAATTTGAAGGATACATATAAAGAAAATTGCAAACGAGAATCGAACCTACGTAGCGCGGTTAATAGCGCTAACCACTAAGAGCTACACGCTCTATGCACCTATTCGCTCATATCTAATAGAGAACATAATGCCACTTCCTGTGCCCCATGTTCTTCTTGTCAATAGTGCACTCCAAATCTCGTTGCCCCGCCTTCTTTAAGCTCCTAGTGCCGATGGGATTGGAGTAGATCTGCTATGCTTATTTTTAGCCGTTTCATCAGTTGCCATGCCCCCCCCTTTGGGACGATATGGGCTTGTAAAGTACTGTCTCCGAAACAGCTACAACAACTTATATCATAATTTATTTCAACAAAAAGAAATAAGGGCAAGATATTAATCGAAGTCGAGGATGCACTAAAAATCAATATTGTATATGGGAGAATATGAAGTTACGGAATTCGATTGACCTATCCGTCGACCCGTTTAATGATCTAATGACCAGATATAAAATTTAGGATGAGATATTCGAAAATGAACTAAGGGACGTCGGCTTCTATCACGGATATATAACATAGTAAGAATAATATATACAACACACTATCTTAGAAAATCGACATATGTGCGGTATCGATGAAAAATGAATTTTTCTGTTTTATGTGTGATAATTACAGGCTCCATGAGTGAAGTACACTGGTACTTGGAAATTGCTTCCAATTGAAAATTCGCTTCAGGGGGTGACCACAGAACGATTTGGCGACTTTTCCTAAAAAGTTTATTTCGATGCCAATCGATTCTGGAGTGGGCGCAATGGGCTCCTTGGCTAATTATAAGAAACTATTGCTAAGGAGAGTTTTTCGATCAAAGATCAACGAGGGCTGGAATCAGGAATTTTCGAAAAAAATTTAACATTAAATTAATTCTCACTATTTTCTCATGGAGAAAGTAAATTTTTTATTTGCTTAATTGCTTCTAAATATTATAACACGTCTTCAGTTTAAAAAGTGTAATTTATAAAAAATGGGAAATTTGTGTACGAATCATTTTTGTTCGTTGAACTTAATTGTGGTGAGGATTGGCGACGTTTCACAGAAAGTTTATTTGGAATCTAATCAATTTGGGAGTGGGCGCATTCGAATCCTTGTCTAATTCTAAGAAACTATTGCTGAGGAGAGTTTTTCGATTAACGGTCAACGAACGCTGGAATTGGCAATTTTCGAAAATAAATGTTTACATTAAATTTATTCTCACTATTTTCCCATGGCGAATGTAAACTTTTTATTTGCTCAATCGTTTCTACATATCATAACACATCTTAGCACGTATTGCAATAAGTGAATAGTATAAAAATTATATCACAATGATGATTAGAATAGTGAGCAACACTGCCCAACTGCAGCTGCACTCCGAATACCTGTGCCATTGCGTTGAAATACGCAGGAAACTAGCAGAAAAGCGACAAAAAATCGATTAGGAAATTACCGTCACCATAATTAATCACCATAATTCATACAACAACGACAAAATTGATTCGCACACAAATTTCTATTTTTTTTATAAATTACACTTTTTAAACTGAAGATGTGTTATGATATGTAGAAGCGATTGCGCAAATAAAAAGTTTACATTCGCCATGGGAAAATAGTGAGAATAAATTTAATGTAAACATTTATTTTCGAAAATTGCCAATTCCAGCGTTCGTTGACCGTTAATCGAAAAACTCTCCTCAGCAATAGTTTCTTAGAATTAGACAAGGATTCAAATGCGCCCACTCCCAAATCGATTAGATTCGAAATAAACTTTTTGTGAAACGTCGCCAATCCTCACCACAATTAAGTTCAACGAACAAAATTGATTCGTACACAAATTTCCCATTTTTTATAAATTACACATTTTAAACTGAAGACGTGTTATAATATTTAGAAGCAATTAAGCAAATAAAAAATTTACTTTCACCATGGGAAAATAGTGAGAATTAATTTAATGTGAAATTTTTTTCGAAAATTCCTGATTCCAGCCTTCGTTGATCTTTGATCGAAAAACTCTCCTTAGCAATAGTTTTTTGTAATTAGCCAAGGAGTCCATTGCGCCCACTCCAGAATCGATTGGCATCGAAATAAACTTTTTAGGAAAAGTCGCCAAATCGTTCTGTGGTCACCCCCTGAAGCGAATTTTCAATTGGAAGCAATTTCCAAGTACCAGCGTACTTCACTCATGGAGCCTGTAATTATCACACATAAAACAGAAAAATTCATTTTTCATCGATACCAAAAAATATTCCAGTTATTGAATTCTCTCAGATAGTGTTTTATACAGTCCCGCACGTTCGCGCTCCCTAAACGCGGCCCCCCGCGGGCCGCGGGGGGCCGCATCATGCCGCATCGATGAATATTTTTTCCAAACATTTCATTGCTTGTGATCGTTGCATCATCAGATAATATTAATATCACCGCAGAAACGAAAATTTTTGGTTGAGTGTGGATAGCGTCACACAGCCAGCCGTGCCCCCGAAACGCGGCATGATGCGGCCCCCCGCGGCCCGCTGCGTGCCTCATCATGCCTCATCGATGAATAAATTTTTTATTCAAACATTTCATTGGTTGCGATCGTTGCATCATCATGTCCGCACACTTATTTGATGATGCAACGATCACAAACAACGAATTGTTTAAAAAAAATTATTCATCGATGCGGCATAATGCGGCACCTGCGGGCCGCGGGGGGCGGCAACCTGCCGCGTTTAGGGACGGCGAACGTGCGACGCTGTCCACACTCAACCAAGAATTTTCGTTTCTGCGGTGATATTAATATTATCTGATGATACAGCGATCACAACCAATGAGATGTTTGAAAAAAATTATTCACCGATGCGGCATGATGCGGCCCCCCGCGTTTAGGGAGCGCGAACGTGCGAAAACGATCTAAGTCGAACTTTCTGATTCAAGTACATCGGTTATGCTATTACTGTGTAAAATATTCAGTCCCATTCCCGATGTGTTCTATTGAAGGAATAAATATTATTATATTATATTATTATTAATCAGTGTGGAGGCAGACGAACTATTGGTGAACGACGGCGATTATTTGCTGAGGAGAAGTGGAGCTGTGCCTAGTGAGTGCTAATTTTTTGGTCCAATTTGCTCTTTTTATTCCTTGTAAAATCATATTTTCACCAATTTTCAAGCAAATTTCCACAAAAAAACGAACAAAAAATGCATAAAAGTAAGGTAGAACGAAAGCATAATCCGTTACTATACTACCTAGGTTTTCTGTTGATTTTTAATTTGGAAAACCAATTTATTTCTGTAAAGCATATATAGTTGTTATTTTATGATTGGGGAACTTTATGATGCATTGACAGCGGTCTTTTGTGCTACAGTAATCCACATTTATTCAATCTATGATAAATTAAATTTAAATTAAATTAATCCATTACAGATTCAATCTGTCTCGTTTTGTCCGTTCGCACGGATATGGGAGTCAAGCACTTCTGCATCGTTACGGTAGTTAGCAATCTGACCTGATGAAATTACCGTAATACTGTCAGAATGATACGCAGCAGTGTTTCGTTACACCGGAACACAAGGAGAAAAGTATAACGGACCTGATCAATTACTATCAGTAAGTGAATCTGACCTGATTGAACGAATCTGTCCCGATGAACAACCGTAATCTATACATTTTTAGAACTTCCCAGAGGCCAATTAATATACGCACGTATGCCCTTCTGCAGAAGCGTACGTAGATCACAGATCTGCCCTCTTTGACCACTCCTACCGTAGTCATTTTACAGCAGTTCCAAGACCTGCGTGGCTGATCGACCACAAAGCAATCTTCGTCGTCGAGAAACTGAATGAAGGGGCCTTTACAGAGGTACACTGTGTAATCGTGACGTTGACCCAGTGAACTACCGTAGCCCCGTTTAGGTGCTTCTCGCCAACTACTTCTCGTCCAAGGGCAAGATGCAGGTTGCTGTGAAGATGCTGAAGACGATGGTATTATGAGACTGAAGATCAAAGATCAAAGATCAGATCTAAACGGCCAAATCGATGAATGAACTATTCAGAACGATCGTAGTGTTCGCCTGTTCCTGGGAGAAGCAAGAATGATGAGAAAACTTGCTCACAAAAACGTGGTTACGGTGAGTAATTGTAAAGCTGACCCAGTTGAGCTCCTACCGTACTCCAGATGCTCGGAATTGCCGTCCATGAAAATCCGCTCTTGATCGTGATGGAATATTGTGAAGGTACTGTAGAGATCAAAGATCAAAGATCAAAGATTATTTTCCGGTGGATCAATGCTTTCGTATCTGCGGGACAATGGAGCTCAGATGGACGCAGCGATGAAGCTCCGTTTCGCCATTGACGTGAGTTATGATGGGGCATGTGGACTAAAGATCAAAGATCAAGAAAGATCAAAGATCAAGAATCGACTCAGGTTGCCGATGGGTTATCTTTCTTGGAGAAGCGCAATTGCATTCACGGTGACATCAAGACAAGGAATTGCTTGATTACAAGTGAGAATGTAAGTTTAGAAGATATCAAAGATCAAAGATCAACGATCAAACACTAACGTTCAGGTCGTCAAGATCACCGGCTTTCTACCTGTGGAGGTATCGATTGATTTATCGATTGCCAGACGCCTACTGTTACCGTATGCTATGACTACCGTAACCATTGCAGTCTTCCGTGAAGTGGCTCGCTCCCGAGACGCTTCAGGACGGTGTATACAGCGTCAAGAGTGACGTCTGGGCCTTCGGCGTACTGGTGAGATACTGTAGCTTGTGTAGTATACGGTGGTCGACCTACCGTAACCTACAGTGACCGTAACCTACAGCGTTCATTCAGCTGTGGGAGATTTACGCCAATGGGGAAGAGCCGTACCCGGAGATGGATCTCGAACAGACTCGTAACATGGTCCTCAATACTTTCACTACAATGAGAATGCCCCAGGTATTGTATCTCTCTTGTGTATCTCTTACTACTCTGGTATTTCCAAACTAGTAGTTTACTTACGTTACGTCACAGCCTAGCAGCGTGCTGTTAGTTTACTACAAGTGAAAGAACATTTGATGAAATGCATTACATTATTATACACCACTAGACTTGCAAGTCTACGGCTACAAGGGATGATAAGTAAACTACTAGTTTGATGGTACCAGAGTAGGTACTGCATCTCCAGGGTACTGTATCTCTTAGGTACTGTATCGCCAAGGTACTGTATCTCTTCGAGTACGGTAGTCTAATTACGGTTCGTTCAGGGCACGCCATTGCCCATATCCTGTGTGTCGATGAGATGTTGGATCCGGGATCCGCGTATGAGACCTCTTATGAGCACTCTCCACGAACAACTGAAGAAGATGGAGAAATAACTCCCCCCCCCTCCCCCCAACATAGATTTCATGCAGAATCTCCCCCAAATTCCACTTGATTTACTCGGAAAAATTGATTGGATTCGTTGATATTACGTATGGGACAAATGCATAGAAAGATGTATATAGTAAAACATTTTAATGGGCAATATCAGAGGCTTTAAGAGACCATTTACAAAAGAAAAAAAAACACGTTCGAAAAGGCTAAATTTAAAAAAAAAGGAAATCTAGCTATTTATTTCCTTGTAAAAATTTTAAACTACCAACTAAATTTCTCCGTTTCGGCCGAAAAAGGTCCAGCGTCTGTCGTTCCGTCAGCTTGAGTTCCGTGAAGTCCTTCTTGATCAAATCCGTCCATCTGAGCTTCGGTCTTCCTCTTGGTCTTCTTCCTATATCGTGTACTTATCTTTTCTTGTATATATTCGTTCATAGTCATCTTCCTTATCTCTCATTCATTTCCAATGAACAACATCTAAAGATTGATCCAAGTCTCAGCTTATCCAATTCAGTTCATGTTTCCCCTCATCCCAACACGTTCTGATCAGTAAAACACTCCAAACATCCCCCCTTAAATGGGGGACCATTGTCAAAGGTCCCTTCATATCGCATACCATTTCTTGTTCTGTTCTAATGAGAGAAAAACATGTGCCGTGAAAAAACCTGCTTGGAAATATGTTTTATTCCGTTTATGAACTAAATATAGATAAACAAGAAAAAATATGTTACAAAAGGAATAAAGCTAAAAGTTGTTTTGCATATACATTTTATAATACACTATGTTTATCTTTATAGGTATGTCATTTTACTTTTTATATGCATATAATATTTACGAACACATCCTGATCGAGGCGCAAAACGTGGATACGATATACGATTATTACATCGGATCGTCTCTAACAGCTATCAAAGGTCGTATCGATTATTCCTCATTGCGAGGAAAATCTAGCTCATGTACTTATCTATGGAACTTTTGATCTTTTTTCTATGATTTTACTAGATACTATACGCATATATAATAAAAAAACTATACACATTATTGAACACCATTTTTTATATACATTTCCGACTCTAAAAATCATAGTAAATGGCTGGATATCAGACTTCGGTATTCCCACAATCCGGGGAGATGTGATGAAAGATTGAAAGTTGGAAGAAACAGTTTTTTATTCCATAGTGGAACAGTCCATATTCTCTGGATGCAAGATCAGTGTAGTGAATTTAAAGTGAAGAATATTTATTTTTTAGATTATTTATAGCTCTGAGGACATGTGCAGAAAATTCTCTACTAATTTGCGAATATACAGAATAACTCGCTACGATACTCCAAAATAAAGTGATACCCCTTTTCTTTCTTAGACTAACAAAACGCAAAAGGTCCTTCTCCATAGTTACGAAGATTCTCTCCGGCAATATGAATTCTCCGCAATGAGCTCTTTCTTTGTTTACGCGAGAGAGTGTTGTCCGAGCAGAGCATAACATTGGGCGTTTAAAACATTTCAAGCACGCAAGTTATGCGAGAAATCTAAACCATCTCTACGGGCGGTTCAATTATCCTCTCTGCTTTATTGCTCATTGATCCCCATTGTATCTCTCCTCTCTATCTCTCCCTCTCTCTCTCTCCCTCTCTCTCTACCTCTCTCCCTCTCTCTTCCTCTCTCTCTCCCTCTCTCTCTCTACCTCTCCCTCCCTCCCTCTCTCCCTCCCTCTCTCTCTCTCTCTCTCTCTCTCCCTCTCTCCCTCTCTCTTCTTCTCTCTCTCCCTCTCCCCCCTCTCTCTCTCTCCCTCTCCCCTCCCGATCTTCCCTCACCTGTATCGTCTGACTAATACGCATGAGTCATAAGAACAAGTTTGCCTTCAAGCGATTTCTCCCTCTCCATCTCTCCCTCTCCCTCTCCTCCTCTCTCCCTCTCCTTATCCTCTCCTCCCCTCACCACCACTATATATTCGTTCGCTTCCTCCTCTGAGTGCTCTTGGTCACAATAGTCTCATAGTGTTCTTTGTACAGTTTTACATTACATTTCCTCTTACGATTCATTGTTAGTGTCGCACTATTTCATTGATCCATCGTCTTTGAATCACCAATGAAAGCAGCAGTTTCATTATGGGCGAACCCCGAGCTAATTTTACTCAACACTCTCTCGTAGACAAATCAAGCGAGAGAGCATTGCCAGAGCGGAGAGCTTCAAATAAGCTCGGGATCTTGTATTAATCCTTACTCTTATGAACCCTTTATTATTGCTGGAATCATAAAGTATGATATGTCTTCGTGAACTGTTTACTGAAATCCTCATTGATCCCTATTGATTTTGTATTTTTATTTCTTGATTTACAAACTTGCAGATCAACCTAACAAACACAATGAAGATTCTCTATCCCGAGATCAAGGAGGACAATGAGAAGAAGATCAAGAACATCTCATTCGATGACACTCTCGATGGAGTATCCGAGAAGGTATGCAGTCTTTGATCTTTGATCTTTGATCTCTGTTCTTAGAACTCTTTTGTGATCTTTGATCTTTCTTGTTGAAATATTTTTTATCGCATAATATGTTGATCTTTGATCTTTGCAGGACCTCGAGAGATCACTAGAGCGCACCAAGTCCCTCAAGGAGGCCGCATATCTGGAGAATGAGTGCAACGAAGCAGAGGAGAAGAAGAAGACGTAAGCTTTAGTTTATTGTATTTTAAAGGACTTATTGACATTTGTTTTGGAGTCATCACGACCGTAGAGTCAAATTAGCTTGGAGTGCGCCTTTAAAATATTTTAGTTGTTTTTATTCTTATCCTTATAATTTATCATGCGTAACATGAAAATGGGGTAACATTAAGGGATTGATTCTATATTCTTCGCTAATCGATATCGGTGAAGGTTTTGCGTACAGTAGCAGTTGTATAGGGGCAATGACCATGTAGACCTCCTCTCTGTTGAGTATGTGATAGTCTATTAAATTGATCGATTTTTATTGCATTTGGAACAATCGAAAGCAGACCAAACACGTTCCCTCGAAACAAAGAAGACTTTAATTGATGAAGAACTGATAGTGTCTCTACCTCATTTAATGATATCTTGGTACATTGCTGAAGGAAAATAGGTGAAAAAATAGAGGTGGAAAAATTAGGAAAATTACATGCTCGAAATCTACGTGCGACATAGGGCGTAAGAGGAAAAAACACATGAAATATACATTTAATAAATTTATTTAAAATAAAATAAAATAAATTTAATTTTAAATTTTCAGTTGCTGCCTCGCATCTTGTCTATGCAAGGACAAGAGCGCTCTTCTCAAAGAGAAGTGCTGTCTTCGTCGACTTCCCTGCGTCGAGAAGCTGCTCACCCGCATTACCGCCTGAACCCGAACCTACCGTACCCTTACCGTAATCCGCCCCATATCTACCGTAATCCTAGAGTGATTGTACATAACGATGTATACCTGTCAGTGATCTCGACCATAGACGCTCGTGTTCTAAAAGCGTACTGATCTAGTGTAAAACAGAGCTATTATTGTTACAAATCTTGCCCAAATTATTTTAATCGTCTTTCACACTATTTTCATTCAAAGAACTCAACCACGATCGAATAAACTGTTCCAGTCATCTTGTTGATGTTACAAACCGCTATCAGGTCAATTGTAGTTCCAAGTTTAAGTGTTCCTAAATCCTTTAAGGAGCATAGTTTCAGTGGACCTGTGGTAAAAACTATAATGCATCTGTTGAATCAGATTCGCTGTGCATCAGGGATCCCTGATTCAGGGTCCATGTTTTACACTCGCAAACAAATCTCTTTCTGGCTCTAGCACCCGTACATGTCGTCTGTTACTGTGCATATCTGTCTCGATCACCACTGATACGTGATACAGTTGAGTGAGGGTGTTTTGAGAAAGGACAGATAGTGCAACTCCGAATGTGAATTTGTACTATCACTCATCGATTGATGTCCGTAGGATTTCGTGAGCGGAGAACGGAAGATTTTTGCGTGAATTTTCAATAAATATCTTATAAATTAAAATTGTGCTAAATACCTATAGAAAATCAGTAGCGTTCGTTTCCATAGTATTTTATTGTTAAAAACCTTGGCTGTAACCACAATATGAAAGATCTGGTCGTGCTAAAAAATATGACAAAAAAAGCAAATGAAATTTGCTGCTTCAAAAAGCATCATGAGTCGTTCGTTTTCGCAATCTTCTCTCTAGTAGGAATCTTTTATAGAACTGATTACACATAAAAAAATGATATCAGCCGCCATAGCTCAGTCGGTTAGAGCGTGGGTCTAATAAGCCCAAGGTCGCAGGTTCGACCCCTGCTGGCGGCAAATATTTTTGATGAATTTTCTCGCGCCGCTCTGGGTAAGATGCGTCCTTCTTCATGTAGGTTCGATTACTCGAAGAGCAATTTTGACGAAGCGTTTTGCATATTTTTGTAAGCTGAAAATATAAATAACATAATATAATATAAATATTATTATTGCTCTTCAAACCTATGGAAGTATTTCATAATACAATACATTTATCTTATCAGCACTAAGTGCAGAAGAGTAAGTCAGGGGCAGGGGGAATTTTCTTGCAAATTCTTATTCTTCCGTCTCTGAGAGATGTTATTCTCCATTCAAGAAAACGATCGAACTGAAACTTGTTGATTGAAGTTGTAAACCCACGAAAATGGTCCGCTATCGTCCATTAGGCCTGCTTGAAAGGCCTGGAAGTATTTCATAATGTAATTTATAAATGTATCGGGACGATTTGAAACACTCTACTATATTATAAAAGCTATATTTCTATATTTTTCTTTCCACTAAAGGCAACGATTATAGTGGCAAAAATTAAATATATCTTGGGACATTTAATAGACTTTTAGTTGTTTGCGTTTCTTTGTGTTTTAGATCATTTTTGCCTGTAGAACTGCCTGTCTGTAGATTTTTGTCTGTGTATTTTACCTAATAATAATTTATCTACGCCCGAGGCGCAACAGCAATTGAATGAACAATAGGTGGTAAAATATGATTGACGACTCTCCGGATTCATTGAGAAAGTGATAATTCGACGATATTAGGGTGGGCATCTTACCTGACATTTTTTATAATAAATTATAAATTTCATTCACTTCATTTCTGAAATGTTTATGGACCGTCTCATTTTGACACCTCGAGAACAATGACCGCCGATGCATATCAATAAACGTACCGATTGATAAAACTACTATCATATGCATTGTATTATCACTTGTTGACTGGATATTTGACTGCGCGAGTCAGAACAAAAACGCGGTTACACATATTTTCATTCCGGCAAACAGTGGTGCACGTGCCGATGCCAGTTACTAACGTGATTTTTGAGGAGTACCTACCATTAACGGTATTTTGATAATCACCGAAGGTGACAAGTTGCTCTTTCTCGGTCAAACAAAAGCGTACACTGTATTTGAGAAAGTTTCAATGCAGATCGACTTTGGCACACGTGACCTCTAAAGATTCTAAAAGTTCAAACACTCATTTGATGACCAACCCCATTCCAGTTTACAAAATTCCCATACCAGAGATCAACGACATGTTTCTCGACTCATTTCGCAACTTTTGAATTGAGCAATCGACATTTTCTTGTATGAAAACATCGCGGATCACATCAATTTTCTACGGATTATCAGAGTAATTAGCGGACAAGGAAGTGTGCACACTGAAAACAAATACCACCTATTGCAGTTGCTCAAGAAATGATTTGCCCAAGTTTGAGAGGTAAAAAGGTAAAGGTACAACCTGTTATTCAAGGCACACGAAGTCCTGCGGGTAATCACTGCTAGGTCAGTGAAAATTCAAGGCCAATTCAGTCCTTAGGGCCTAATATCTTCTTCGGACCTAATTTACCACATGATTTAGTCACTATCAATTCCCCTTTCGGGCGCCTTGGTGGGGGCGGATGTTTGAGAGTGGGTGATGCTAAATACGGACAAACTTGCCGTGTCTAGTATGGAATTCGTGCCTATCAATAAACGTGATCGAAAGGCGGAGCAACTTGAGGTGTGGGGGTGGAAGAGAACACAGGTATGGTGAGAGAAATCATGAAACTATACTTGGTACAGGCTCCGCCTCCTATGATGGCCATATGAGACTCATCGATTGATCACCATAGATGATCAAGACTTTATTTCATTTATTTATTTCGTTATAATTATGTAATTCGAATCGTCCAGTAGTACTTGTTGAGTATTGTCAATCATAGACTGTAGTGTAATACGATTATGCAAATTCGTTTATGAAAATAGCGCCAAATCACGATTCTTTCCTTAATACTTTTCTATTCATTGATCTATTCTGTGGTATTATTTCATATTAACTGATAAATATTTTTGAGCAAATAGCTCGAAGTAGTATATGTTTAACTTCCTTCTAATAATCTCTTCAGCACTAAAAATCATGATAACTTGAAAATGGTTTCGGAATATTGATTGATTGATTGATAGGATTGTTATTATTAAAGGCACACCCCAAGCTAATTTTACTCTCCGCATTGGCAATACTCTCTCGTAGACAAAGAAAGCGAGAGAGTGTGGCCAGAGCGGAGAGGTTCAAATTAACTTTAAGTGCTTCCATTAAATGGACGATGATCTCCGACGGCAGTTCAAGAATATCATCTACGATGGAGACAACATCAAGGTTCCCCTTGGATATTATTCTAATTGCAATGGACTTTATTGATTTGAAAGGAAAACTCACACAATTCATTTTCTGTAGTTATTGAGGTTGATTACGAAGTGTGAAACCGCATCAATCACTATTTTATTTTTTTCTGACAATGAGCTGCTTCTTAATTAAAAAAATTGTTTCATTTTCTTGAGTCCTTAAAGCAATACCGCAAGCTAATTTGAATCTCTCCGCTCTGGCCACACTCTCTCGCTTTCTTGGTCTACGATAGAGTATTGCCAATGTGGAGAGTTGGCTTGAAAAAAGAACCCAAATTGTTGCAGTTATAATGTAGATTGGCACCCCTTTTAGGAGTCACGACGTCGCGGTGTCCACTTCACATTCGCCAACACACGAAGATCATGGAGTTCGATGAGAGGAAGCAAAGTCCTCCATTTCATCGGTTAGCTCTTGACATTGTTTTATTCATCGGTTGATTTTCATGTCACATTTATGAGAAACTCTTGAATTTTAGTCGATAGATCGCACAGATAAAAGAAACTGTGAAAACTCTCTTCCAAAGAAAGTTGTCTTCTTTTATTTTTCAAAATTTGAACAAAGTATCAAAGCACACGTATTTGAAACTCTCATCTCTAGCGATATTCTCTCGCTTCATTTGTTCCCCAGATAGCGATGCCAGAGCAGAGAGTAAAATTAGCTAGGATTGTTAATTCCCATATCACGCAATGTTTCTTTAAGCTCGTCGTCTATCCAAAATCAAGCACATTCTCTACGATTGGGCTTTTCTCGCTATTCTCGGCAAGTCTTTCTCCCTTTTCACCATCTTTTCATTTTCACATTTGACATTTTGCAATCGACACAGTTGTTTTCTCAACGTTCTTTTAAACATGACGAAACGATAAATTCTTCGCAGATCATACCAGTTTTGGAACTTTTCCTTGCAGGTGTGACTGTAGCGTTTCTCTCTGCTGGCATCGATCAAGCTACCACTGCTTCCGGATGGCGTAAGTTTCAATCAATTTATTATTTATTATTTTTTTATTTGTTTATTCATCAGTTAAAACATGAATATTGAAGGAAAATGTCAAAAATACTGGATGAAGGGAAGTTTCATTACATCTCAAAAATCCATCAACATTTTTTTGAAAATAAAAATAAATTTAACAGCATATTGATGCTGTGATACATTATGATGAAAATTCTCAAAAATTTTAATAAAAATGATGCTGAACTATAGTTTCTAACCAATCGCCGTTTCATCTGCAATCATATGGGGGAGTACGCGGGATCGTGACGTAGTCTGGATTATTCATCGATACGAACAAATTATGCAAGAAATAGAAGAGAAAGAACAAGAACGAGTGGTCACTAGGAACGAATAGGTTTAGCATTATGTTTAAGGATGATAACATCTCGAACAAAACGGTGTGATAGTTAAAGCGAAGGCAATACACCAAATATTACATTACATTTTACATTATTACTCCATGGTCCTCCAACTCTTCCAGGCAACCAAGAGCGCTTCCTTGTCACCGATGTTTTTTTAAAAAAAATCCCGAATTTAATGATTTTCGACTACATGCTCATAGAAATATGTTAAATTATGTTAGTTCAACTAGTGCATATTCTAGTTCACATTTTTTTACTGAATGAATCTTAGTCCACATTACATTGACATGATTCCTATCTCAATATGGACAATGTGGGAGGTAATAGCCTGACTGAATAGAAACCACCACAAGCATTGAACATCCAGAAACGATTCATGGCATGATTGTTATCACCATCTTCACTGACGCATCTTCCCATTGTGGATGTGATCGTTTAATATAAACGACGTGCATATTTGCGTAAACTTGTAAGATAAAGATCGAACACGGAACAGAAAAAGCCCGACAAAGATCATATACGAAGATGATTCAGCGAGATCGTAGAGTCATGATTTGGTGTGATGGAATGATGGGGAGAAACGTAACTTAATTGATTCATTGAAGACGAAAACTAAGTTAATAGTAGAAGTTAAAGGAAACTTTTTTTTAAATTTTGATATTCTTGTGGGAATTTTAGGAGAACCAATATCGAACGCAGTGGAAATACATTTGTTACAGCTTTGAAACCTAACTGTTCACATCTTGTTTTGCAATTTCTTGAAAGGCACACCCCAAGCAAATTTTACTCTCTGCTTTGGCAACACTCTCTCGCAGACAAAGAAAGGTAGGGAATGTGGCCAGAGCGGAGATGTTCAAATTAGCTTGGGGTGTCACTTTAAAGGGAGCGTAACCTCACTCAATGGTCTCTTCGACGCGCAATGCTCTCTCGTTGTTAGAGAACAGAGAAATAGTGTGCGCAATGAAGAGACAATTGAGTGAGGTTACGCTCCCTTTAACTGTTCCAGTCGCAAACGAGATCGTCTTCATCATGGACCATTCAACGTATACAGAACGAATGAGATCGTTCGCCCTCTGGGTCCTCTTCACTACAAGCTTCGTCATCGTCAGTGCTGCCACCGTTCGTGTGATATCGCCGCAGGCTATTGGTATGATACTAATAATATTTAAAAAAATACTATTAATCATGATTTATTTATTCAATTGAACGCATCAAGGGAATATATCTATTACATAAATATTTTGTGGAAAGAAGGCGTACACCATGGCGTGTGAATACGGTTTGTCCTGAGGGTTCTGCTGTTTAAATCCCGCGGCCTACACGTCTTCACACACCGTTGTGCACAACGCGGTGTAGTGAGTCAAAAATAGATACAGGATATACCGTTCGAAATCTACTCTTTGTTTATCGTCAAAGATAAATAAATTATGATTATAATTATTATTACTACAGTTTCGCAGGTTCGGGTATTCCGGAGATGAAGACGATCATTCGAGGAGTACTGCTGAAGGACTATCTCACAATGAGAACTCTCATCTCCAAGATCATCGGATTGTGTCTCTCACTCAGCAGTGGTCTGCCGATTGGAAAATGCGTATGAGTAGCTTTTTTAAAAAGTAAAAGTGCTCAAGAGCAGCAGAAAACTAACAAACTTGAAACTTGTAAGTCAATTAGCTTATACTGAACATTTCGGTAAATGATTTATCGTTGTCTCTCACTCTCACTTTTCTCTCTCTCACTTTTCCTTACTCTCTCTCTCTCTCTCCTTTTTTAGCTCGATATTTTTCTCTGTCACACCATGACCGTTCTTGAAACGCTGTGAGAAGGAATACTGAAAATAATAGGCGGCAAAATTACAATCATTATCATTCAGGGGCCCTTCGTGCATCTCTCCTCAATCATCGCTCATCAACTTTCCAAAGTAGCTGGAAGATTTGAGAGCTCATTTAGGTACATTTCATTTCTTTTGTTGACTTTTTAACATTATTCTACTGCGCATTTCAATATTTTCCACTAAATATTTCTCTCTATTGTACATAATTGGTGATAATTCCAGGACGGAAACGCGACGAATGGAGAATCTCGCTGCGGCATGTGCAGTCGGTGTCGCCAGCACTTTCTCAGCTCCCGTTGGAGGTATTTTGCATTATCAATTGTTACTATACGTTTACCTACTTAGTCGCGTGATCCCCTCATTTTCCCTCCTTCCCCGTTCGGGCGCCTTAGTGATAAAGTAGGCCCCGAAGAAGGGATTAAGCCCTCTGGACTAAATTAGCCATTAATTATCACTGGCCTAGCAGTGATACCACGTAGGATTTCATTTGGTTTGAATATACAGTTATCTTGTTTATCTTTACTATGAGATGGTAGTTGTCATTTCTTTTTTTTGTATGCTCACATTAAGATCTACCACTTCCATAAATATTTGAATTAAAAATAAATACTAATTGTTAGAAGTTCTAAAATACTATTTCTAGGTGTTCTATTCTCGATCGAAGTCACAACAATGTACTTCTCCGTAAGAAACTACTGGAGAGGATTCTTTGCCTCATGCTGTGGCGCGATAGCATTCAGACTGATGAGAGGATTACTGACGAGATCTGAAGGTATCCCATGAAAATTTATCAATATTTTGGGGTGGAAAGTGTTGAATTTGAAAATTGACCATTAATTACGCAAGAGATTACTAGCCAAGCAGCCAAATTACCGGCTAATCTTTCTTCATCGACTTTCTCTGGACTATAGGAAAATCAAGAAGACGCAGAATTTTGAATATAAAAGACATTACGGAACTCTGTACCTGTCGTGTACAATGAAAAACCCGTTGTTTTTAATATCTTTTCGAACTTATTTCGAAAATAAAGTCTTTGCAGTAACCGTAAACGCGTACTACCAGACAAACTTTTCGAAGAACGCCTTTCACGCCGAAGAACTGCCGCTCTTCGCGCTGCTTGGGTGCGTATTCATTCATTGGCATTTACTTTACACGTTAGTTCAGCCTCTGTAATATCGGGGCAACAATGAAGGTAGGGCGGATCACGTTTTCCAACTTATAAAGAGTGCCAGGCGGGTTTGGTGGGCTGCATTAGAGAGGGTGTGCGTGCGAGATGGCATCAAATGATTCTCTCTGTCACACTCTCTGCTGCGTCACCAAACCCGTCTGAGGTGCGCCGCTATGACTAATGAACTATCGTCTCATTACTATGAGATTGCGAAAACACACCAAACAGCGCACCACAGTGATGGCAAAAGTCGCCTCAGCATCTCTTGTGCCCCGCTATTCCAATCTCTCTCGCATTTTGAACTAGCGTGTTTAGCCTTGCACATGTTAAAGTGACACCCAAATATCACTTGAAATTCTCCGATTTTAGCCACACTCTCTCGTTTTGTCGGTTTTGTCACGTTGTTTTCTTTGTCAACGAGAGAGCGTTGCCTTAAAAGGCCCGTATTATGTTAACAAACTATTTGTATTTTGATCAGAGACGAGATCCTTGATGTTTATTTCTTTATTTCCATAATAACAAATGAGAGAGAGAGATTAGATACTTAATTAATATAGGTTGAAGGAGTTTTACAGTTTTACGGTTGAAGGAGATCCGTTGCATTATCAGCGGATCGACTGAAAGCAGCAGGGAAATTTGGCATTATGTATTTCAGTGTTCTCTGTGGTCTTCTCGGAGCCCTTTACATCAATCTGTACAAACGTCTCGTATTGTTCCTACGTAACAATCCATCGTGCAAAATTCTCTTCCAGAAATTGTGAGTGTTGATCAATCTTTCTATCGATTTGCGCTATTACACAATTTCATATATCTCTCTAATAAGTATTGCTTCCATAATCTAGGAGGTTTAACGAAACTTATTTCGAGTAGAAACTAGAGTAGAGTAGTAGAAGTAGAAATATTCTTCATCTTTTTAAACATTTATTTATCACATGCTCACACACGAGCGAAGCAGTGTGTGAAAATAATAATCAATAAAGAGTTCTTGTTGACGATCGATTGATTCTAGTTGGTTCATCTACCCTATCGCCATCTGTATCCTATTCTCCGCGTATTCTTACCCTCACGGAATGGGCCGATACTTCTCGGGAAGAGTGAGGAGCAATTGAAATATTTTTTTATGGAATCACACTTTTTTCGATGCCAAAGGAGTTTGAAAATACGATAATATTTTGATGCTTCATTATCAATTAATCGTATTACTCTAATGAATATAATTTTAAATTTCCGTTTCGCAGATTCGTTTCGGTTGGAATCTCCGTGATTTCTTCACCGATTGCTCGTTCAAGTTTGGGCCAGAACTCTGCACGTTGGTCCTTGATCTTTGATCTTTGATCATTGGTTTTGAATTCTGATCTTTGATCTTCAGGAACAATATCCAAGATCGTTGGATTCGAGAAGACGTCGACGTTCTCGTTCTGATAGGATTCTACTTTGTCACTGTGGTTAGTGAATATTCTAGGGTAGTTCAATGATGTTTCTTTCATTTTAAAAGCGCAACCGGAGCTAACTTTGATCTCCTCTCTGGCTACGCTCTCTCACAAAGAAAGCTAGAGGGCATTGTTAGCGTGGATAGTTTCAAATTTGCTCGCGGTGTGCCTTTAAAGGTTGCGAAACCCAGCGATCTCTGCATTCCAAGCATTTCCGTTCGAGAAAGCATGAAGGGATCATTGACTTTGACTTAGAGTTGCTCTCTATACGATAACCATCGATAGACTATTCTAAAGATGCAAGCGACAAATCGTGCAGATTTGCTAATGTGAAGTTCAAACGCCATTAAAAGGGTGTGCAGTAAGTAGATAGCGTTCGCTTATATTTTCGTGACTTTTCAAAAGAATGTGCGATTCTAATGAGAGATAGCGCAAACTATACATCATTGGAATTTTGTTCAATGAATAAGTATCGATCACAGTCGATAAGAATACACAAAATACACATGAATTTATGGGATCGGAACCATTCAAATTCATTTTTTTCACGATAATGGTTGACTGCGAAGAAAGTTATAGTTGAAAAACCAAAATATGTTAGAATGTCATCCAGCACTGTAGTTTGAGACGTTTTCGGAAGACCTTCGGGAAATCTCTGATTGAGAATAATATATGAAAAATATTTTGCCTAAATGAAACGATACTTTTCAAGTTCTTCATAACAATCTTCTGTCAAACACTTCCGATACCATGTGGAATATTCGGTCCCACATTCGTCATTGGAGCCGCGCTAGGAAGGTTGCAGGTAACTTTCAGAACCTAGGACAAAAATAAGTTTAAAAACGGTTGAATATAGTTTCGTTCTTTCCTGATCACAAAAATACACTTGAAATATGTAGCATTTATTGGTAGAAACGGATGAAGTAGAGTTATCACTAAATGATGTTACATGACGATCTAATTACATATAATTAAAAATTAATAAGATATTGGATCAAACTATATTTCGAATACTACTTAATACGTCAGGGTGAACTCGTGCTGTATCTCTATCGGGAAGGACTCCAAACGGGACATTACATACATCCGGGAGTCTATGCCGTTGTCGGTTGGTTGCGAACATTTTTTCTTACAATCCATTGGGATTTTAAAGTACCACATTAATCAAATCCCTATCATATTGTATATATATATAAATAAAAAAGGAACACTCATTGTTATTACTGATTTCCCATTCTTTTAAAATCATATTAACATGACTTTTAAAATAAATTTCAGGCGCTGCCGCATTTTCCGGTTCCGTGATGCACTCTGTCTCCGTATCCGTTATGATATTTGAGATCACCGGACAGCTTCATCTTATTTTACCTGTTACTGTCAGTTTAAAAAAAAAGGAAAACCTTCTAAAAATACTATACATAATGTTCCGTCAAACTCTTCACTAGTGCAAAAGAGCGCTAACAAGGTTGCATAAATTTTCAAATCTGCAATATTTAAAAATTCATAAATTTGCCTTATCCGCTACGTCTACTTTTCACTTTTTTTCTCAACTCTATATACTTTATTTTCCTGTTTCAGATAGCGACAATAATAGCCAATGCCATCTCCTCCAATATGCATCCTTCATGGATCGATACGATCATACAGATCAAACATCTTCCCTTCCTGCCTGATATACCACCGACCAATGAGAAGTGTGTTTCATACAGCATTTATTCGAAAAATTTCATATTCGTTACGCTTATCACAGTGCACGCACTCAAAAACCCGTCATTGAACAATTTCGTCGTGTACATTATTTATTATTATTGAGCGAAGAAAAATTAGGAAAAAAATTATAATTTAACAGTGGTCACATGTCTAATTGTAGCCTTTCCTTAGAATTCATTCAATCGTCGCCGAGGACTTCATGATCTCTCCAGTATTCTATCTCACAAAGACGACTACGTACGGGAACATTCGAGAGATACTCCTACAGGGAATGGACCTACTCATATTCCCTGTAGTGGAGAGTGAACGTATGTCTTGTCTTATTGTTCGAGATGATATCTTGTCCTTCGCATCCAGAAAATCGCAACGACTCTCTGTGTTGCCTTCTGTCAGCGATCGCTATTCATGCACCGAGAGACAAAATCCTAGTACTCATGCTGTATGGGAACAAAGCCTTTGAATGAAATGATATCAAGCAATCCCAATTCATTTATCCTATGAGAATCATGATTGTGCCAGTTTATCATTGAAACCTCCACTACGACCACGAGAACAATCCCAAAACTCTTCTCAATTTATCTTGCCATCGTAGCAGAGGTGATCCGGACTGTTTGGTTCAACAGACTGTCCCATCAGACCAGTTTAGAGGTTATAAATAATGTTTAGATACCCAAATGCTTCTGGGCACCGTGCATCGCTGGTATCTTCTCGATCTACTCGAAGAGCATGTGAGTATGGGAATATTAATCTTTTTTTTTTCGCCATTTATTTCACCACATGGGCCCGTCGGCGTCGATGTTCGTAGAAGGCTGCGTCGCTAGTGGAAACCCCAGAGAAACCATATGGCTATTGTAGGATAACCATCGATCAATAGTGTTTGGCTACCTTAAGACACCGGCTCAGTAAGATTCGAGGGTTGAGCCAGTGACCCCGGACATCGACCTCACCGATTTGACCCAAATTTTTTTTGTGGATACCCCAACATGAAAGTTGTTCTACTCGACGAGCTCTTCAATATGAGTACAAACATGAGGGGGTTTGAAAGCAACAATATTTTCGGGTCAACTTCAGGTCGATATTTATCTCAATATAGGTACCTTTCGATTTTTTATTTTTTTCGATCATTCGACGCGAAATTTTTTGCTCTATAAGATGAGGCAAAAATTGGACTGCACTTTTTTGTTTTAAAATTTTAATTAATTTTAGAATGTTCTGAGGATGTAAAAAAATCAGTTTGCGATCGGATCTCCGGACCGTCGTATAGCCAGTTTGTGTTGTCTATTTATACTTATAATTAATCGACACTAACATTGGTCCTAGGTCGCTTCATTTTTTTTCGGTGAAAATCGAGTTTTCAAATTTCGAAAACCCGCCACATCTGTGTTTCAAGGAACCAGCCCAAATGAATACCCATTTTGTGATAGGGGGCCATGGGGGTATAAACAAAAACATTTTGGGCCAAATCGGTGAGGTCGATGTCCGGCACTTCCTGGAATCTCACTGAGCCGATGTTTTAACAATAAACCTATGTATGGTATCTCATGGTTCCCCCTTGTGACCCAACACCAACCCCCCCCCCCTAACATCATCGTCAACGCTGACGTCTCCATGATCGCTTGCCTAGAAGTCGTCGTCATCTAATTTTTCTAAGGTTTAAGGTCGGCGATGTCGCTCGGAAACAAGAGGCAAGTCGCAGAGTCTCGGCGGCCATCCACGCTATTGACAACCACTTCAAGCGGTCACAGTCTCTGGCTCATGAGGTACTTTAAACCCGATTACTTTTGGAATGACAGCGTCGAAGGAGCAGAGATGAAATAACATTTGTACCGAAACATTTCAGAGCACTGACCATGATCAGGATATGGGTGGAGGGAAGGCTAGACTGCAGAGGAAGTGAGTTCACTATCATGAACAATTACCGAGAATTGTCAATTCTTTAATCATAAATCAAAATACCTCTCGAAATATTTTAAAATATATTGGAAAATAACCTTTATTATGAAACATTAAAGCCCTGTTCGTATCAAACGCTCATTTCATGTTGAATGTATTGTTCAAAAAAAGATGTCAAAGATGAATTATTCCCATAACAATCATGATATCATAATAATAGCTGCCGAAACACCATCGGGCACATTATGAACTAACCGATATATTTAAAAACATTAAACTTAAAGTGCATGAAAACCTATACATCTATTAATAGTATTAATTTAATGTTGCAGACGTGCGACTTACTATGCCATCCTTAGTTCTGATGAAGAGCGTATAGAAGAGGAAGACGAGGATGTGTGTTCGATGGAACGAGGTTTACTATTACGGAGATAGACTATGATTATCATGTTTTGAAATGTCGAAAATATCATTGAAATTTAAGGCTCTTCAATGAAAAAGATTCTTGTTTTTCAGGTCGTAGAAATGCACTATTCACATATCGACCTGGACGCGAGAGCGAGTCCGATGGTAAATATTAATAAAAAATATTTTTTTAAATATTTAAAATTTAAAAAATATATATATTGTGTCTTCTTTTATTTATTTGTATTGTATTATTGTTTCTATAATTGGGGAACTGGGAATTGGAAAGGGGAATCGGTTAGATCATGCGGTAAAATAGGTCCGAAGAAGAGATTAGGCCCTCCGGACTGAATTGGCCTTGAATAACGGGCTGTACCTTTACCTTTAACTTTTATCATTGTTTCTTAATCAGAATGTCGTGCAGCGATAGTCTCCAACGATTCCAATTCGAGTATGTCCAATTCTGAAGATATGGATGAAGAGAGCATCATAAAGAGTAGGAACACTTTATTTTTTGAGAAAAAATTCTTTAAAGGGAGAGTGACCTCTCTCAATGGTCTCTTCATTGCGCACACTATTTCTCTGTTCTCTAACAACGAGAGAGCGTTGAGTGTTGAAGAGACCGTTGCCAAAGGTGTCAGTCCCTTTAAATGTCGAGAGACTCGCGAATGTCCATGCAAATCTCTTACATCTCGCTTATGCAACTGCCAAGTGATAAGTTATGAAAGAAAAGATGACAAGAAACGAATATGTTTCACATCTAGTCTAAGGCAGTCTGCGCGCTATGCCTTAGATTCTGTAGCTATAGAGTAGGAAACTAAACATACCTTAATATTATTGATATCACAGCGTTCTCATGACTTTCAAAGCAAGAACGACCGCTCAACATACAAACTCTCTCTTATACAATGGTCTCTCCTTTGTCTTGCTTTGGAAGAAAAATGGCTTGGACCAGAATACTGTGATATGTCTGCCCTTATACATCCATATCACTCATTCTCATTATATTTGAAGGGATAAATAAACAAATAAATAGATTGACCCAATCATCGATCTGTTAAAGGCACACCCAAAGCTAATTTTACTCTTCACATTGGCAATACTCTCTCGTAGACATAGAATGCGAGAGAGTGTGGCCAGAGAGGAGAGTTTCAAATTAGCTTGGGGTGCACCTTTAAATTTCAGCTTACACAACACACGCCAAACGATTTATGAGAAAGATGGTGAAGAAGAAAGACGAAAGTTCATTCGAATATGATCTCAACCCAGAGGAGGTACTGGCATTGTTTCGAAATTAAGATCAAATTAAAGGGAGCGAAACCTCTCTCAATGGTCTCTTCGAAGCCCAATGCTCTCTCGTTATTAGAGAACAGAGAAATAGTGTGCACAATGAAGAGAGCATGGAGAGAGGTAACGCTCCCTTTAAAGGAAGAGGAAGGGAAATCGGAGAGTCGGCCATCTCCCCTTCCTTTGCCAGTAATGTGTTTATGATTATATATATATATATGTTTTTGATAAAATAAATAAATAAATAAATAAAATTTGCAGCGAGAAGACTGGGAACAGCGACGGTTGCAGATGACTGTTGAACTACCGTATGCTTATTGATTTTTTATAACGCAAAGAGTTCGCGAAATGATTGAAACGAAAATTGCAGAGATTCCATAGTGGAAGCCGCTCCGTTCCAGCTGGTGAGAAGAACGTCCCTTCAGAAGGTCAGATATGTTATATGGACTTATGCCTAATTGTTAGATAGCAGCCAAAGGGCAGATTTTTTTTTGAAATATGTAATTCATTTAAAAATTAAAAAAATCAAATATGCAGTCTTGGTAGATCAAAGAATTCAGGATATTCATTTAGAAAAATAAGAATCCCTTGCCAAGCTATTCCGATGATTCATATTTCAGATTCACTCAATCTTCTCGATGCTCCAGTTGACGAAAGCTTTCGTGATAGACAGCGGCAAACTTGTCGGAGTCGTGGCGTTGAGTGATGTACGTTTTATTCTTTTAGGAAAAAACAGAGGAAAAATGGATAACAAGGTCTCCTTTGGGAATTCTTTCCTCATAGACAAGGGAATCATTCCCTTGTACATATGTAGATAAGGTTGTTTAACGCCACAGTTGTTTAAATTAGCTTATGAGCAAGTGAATCATTGATATAATTCGATAACAACGGGTGAATATGTACAAGGGCTACGTACGTGCTTTTGTAGGTACGACGAGCCCTCGAGGACACCCTCGCCGACAAGAAACCAGAGAGGAAGCAGTCTGTCTTTATCACGTCGCAATCACAGCTGATCAAGTAATCATTATTGATTGATATTTGTATAAAAGAACCATGAAAATAAAGTAAACAAGAAAACGGATTCAGGAGAGAAAATACACATTTTCTGTCCGTATCATCACAAATAATAAAAGGGGGAAGGTTAGAAATTAAAAAAAATTTTTAGAATTTTAAAAAATTGTATTTTAGAAATTGCAACAAGCAGAGATATTATTGTAACTACGTAGAAGAATAGTTGCATGAGTGGCTGAACTTTTATGATATTGAAATAGAGTTAAAGTAATGAAAGAATGGTTTTAAAGTAGGTTGTGTTAGAAAATAAACTATGTAAAGACTGACTATCTAGAGATAAAAAAACGATCCAGTGTTTCGGCTTGAAAAATAATTTGCAGTGCCGCGACAATGCTCCTTGCGACGGAGAAGATTCACGATGTCCTCACTCCCACTCTCGAGGTGATCTTTGATCTTTGATCTTTGATCTTTGATCATGTTTTGAATGTTGATTTCCAATGCGGAATGAACTAGATTGCATAAAGAAAAAAAAAAGATGTTCTAGTTTGGACGAGGAATCGAACTCACCACCCTCGGGGAGTTAGTCCCGTCTCTATCCCACTGCGCCACTCATTAATAAAGTAATTCATTTTCAGGTCGTTCGAAACGCTCGAGATGAGAGCGGGAAAGACCACGCATTTGTGCAGCGAGAAAGCGAATCGATACGGTATAGACGTTGATCCTTAAATGCACACCCCAAGCAAATTTTACTATCCGCATTGGCAATACTCTCTCGTAGATATAGAAAGCGAGAGAGTATGACCAGAGCGGAGAGTTTCAAATTTGGTTGGGGTGTCGCTTTAAAGGCACACCATAATTTTAAACTCTCCTCTCTGACAATGTTCTTTCGCTTTCTTTGTCTACGATGGAGCGTTGTCAGAGCGGAGAGTAAAACAGCACTCGGTTGCCTTTAACATTTTTAATGTAAAATTTATCCATTGATCTTTGACACATGATTTTTTATCTTCGATCTTTGATCTCATTTTAGGCAGCGCGGAACAATTCGACGGAAGACCATGCACGCACAGCATTCCATGTGAGTCCTTTTTTATTAATATTTTAACAATTCATAAGATAACCTACTCGTCCGCTGCAGAAAGTACCCTTGGTAGATAATTGAGTGAATTATGGGACCGTGGACCAAGATTAGCCTGAGACTGACAAATTTTCAATTCCATTTGCTGTTTTAGGCCTGAAGACCCCGAACAAGAACCGGATGTCAAAGAGGCGGTCGCATTTCTGCGAAAAGTTTCAGTGTGCGACAATGTCTAAGAGGATACCCCTTAAAGGGACCGAAACATTTCTTTTCATTGTCTCTTCATTTCGCACACTATTTCTCTGTTCTCTGCCGACGAGAGAGCATTGGGGAATGAAGAGACCGTCATTCTTTATCTTTTTTTTCATATCTTATCAATCACGGTTCAATGAAATCAGGGATATCGCAATTCTTATCATATCATGATAAATGTGCTTATCAATTACCTTATTCAAATTTTCAATAATATGTTGTAAAATATTTCGATTAATAAAAATGTGATCACTAAGTAGAACAGTAATTTGTTCGAGTGTTACTTTTCAAATTCATTCAAAACAACCAATCTTCTGAAACAATTTCGGATAGTTCTAGTGCAGTCATTTGTGATCATGGTGGTTGATGAGAGAAGGCCGCGACCAATGGGCAGTGCGTGCCGGAGTGAACGAGATTTCTCCGATCTTGCTGGAATAGTTGATTTTTGATATTTAATTTTTTACGCCGAAAAATTACAACCTATTATTTAAGTAGTGTTTAGCTTTACAAGTGAATGATGCAAAACGCGAAATCCACTGGTCGCGCGAAATCTAGGAGAGGACAGCAAGGCCTGCGATGTCTTTATCGTCGTTCTCGCCACGGATCTCACGACTGCACTGCGATCTCATCTGGTTGATCTTTGATCTTTGATCTTTTGTCAGTCCTAACAATCAATATTATTTGTCGTACTTATTAATTATCGAAGCGTTAATAAAGAAATAACAGTAGCTGTGGCATATCAAATTATCCATTCAATTCTATTCTTGACTAATATATGCGGTCCAAGCACACACGCAGCAAGTGACTGATAAAGAACATTCCCCATCCAAATGTAATTTTCGAATGTAAAATCACTTTTCGCTTGTTTTCGATTTTTTTTTGGAAAATAAAAAAAAACAAGCAGTTATCTGTGGTATGATAGATCTCACATCAATTCGTTGCCCTAATTAGTCATGCCATTTATTAGACAACTTGTCTATTAGTGGCTTCCCAGACAAAGTATGTGAGGTTCAAGTGAGTATCATAATGTTTTTCATAGTTTCCTTTTTCCTGACGTTTTCTTGTGCATTCAATTGTAATCATTCTATCCAGGAAGGAATAATATATTACTTAATAAAATTTTATTTAAATATTTTTTTCTGATGAATAATAGCCAGCGGCGTTGCCCATTGTATTCATTCAATATAATAAATATGATTTGATCATTATTCTACAGTACGCCGAGGTTGTTTTTTTCGCTACAGTATAAATTCTTTTTTTAGATATCACAATGTTTTCAACCGTTTTGTCGATTTGTATTGTTATCGATAATAAAATGAATAATACGAAGAATATTCTATTATAGCCACTGTGATATTGTGTTTTGGTCGTGTTTCCGCTAAACTTTTCACCTGTTTGCTTCACTCTCCATCACAATCTCCAGGACGACTGAGGGAGAGGGAGAAGGAGTACCGTTGAACTAAGGGAGAGGGAGGGGTAGGAGGAGAGGAAGAGGGAGAGTGAGGAAAAGGGAGAGGTAGAGAAAGAAATCTCATGCATGCATAATCCTCTCAGACTACTTGTTCTCACATTTGAATCTGTCGATACTTTCTCTGCTCATTATCTTTAATATTTATTTATTTATAAATAAATTTCTATGTCAATTCAGGATGGAGGTAGGGGAGGAGAGTGCTGAGAGGGAGAGGGAGAGGGAGAATGACCGCTTGGAGATAGAGAGACAGAGGGAGAGGCAGAGATTCGAACACGATGTAATCAGCGAAGAATCGACCAATTCCGATAACGAGGAGAGTAATCGATTGGGATTGGAGGAAGAACAGGTTGGTTAGTCTAGCGTCTGCATTTCAATTTGACTGAAACACAATAATATGATGTACATAGATTGGATGTGAGGCCAGTGAAATAAGAAAAAAAATAAGGAAATGTTGAATATGCTTTATTCGCTGACATTTCGTGACTGACATCACATCCTTATTGCGTTAATAACCTCAAACTTGGGTAATTAAATCTTTTTTTCGAAACACAATAAGTTTATACTATAATTCGCATACGTGTTAGTAGACGATCGCTTCAGGCCACGCTATTTATCTGCGATGAGTATAACACCTTAAAAGCACACCCGGGCTAATTTGAAACTCTCCGCTCTGACCACACTCTCTCGCTTTCTTTGTCTGCGAAAGAGCATGGTCAAAGTGGAGAGCATACGTGTGACCTTATAGATTATTCACCCTGTTGTCTTGTTCCCAAGGGACCATTTCCTGTCGCTGATATCTTTGTTTTCCCTAATTGTAAGAATTCCGAAAAGCCATATCAACAGCGCTGAATGAGTTGGCATGACTACCGAGGAGTCAACAAATCCCAGTATCTCCTGACTCTTCCCTGGTGCTATTATGTATCAGCTTCTCGTATTATACCTATATTAATCTCATATTAGCATCACTCGTGCTTCTATCATGTTTGCGCGGGATATCCGTGAAATGTTATATTGTAAATACGCTTGCATATTACGGGATCGGTGAAAATGATTATAGATATTTAATCATAGAATGAATTTCTCGAATTGCAAACAATTACGATTTACATGGGAAAATAGCCTTGTCATTCTGTGGGTAATATAATCTCTAATTTAGTTCATTCCCTTATTTAAAATATGCCTGTATGGGTCCTGTTTTCCGAAATTCCTCTAATTTGTCGCAATCCTTTTTAACTGTTAAAACAGTCTTTAAGAGTAGCTTCATAAAATGGAGATTTCTCTCTTACGCAATCCTTAAAATGATTAAATACTTCAAAATGAGCATGTTTTTAAAAATTTGTTATGGTACCGAAGAGGATAATGCTTACTGGAATTTCCACACTTCTTCCACACTGTTCCTCTCCCTATCTATATTTCTCCCTCTCCCTCTCCTTTTAACCCTCTCTATCCCTCCATTTACTCCCGTTCGCCTCTCAATCCCGACTCATCGTTGCTAGGGCAACCCTTTGTGTTCGACTGATGAAAGGGGAGAGGGAGAAGGAGAGAGAGTGAAACAAGGAGAGGTAGAAAGGAGAGGGAGAGAGTGATGAATAATGGAGAGAGAGAGAGAGAGAGAGAGAGAGAGAGAGAGAGAGAAAGAGAGAGAGAAAGAGGGAGGGAGAGGGAGAGGGAGAGAGATAGAAGGAGAGGTAGAAACGGATATGAAGCCACCGGGGTATAAGTAATCCACTCTTTCCTCCTCTTTTGTCTTTCTCCCTGTTACATTACTATTGTCTTTTCAGTTATCAATTCCTTTCATTTGCAAAAAAACTATTAACCCCTGTAAAGACGATTATATGTTTTGTTCAAAAGTAGCTAAACTAAAAAAAGAGTGAACAAGGACAGTTTTCTCTGATTTTCTTTCCTTTTCTAGGATTTTCAACAGATCCTTATTCTCATCAGTAATATCATGACCATTATTTTCAGGGTCTATTCACCGGCCACGCAGAGGTTGTGGTGCCACCCGAATACGAGACCGACGAAGATCGTCCAATAGGTTAGATTAAGTGTTCGTGTAAAGTTCCTACAATAAATCATTAATATCACTACAATTTCCACCGAAAATTTTCTGCATCTCTACGCATTAGTCTGATTTTCTGTTTTTTCTTCGTATCATACATCATAAAGATGTATGATACGAATGAAAGAAATTTGCACGAGGAGAGATGAAATGAGGGGTGGGAATGGGGAAGTTGGTTCCATGAAATGTCTATGCAAACCTCAGTATTTCAGCCGGTGCCGAGCCTCCATTCGATCAGATCATAGCCGAGATGGATGGGAAGGATCGGGATGGACGAGAGAATCAAAAGGAACGAGGACGAGGAGTGGGACAACCCACGGTCATGCACAGTCTCATGGATGGAAGCAGTGGTTTGGCTTCTCTTCCTGTTTTATTATACATTTTCCGTACGTGTCTCCGGCGTAACGACGTTCACGTAAATTCTGCAGCATGTAAATTATAGAGAAAGAAAGAAAGGGAGAGACTTAAAAATTGGTTGTGTTAGAAAATTTTTAAAGAAAAAAAAACATAATTAATTTAATATCTTTCGGAATTTTACCTAAATGTACTACGACGTTTCTCAAGAGTGACAAGAAAGATCTGACAATTGAGCCGAGAAAGATATCCTTGTTGTTTAGCAGTTTTTTTCTTTGAATGGACATTTTAGATGACTCGGATGGCAACGATAGTTTCTCTGTTCACAATCGACAGATTGTACATCAACTGGAGAATCCCCTCGATTTCGGTGAGAGTTTTCTGCTAATGGGGATCTTTATATATTCTTTATAAATAGTTCTATAGTTTTTTTTTCTTAAAAAATTTGCAACACAACATATTATTAGTCTTTCTCTTTGTCTCTTTCCTTATAATTGAAGGGACACCCCGAACTAATGTTACTCCTTGGCAACGCTCTATCGCAGGCAAAGGAAGCGAGAGTGCGCTAAGAGTTAAAAAGCATTGATCGCCAGTAATGGAGAAATCTTATGGCAATTCAGCTGAGCAACACCACTAAACCAGCTGATAAAGTTGTTTTAAATACATTTAAAATCTATAAAAGATATATTGTATTATACATTAATTCCAGGCCAATCAGTATCTTATCCACCCGGTGATCCTCCTGCCTACACCTCGGACGATGATCTCGGACCATCTGCCAATAAAGCCGGAGGTTAGTCGTATGTCTGCCCCATTATGTATATGACCCAATGTACTTGCCATTTATTATTGACCGATTATTGATTGGAACGAGAAGTCTACAAAAATCTGCATTGCAGGACGTCCTCCGATCAACAACGTCATCTTAGGCTCGGTCACTCAGCCCTTCCAGAAGTTTGCGAGCGAGAAAACGAGAATGGTACATGCCATTATGAAATTTCTAAAGGAACATCCTGAGCTAATTTAAAACTCGTCGCTCTGGTAATGCTCTCTCGTAAGCAAAGGAAGCGATTACATTGCCAGATTGGAGAGTTTAAATTAGCACATGATGCGCTTTTAAATGAAAAGGCAGCATTTTACTTCTTTTGATTTGTCCTTGCTGTTAAACTAAACTTGCTTGTATTTGCCAATGTTAATAATAATAATTTATCTACGCCCGAGGCGCAACAGCAATTGAATGAACAATGGGTGGTAATATTTGATTGAAGACTCTCCGGATTCATTGAGAAAATGATAATTCGACGATATTGGGGTGGGCTTCCAATCGACGTTTAAATAATCTAATATTTGGGGCTGTTCGGATAATAACAGGTAATTGGGAGTATAATCGGGATGTTCTGAGTGGGAAAGAATGGAAACGTGGGGTACTGGTAGTGTGTTCAATGTGGACTCCAAAAGAGGATACTCGGTCACGGACTGGTTTGTATACATAGAAAGAGGAGGGTGAAATAATAGTAGAATTGTTCATAATCATATGAGCTAAACATAGATCACCTATGACTCTCCTCTCAGTTAACGCGCGCAGGCCAAGAAATTTCAGACGATCAAGGTAAGAAGGGAGAGAAAGAGGATAGGAGGGGGAGGGAAAACAATGTTACTAAAGTCGACTAAAGTGAACTAAAATAAGTAAGCTAAAATGACTAAAGGTAACTAAAACTGGCTTTTTCTAGGTTGCCCAAGAGGAGAGTGCCGATGATGATGATGATCGATATGGATCGGAAGGGGAGGAGCCCATCTATCCCGGTGGTCATGCTCCCCTCATGCAGGAGTTGATGAATCAGCCTGAAGGAGATTACAAACAAAGCAGTAAGCCATTTTGCACCTAGACCCAGTTCGCTACAACACTAACACATGTCCCTTTAGCTAGTAGCATGGAAAATCACTTGATTAAAAAGTGAGACTAGAATCGATTAAATAATAATTACAGAATATAATAATTGCAGAATGGTACGCAGAGTTGGACAGCGATCAACGTCTTATGGTCAGCTATTTCACCGGATTCGATGTATGTACTCATTTATTTCTTTACTTTATTTATGTAAATCATTTAATACCAACAAACATTAAGTAGAATAGAATATATCATTTTTCTATATTCCTACAGTATACTGTTAATACCGTAGACCTACCATAAAGTGTGCACATACCACGTGCAATGGCTACAGTACACCTACAGTATACCTTTACATAGCCACCGTACATCTACAGTATGCCCTTATAGATTGAGCCTCTTCCAATCGAGACCCATTTCTACTCATTCCACGTGGAGATGATACCGGCAGTGGGTGATCTCGATCCCTTCATCAAGGTTCCCCGTCCAGATGAGGTCTGTGATCTTATTGATTTATTGATTTATTGATCTTATTGATTTATCGATTTATCGATTTATTTTTATCTACGCATAGATCTCTAACAATAACTTCTCTTACCATAGATCGTGGTTATTGCTAGTCAACTTTTAATGAATATGATCTCAGAAATAGAATATACAAGGCGTGCACAGAAGTACTGTTGTAAAGAGGCAATTCGAAACTCTCTGCAACGGCTAGTCTCTCTCTCGCTTTCTTTGCCGGCGAGAGGGTGTTGCCAGAGCGAATAAAAATAAGCTCGAGAGTTCCTTTAAAAATACAAATATGATAGATTGCACAGAATAGCTAATAAAAACGTATATCAAAAGCAATATACAGAACATTTGCAAGACTCGGAAAGGTCGTTGAATGCGTGAGATTCCCTAAGATGGAGTAAGAAGAGTGAGAGATGGACTCACATCCGCCGCTTACAACGATTATCGTGAATAAGATGTGGAAAGGTGGGATTGAGGGAGAGGGAGAGGGAGAGATGATGAATAGCAGAGGGAGAGGGAGAGTGAATGAATGAATAATTCGTTGTGGCTGGACACTATTTAGACATAGACTGGGTGAAGAGGTCCATCTACTCAGCTGAGCTCTCATCGATTGTCTCTTTCATTTGATTACCACTATAAAAAAATTTTTTAGATCATCCTTGTCTTTCATATTGATAGTATCTACGTCTAGGTCTTGCGAGCGATTCTCACTTGCCCTTTACCTTGCTCTTCAAAACGTAGCGCTGAAAGGCTAAATGAAACACCATAGGGCACATTATTAGCTAACTTATTTATTTAAAAAATTACATTTAAAGTGCATGCATACTTTTTCTTGTGCATTTATTAATAATACTAATTTAAATGTGTATTGTATTGCATAGACGTAGCGGCCGAAACACCATAAGGCACATTATTAACTAATATATTGGGTTTTCAATTTATTTTTAACGTGCAAGTAAACCAATAATAGTACATCCAATAATATTACTAATTTAATACATCCAGGTTGACGACAACAACGGTCTGACGTATCTGGACGAGCCAGCCGTCGTCCAGAGTGATCCCGTCATTGTCGATATGCAAATGAGGACAACGGTGAAGGTTAGGCCCCGCCCACTTATTGATTTTTCAAACTCGAAATCCAAACGAAAGTATAATTTGATCTCCAGGGTCTTGTCACACTCGGAAAGTCAGAGACAAATGTGATTGCTCCTTTAAGGACGTCGACAAAGCTCCGGAGGTGCGCGAGGCAGTTCCGATGAAGAAATTGGAGCGAGCCGATCGAAATACGAAACAGATCGATGATTGGATCAATAATATTAAGGTATGTTTTTTGTTCACTCGACAGCAGCGATATCAATAGGAAAATGCGCAGACCTCTTTAGACTGGATGTGAAACATATTCGTTTAGTCTTTCGTAAATTTATATCAGATTATGCTTTCATTCATTTTTTGTGCACACATTACATTATGTCGGAGTGCATAATACTGAATAAAGTGAAACTGCGGTAGGGATTCGAACCCGTAACCTCTGGGTGACGTAGGGATTCGTACCTGGATTTTCATGAATATTCACGGGCCTCCTTTCAGCATCCTACCTTAAGCGCACAAGTATTTAAAAAATCAATCGATAAATCAATAATCTCATTCAGGATCTCCATCGTAGCCGACCGCCAACCAACGTGCACTACTCCAAAGGCATGCCAGACGTGGAGAAATTGATGCAAGAATTTCCACCGAATGTCGAGAAAGCACTCAAGGATATCACCGTAAGCATTTAATACAGTTTTAGAAGGAACGTTAAATTTTTCATGAAACCACTACATTTTGCTTTATTTTTGGTACGATATGGGAAGGTATTCAGAACAGGAGATTCTTGGATAGAGTGGAATGTGTCTCATAGTTGACAAATTTATTGAGTTCTATGATTCATTTAAACAAAATATGAATCAATTTATTTTAAAAAAGCAACCAAGCAAAAATAATTAAATGTATTAAGGTAATAATTTGTAGTTCTTCTTAACTTATTTTTTTCGAGGTACACTACCACGATGTGGCACAGTACAATTATTCAACCATTTTCATGTAGTTGCCCTAAAATGTTTAATTCATTACAACTCGCATAATAAAATAATAGTATTACTTTACAGTTGCCTACGGCAGAATTGGACGTCCCCCTGGAGACCTATGTCGATATCGTCCTGAACATTCTCGATATCCCCGTACAGAAGTGGGTTTCGTAACATTTATATATATGAGAGGAATCGCCAGAGGTTCGACCACCCCCCGGACATAGAAATTTCGACCCCCTGAAAAATTCAGATTAAGTACTTTGAACGATGCTCTATCGAACTGCGTTGGCCGAATTGGCATATCTGCTCTCATTTTCGAGTTACGGTAGGTCAAAGTTGGCAGGTACGGTATTTTTGGCTCGAGTGTGCGTCAGAAAAATGATCATAACTCCGTTCAAAATAATGATACACACTTTTTCAAAAAAAAGGATCGAAAGAGGAGAATTTGGGCAACATTTCCCAGTTGATGCCGTCATTTGTCGACCATGCGCCGGTGCGGGGCGGTCGGTTTTATGAAAAAGTGACGTAACTTTCCTAATCGGAAAAAGTGCACTTTCTTCTATCCGCGTTTTGTTGCACCCATATGTGTCTAAAAATGACCTAAGTTTCAGAGGATTTGAGAAATGCAAAAAAAAGCGTTGATTTTAGTGACGCGACCTCGGACCTGACATTGGAAAGAACGGCTTATTCCTTTATCAAGAGACAGCAAAGGTGCTTAAATGACTCAAAAACATTCAAAAAAACATTAAGAGCTCAAAATACCCATATATGACAGTTATTTGAAACACAAAATCAGCGAATTCCGAAAAATTTGAAAAAAACCCATATTTTGCTTTTCCACGTGGAAAAAACGTCTCAGTAATGTTAATTAATCTTTATAATATTTCTTATAATGTTTTTGAACATTTTTGCTTTTGGAAGTGAAGGCCTATCTGCTCTTAGAGCCGAGATATCCGCCCTCGAGATTACACGCGCGCGCCCCAACTCCGCACGATGTGTTGCCATAAAATGAACGTTTTCCAGCTCAGAATGACTCAAAACAACTTGTTTCATCATTCTTATCACGAAAAAAAACCTTGGAACAAGTTTACTGTGTCTGTAAAAATCAGCAAAAGATTTGGATCGAACCGGGGTTCGAACCCGCTCGGTGTTTTTAGAGCGGTACCTCTTTACTTCTTTACCTTTATTGAGCGTATAAAAATCACTTGTATTATTTGTAGAAGAGAACTTTCTTGCTTTGCATAGTTCAGAAACTATGCCGATCTCTTTTATATATAATATAGCGCGCGGCGAAGGCCAGCCGGGTTAGAGAGAGGCAGCGGAGAGACAATCGAGAGGCGGGGCGAGATGTAGAAGGCTACATCTCGCCGCGCCTCTCGATTGTGACTTCCGTTCGTTAGCACCGTTTGTCATTTTCTTATGCAAGTACATTTTATACGCACAATACCACCGATTTTTACAGACACAGAAAACTTGTTCCAAGGTTTTTTTTTCGTGATAAGAATGATGAAACAAGTTGTTTTGAGTCATTCTGAGCTGGAAAACGTTCATTTTATGGCAACACATCGTGCGGAGTTGGGGCGCGCGCGTGTAATCTCGATGGCGGATATCTCGGCTCTAAGAGCAGATAGGCCTTCACTTCCAAAAACAAAAATGTTCAAAAACATTATAAGAAATATTATAAAGATTAATTAACATTACTGAGACGTTTTTTCCACGTGGAAAAGCAAAATATGGGTTTTTTTAAATTTTTCGGAATTCGGTGATTTTGTGTTTCAAATAACTGTCATATATGGGTATTTTGAGCTCTTAATGTTTTTTTTGAATGTTTTTGAGTCATTTAAGCACCTTTGCTGTCTCTTGATAAAGGAATAAGCCGTTCTTTCCAATGTCAGGTCCGAGGTCGCGTCACTAAAATCAACGCCTTTTTTTTCCAATTCGGAAATCCTCTGAAACTTGGGTCATTTTTAGACACATATGGGTGCAACAAAACGCGCATAGAAGAAAAGTGCACTTTTTCCGATTAGGAAAGTTACGTCACTTTTTCATAAAACCGACCGCCCCGCACCGGCGCATGGTCGACAAAAGACGTCATCAACTGGGAAATGTTGCCCAAATTCTCCTCTTTCGATCCTTTTTTTGAAAAAGTGTCTATCATTATTTTGAACGGAGTTATGATCATTTTTCTGACGCACACTCGAGCCAAAAATACCGTACCTGCCAACTTTGACCTACCGTAACTCGAAAATGAGAGCAGATATGCAAATTCGGCCAACGCAGTTCGATAGAGCATCGTTCAAAGTACTTAATCTGAATTTTTCAGGGGGTCGAAATTTCTATGTCCGCGGACCCTCCGAAACGGTCGATTTTCTCGCGATTCCTCTCATATGTATATATTTTTGCCAAATATAATGTTTTAAAGTCACAACCGAGCTAATTTTACAAACCGCTCTGGCTACACTCTCCTGTAGTCAAAAAAGAAGGAAATCATTGCCAGATCTGTGAGTTTCAAATTTGCTCGATTATGTCCTTAAAGGTGGAGACCCGCGAATGATCATGCAAATTTCCTA
The DNA here is from genome assembly GCA_943737045.1 of Parapristionchus giblindavisi. Classification (NCBI taxonomy): domain Eukaryota; kingdom Metazoa; phylum Nematoda; class Chromadorea; order Rhabditida; family Diplogasteridae; genus Parapristionchus; species Parapristionchus giblindavisi. Next base: position 303,777 of record CALSFV010000077.1, on the reverse strand, counting down.
CATCTCGCTTATGCTAGGGTGTAGTGATATGCAAGAAGATAGGGAGTCTACTTATCGTTCCCTTAGCCTAGTGGTAAAACTTCTGACTAGAAAGCGCATGGTCGTGGGTTCGAATCCTATTGCCGAACTTTCCTATTTTCAAAAAGCGCGCCTTTCCCTGCACGGGGCCTGATGGTTCATTCATGTTTCTAGCGATCAATAAGCTGAATCATCATAAAATAAATAGTGTACGGTATGTAGAATAACTTTTGCTATGATTCTGTATTCACAGTTTGTTCACGAAAATATTCGCGGGAGTCCACCTTTAAAGGTGTCCGGGCAATATTTTCGTGAACAAACTGTGAAGACAGAAAGATAGCAAAAGTAATTCTGCATACCTTACATAAATTAGTTTATGCTAATTTAGCTTATTGATCGCTAGAATCATGAATGAATCCATGCTTGATGTACAGGCAAAGGCGCGAAATTTTGAAAATAGGAAAGTTCAGCAATAGGTTTCGAACCCGTGACGTTACGCTTACTAGTGAGCACTTTTACCACTGCGCTACGGGATTGATGAATGGTTGTGCTAATTTCTTGCATATAACTTGTCCTTTGCATAATAGAATGTTATGCATTTGCATCAACATTCGAGGGCCTCCATCTTTAAAGAATAAATCAGTATTACACAACGTTTATGACGCCTAAAATTCTTACATGGTAGGTGTGTCGCTATAGCCCAGAACCTAGATAGTAGTGTTTTGTCTTTGCGATTTTACAATTAGACAAAGACTCTTTGTCGTGTTTCATTTCTATCAAACTCGGACTTCGACCCCAACATGACGCCTGTTAGTCTTGATCGAGAATAGGTTCTAGTTGATGATTATAATTTGTATGATAATGGTCTATATTTGCCCGTGGCTAGAAAGCACGACCAGAGCACACATTTACCCATTTTGAGAATATTTGTTACACAAATTCTCATTATTAGTTGGTAAAAATATAGTCACATTGTCCTCGTTGTGCTCTCAGGAGCAAAAAAAATCTCCCGGGACAGACTAGTAATGATCTCGTCTGTCGTTCTCGTGACTTTGCAAAACCCTGTGTACTTTAGTTCTTATGTTCGTAATTTAATACTGTGACCTAGCTGTTACAGTTCTTTTCGCTTCTTCTTATTTTATCACTTGTACTATCAATTATTTTTAACTCTGTCATCTAATTGAAAGATGCGATAAATATTTATAAATAAAAAATATCGACTCTCCGCTCTGGCAACACTCTCTCGTAGGCAAAGAAAGTGAGAGAAGATTGAAAAAAGTGGAGAGATTCAGATGATCTCGGGATCTGCCTTTAACAAGGGGATGGTCGCAACTTGTCCTGGCCATATGACATGGCAATAGCATTGCTAGGATCAGTTTTCGATGCTGATTACGAATCCGTTTTCAGAAAGTGCCTAATCGACCTGAGTTTCGAGGAAATCGATATTTCGATTCGGAAATTCGTGTGGTTTCCTGCTCAATCCGTCCGGGTGGGCTGGTGAACATCTATAAACTCTCGCAGTAGTCTACCTTTCATCACCGGATCTTTCCGATGCGATCCAGATAGTTTATGAGGGAAAATACACGAATTTTCGAATTAACAGGCCAAATTTTAATACCGATTTTCTCGAAACAGAGGTCGATTAGACATTTTCTGGATACGGATTTGTAATGAGCATCGAAAACTGATTCTAGTCATGCATTTGCCGACTCATATGGCCAGGACAAGTTGGGAGTATCCCCTTGTAAGTAGATCATAGATAATTATGTTCCATGAAATATGATTTACGCATCTCGAAATTACGGAATGATTATTGATTGATCGCACATTTCAGATCACGCATAGAGTCTCTGCATGCACTGTTCTCGTTGTACGCAGAGTTCAAGAACAGTCAGCACTTCCGTGGAATCGGACAGGGAACAAGGAGCAAACCATCGGCTGATCGATTGGAATTATAAATTTAATTTTACAAACTTCTAAAATTCAATCGATTCCAATTTTCGAGTCTCTGAAACAAATTTGTCGTCTGGCTGGTTGTGAGTAATCAATTGTATGAACGCGCTAACATTTTATCAGTGCATCACTCCGAATTTAATCCTCCACGCCCATAATCTTACTCAACCTGATATAATAGTAATTTGATGTGATCTCATTGTTCAACATTTGTCAATCATCTGTCAAACGAAATTCGATCGCTGTGAACCTTTTCCCGGTGATAAATCTATTAAGTTAACTCATTTTATTTATTTATTTATTTATTCTATATTTCTTCATTCCTTGGGAACAAGATTGAAAGAACGAGAGTGATTTCGGATTTCGGTTTCGGTTTTGGCTACTCATTGGTACTTGGACAACAAAAACTTTAAAGGCACACCACGAGTTAATTTCAGTATATCCGCTCTGGCAATGCTCTCTAGCCTTCTTTGTAAACGAGTGAGCGTTGCCAGAGCGGAGAGTAAAATTAGCAAATTATTTAAAGGGTGTACCTTTAGATCATTTTCTAATAAGGATGAAGTGCTTCCGCCTACATTTTGTCAGTTTATGCCCCTAGCAAACGTGGGCAAACACTCTCTACGCTAAACCCAAACCCTTTCTTTCTCCTTGGAGGAGTGACGCGAACTCATTTGAGGCTTTTCTGCAGAGGGAAGTCCACTCATATTACCCCGCAATATTTGCTCATTCTAAATGAATACGGGCCTATGAGTGCTTACACCGAACCATATTTAGTCCAATATATTGATTCAAAAGAGCTCATTACTTCAGAGTTTTAAGAAATTCGATATTCTTACAAGTACCTAATGACTACTCTTGTTGTACGTGTATGTTAACATTACGTAAGATTTTTTGTAAGATTTCAAGCTTATTCGCGATTCCTTCGTAATCGTATGCACAGTTCAAGCCATTTTTGCTTTTCAAGGGAGCGTTACCTCTCTTAATGACCTCTTCATTGCGCACACTATTTCTCTGTTCTCTAACAACGAGATAGCATAGCACGTCGAAGAGGCTATTGAGAGAGGTTACGCTCCCTTTAAAGCCAGACAAGTGGGACACACTAGCTGTTGAAATAAATGATATGAACCATATTTCTCACTACTTATTTGTTCTGCTTATTGAAGCAAGTATGCATACATCTCTGAAACAGAATAGTTAAAGTCACTCCCCGAGCTAATTTTACTCGCCGCTCTGGCATCGCTCTCTCGTAGACAAAGAATGCGAGATTGTATTGCCAGAGCGGAGAACCTGCATTAAAGGACGTTCTGGAGTCGGACTCTTGCGATCGCTCATTACTCCCCAGTGCAATTGAGAGACAAAGTCAGGATAAGATAGAGCCATATAAAGACTGCACGATAGTTAATAGGGCCACGAATGGGCTTCGCTGACGTAGAATCGTTTAGAGAGCGCCATAAAAGAACGCAGAAAGTGACACTCTTGACCGGCAAAAAAGTGGGCGGAGTCGCGCTCTAAAAAGACCTACTGAACAGATGGAGAAGACACAGCGCCAGTGAATCATTCTCGATTAGGACACACTACTCGCTATCTCTGCCTCTGCCTCTCCCTCTCCCCCTGCCTTCTCTACCTCTTCCTCTCCCTCTGCCTCTACCTCTGCCTCTCCCACTCGTTCGACTGCTTATTAATAGTCATTAGACCTCCTATCCAGTCATATCATCCCAGTCATCACTCATTCCTCTGAAGAATGCGGTTGCTGAACGCCACGACTGTTTTTGCAATGAGTCAGTATCTTTATTTTTCATTAAATGTCTCACAAAGTTTAATTGTCTTTATGCTACTGTAAAAGGTTTATTTTCAGTTTATTTTGTACGAACCCATCCCACTCATGAACTACCATGTGCTACCAGGTGCGAGGCTCAATTTAAGTCGGACTTTAGGGTATGTCATTTTCCTTTTCGTTTATGTATCATACATCTTTTCGTTTCATCTAGTCATGATCAAATGTAACTTTGTGATACTTCAGAATATCGAACATGCTGGCCATTCTATGTGTTTCATTTTCCGTAAAAAATGTCCTGAGCTCATTTTTGGCTCCGCTCTGGCAAATCTAAAAGCGAGAAAGTGTAGTCAGAGCGGAGAATCCCAAATTAGCTCGAGGTGTCACTTTTAAAAAGAATTTGTCAGATAAACTTCAACATCGACTACGATCGTCAATTCTTCCACGTTCCTCTCGACTCTCTCGTCGTGTCGTCCGTCTCCAATCTCACCACCTTCTGTGTACTCCTCGAGCAGAGAGGCGACTGCAATAAGAGGTTGATCTTTAATCTTTGGTCTTTGATCTTTGATCTCTGAAATTATCACTGTTTGATCTTTGATCTTTGATCTCGAGTCATCTTGTCTAAAATTATGTGTGTGTTGATCATTTGATCTCTCGCTCATAAAACCAACAGTTAGTGTTTGCACCATCTGACCTTTCGAAGTATTTGCGAAGTTTTTCCTCTAATTTTGAAATTCTTCATGAAACATGTAAAGACGTGATCGGGAATTGTCCAATACATAACATGAGGAAATAAGGCGTGCTATTAATTGTGAAATAATCACCGAGCAATGTATAATCAGCTGATGAGCTCTTGATTGGTAATTGATAAGACGGTTTTGATGATGGGGAAATGAGACAGGGTGGAACCTGTTTAATTCTGAAAACTCATGCACTCATGGAAAATTCTCTTAGACGGTGTTACATTTTTCAAAACGAGTGCACGCCGTAACGACGGAGATGTTACGGCGGACGTTTTGAAAATGTAACACCGCCTTAGAGATACATTGTCTAATTTGTCACAGAGGTTAGCTTACTTCAAAGTTTCAAAAAAGACAATACTCGCTTGAGATGGGGGGGGGGTTGGAGTAAGATAACTAAGTTATCTCGAATATGAGCGAACTTTTCTTTAATTATCGAGACTAAGATACCCTACACAAAATTATAGAAAAACTGGACGCACCATTATCATGAATTGTTTCAGAGAGTGCGGGTCCATCTGTGAGCTCAAGTCATCAGAGCACGAATTGTGCGAGAAAAAGTTGATACGAGACAATATTCCATGCCTGAGGTTAGTTTCTATTCCGTTAGGCGTGTGTGTCGAGTTACATTTTGTTAGCGCATATGTCCGCGTAAATTTTGGAGTATGCAGGGTGCCAACTGGATACCCTGTGAGTTACTGTAATACGTTATTATCGACATCGATAAATGATGGATACCTACCGAAAAAATCCTTTTTCAGTTTTCCACTTCGGACACAACACACACTAAAATTTACGTGGACATGTACGTAAGCAAAATGTAACGTTAGTTTAAGTGGCGTAAGGCGTATTTATCGACGCATTCATCTTAGCTCGTCAAGGGTAGCTTCACCTATCAATTACGCCGCATTCAGCATAGATACCCAATACATTACGTGCAAAAGAAGAGAGACTGATCTTTGTAGTTCCCTTGTTCAAACGTAGAAATCCCAAGGACAGTCATAGTGAATAAATATTTAAATTTTTATTTTGCTTTTAGAAAATATTCTATTTCAATATCTGCTAGACATTTTAAAATTCAAATAAATCAAATAATTTCATAAAATTACATAAATAACAATAACAATAACAAAATAAATAACATAAAATTGAATTTCAGAAAAATCAAAATGCAGATGTACTGAACTCATTAGATATTAATATTATATTTGCAAAACTCCAAACTCCATCACTCTCTCATTGCTTTTTCCCCTTCATTGTTTATGTTTTTTACTGATGGATAGACATTTTTTCATTCAGTCTGAACTGTATTTCTTGTAAACGAATAAATTATTATTAGTATAAATAAATAAATTAAGAGAGACGAATCCGCACGTCCAATTGGGCTGTTCTCGACTGTGTCGATCTGCTTTCTATCCTCCTTCCGACGAACATCTCACCCTTCTCGAACAAGAACAACACAGAGATTGCGTGTTCACCTACTGCCATAAGATGTGTCAGGTACGACAGCACCCCGTGCATTCTCGTTGGCCGGTCAAGATATTATATTACGACTGGGGGAATTGACATTGGTCTGATTTGTCGAAAGTAAGATACATATTGTTATTCAATGAACTGATTGGATGGATCCAAATTACAACATCAAAACTTAACAAAAAATCTATCAATATCATCATTGTATTTTACAGCAAGCAGTGATCAGCCATCTCTGCCCTACTCGGTACATCACCTCGTCTCGTGAATCAGTCGAATCGTACTACAACGCTTACCTTATGGAAGACGCTGCGTACATTGAAGAAGAAGGAGACGATGAATTCCCCTCGTTCTGTAGGAAAGTCACTCCCGGATTTGATGAGGTGGGACACATTCCGGTTTTTTTTCTTTTTTTTAGATATATTTTACTTAAATATTTTCAAGTTTCACAGTTTTTGGGGTAAATTTTAAACTTTTTTAGGCTTTCATATAGGACAGTGTATTTGAAATTTTTTGCAAAATCCACTCAGCAGCGCATTTTGGCCATGTTTTGTTATTTCAAAAAACACAAAACCAGATATTGCATGTTACAGAAAGAGCTGTCTTCTTTCTGATAGGAAACACCTAGATAAAGTATATTCAGAATGAATAAACCCATCTCAGAATATTTTGCCAGTTCGAATTGAAAATGACAATAGAGTTTTGCCCAGTTTTGCTGTGTGAGAACTCGCCATTTCCTTCATTCTGCCCAGTTCTTGCCATACAAGAACTCGCCAGATTTCATTCTGCCCAGTTCTTGTCATGCAAGAACTGGGCAGATTTCATTCTGCCCAGATCTTGTCATGCAAGAACTGGGCAGATTTCATTCTGCCCAGTCCTTGTCATGACAAGAACTGGGCAGAATGGGAGGCGCCCCCTACCACCAACCATCCAGGATGGGGCCTGGAAGGCGAAGAGCGCCCCAGCCCGCTCCTGCAGGGCGACATCTCCAATAAGGAAGTCCGGGGCAGAGAAGGGCCTTCATCGCGAATGCCCTTCCCCAAATCAAAATTCTCTCCGAGGAGAGTGGCGCAACCGATACATCAGAAGCGAAGAATGAGAATTTGGAGAGCCTTTTATAGGGATCACAACAAACTACATAACGAATTTGACTAATAGGAGAGCTAGATAGTGCGTACCCTCTAGCTCTCTCACACTCTCTCACTCTCATTAGTCAAATTCGATTCATAGTCTCCCTATAAAAGGCTCTCCACATTCTCATTCTTCGCTTCTGATGTATCGGTTGCGCCACTCTCCTCGGAGAGAATTTTGATTTGGAGAAGGGCATTCGCGATGAAGGCCCTTCTCTGCCCCGGACCTCTCCTTATTGGAGATGTCGCCCTGCAGGAGCGGGCTGGGGCGCTCTTCGCCTTCCAGGCCCCATCCTGGATGGTAGGTGGTAGGGGCCCCTCCCATTCTGCCCAGTTCTTGTCATGCAAGAACTGGACAAAATGAAGGGGCGTGTCTCTGGCTGACTGGAGACTCGCCCCTTCATTTTGCCCAGTTCATGCACGGCAAGAACTGGGCAAAATGAAAGAAATGGCGAGTTCTTGCACGGCAAGAACTGGGAAAAACAATATGTTCTCTTAGAACTTTGTCAGTAGGAGCTGTAATTGGCCTAACAGACAAACAAAGTCAAACGGCGCAAAAATATGGCATTTATATTTTTTTGACACATTGTATCCAATGCCCTCTATATCAGCCTCACTTTTTCCATAGTGACTGTGGCAGTAAAGAAAATCTATGTTTTATGGCTTCCAAGTAGATATTGCAAAAATTTTCAAATGCACTGTCCTATATTTTAAAATGGAAAGTATCCTTTCCAGGACGCTCCTCGTTCCGTTCGTATCGCTAATGCCCGCATCGTACAGAGTCTGCACGAGCGACTCCGAACTTTCATTGAGACTATATAATTTATTGATCATAACACGTTATCGTTTTCTTGAATTATCGATAGTTTAAACTCCTGTTAGTGGCATCGCTCTATTGAATTTTGATTATTTCAAAAAAAATCCGCCCATTCGTTAATTTTCGATTGATTGAGTATCCATCTTTTCAGTAGCAATAGCCCGTTATTATCCATGTTTATTGATTATTTCTAAGACACCGCATATTACATTATTCCGTTACCTATTAGTCGTTAATTATCGATTGATTTATCTTGTCTTGTTATTAGATACCGCCGTGATTCAGTTACCATAGTTCTAGTGCCAGTGTTTTCCCCGATTACGGTCATTTGGAAAGCTTTATCGATTTTAAATAACACTTGCAGATCTCTTGAAATGAATGTATCACTCAAACCGTCTTATGAACAAGGAAATATTATATTTTATTGCATGTGATATTGCAAGCACTGACCAACATAGAGAAAAAATGAGAACGAAACTCTTGCCATCGGCCTCTTCTTCCTCATTCAAGAAAAAAGATAAAGAAACCGCCGCCAACAGTTTCGTCCCCTTTAAATAGCGCACCCGAGCTAATTTGACTCTCTGGCCCCGCCCTCGCGGACAACGAAAGCGAGAGGACGTTGTCAGAGCGGAGCGTTTCAAATTAGCTCGACGAGCCTTTAAGAATGGAAAACAATAATGATGTGTGATAATGTGATACGATATAGATAATGGCACGTTGAAAGCAGGACAAGGAAGAATGAAAAACGGTCATGAAAATCGATAATTTAAATAAACTAAAAAACTCCGTTAGGCAGATCTCGTAAAGCAGGCTGCAGTTGTGAAATGCATTTGTAATGTCATGGGAAAGATTGCATGAAAGGTGAGAGGAATGTTGAGTGATAGGGCAGGGAATATCATAGATCAAGGCATCTATATCACATACAAGTTTCCGGTTTTGTGAAGTAGGAGGTATAAAGGATATGAGAAGACGGCACTAGGTCGGGTGATAACGGTGGAATGAGAACCAGCTGACTGAGAACTATTTGCATGCTTTGTCTATTCATTGGCACTTGTCCCTCATATAGTAGAAGTATAGTAACAGTATATATAACATAGTGACGGTGAACTATTTGCATATCAGAGACAAGCGTTAAAGAATGAACAAGTATGCAAATAGTTCTCATCCAGTCGGTTCTGAATCTACGGTTCTCATCCGACCTAGTACTGAAAATACGAATCTATAATTGAGCATACTACGAACGACACGTGGGGATAAGGCAAAAATCAATCAATAAGTCATAAAACTAGTCTATTTGTGCGTATAGCACAGTGCTCTACCGATGAAATTGCGAGGAAGGGTACCGAGGAGCACTGGCAGGAAGAGGAATGAATGAAGTAGACCAAAGAAGAGATGGATAAGAGTGAGTAGAGCCAGAGTTGAGAATAGGGGGATGGGTGAGAAGAGAATGGGCAGCATTATCAAGACACCAGCGATGGAGGACTGAAATTAATTTAATTTAATTTAATTTATAAAATATTTAAATTAAAATGAATAGAAATAGAAATTTAATTTTTTTTCGAATATAATTTTATATTGTATTTGTAGTTTACACAATACTAAAATAAGATTGATAGCAACCCAAGACATAGTTCAAATAATAAGAAATAAATTTGAAACATACATTAAATGTAGGAAGCGCAGCTCTTTTCAGCGTTCGTTTCACTCGTCGACTCGTCTCAGCCTGGGCAATGTCCTAAAATTAAATTAAGTAATCCATCGCTTCATTACCGTCTTTGTAGTAATTTCATTTTAATTTTTAATTTTTTTTGTTGTAATTTTCATCTTTGCTACCCAAGTCGTATTTCGTATTTCTGCGTACTCTACCTATCAAAAAATATATCAGAAATTATACTTTACTTTTGCACCGCATAACGTATATTATTATTATAAAACTATATTGTGACAGCACCTCCAACATATTCAGAGTAATAGTGTTACCCGAAAGATGTCTCACCGATAAACTAGATTAGCTACAAAACTCTTCAAAAACCATCACAATAAGTCAACTATGAAGTTAAAGGGAGCGTAAACTCTCTCAATGGTCCCTTCGATGGGCAATGCTTTCTCGTTGTTAAACAATGTTGAGAGACCATTGAGAGAGGTAACGCTCCCTATAACGCAGTGAACCCTCTTCAATACTGACTAAAGTTAATGATACCTTGTAGATGCCGGTTTCATGATAGTAGAATACGAGATGAACAACGAGGCGAGCGGTCGTGCACGAGATCAGAATGAGGAAGGCTACGGAGAAGGGATGAAGGGTCATTCCGAAGAACAGAGCGAATCCGAAGGTCACTGAAATGATCAGAGAGTTAGGCCAGAGTGTAACAATGCTGAATTCATCGCCTATAAGCGTATGTATTCGACAATTGTCACTTCATTATAAATAATCACTTCCTATGAATTTGTTTGATTCTTAAAGGCGCACTCCGAGCTAATTTGAAACTCTCCGATCTGGTAGTGCTCTCTCGTAGACAAAGCGAATGAGCATTGCTAGAGAGGAGTGTTTCAAATTAGCTCGATGAGTACCGATAAGGTATTATAGCGGTAAACAATGACGTTTTAAAATAATCAAATAACTCTGACAACCTGATTACAACAATAACTGCGGTAAATTCTTACTGTAGTAGATGGAGAAAGAGGTGGCAAATACGACCAGAGTTGAGACAACATTGGGCGAGAAGATGAGGAAGAAGAGGAAGACGAAGGAAAAGAGGAACACCGGGAATCTACAATGAAGATGTCGATTATTATTATTAGTAGTAGTTGAGATGTCGATTATTATTATTAGTAGTAGCCGACTCATGGAGATGCGGTATTTTTTTAACATTCATTTTTAAACAATTTAATTAAATATGGCAAATCATATTATATAATTTATATGGTTGAGAAGTAACTGTAATTCAAAGAAAACTGACAGTGTGGCGATATAGGGAATCTCCAGCAGAACGTCAACCATGGCTACTTCCGTGTCAAATGGAACCAGATCGAACTGCGGATACTTAGCGGCTACCTGAAAGATCAAAGATCAAAGATCAAAGATCAAAGATCAAAAGATCAAAAACCAACCTCTCGACATTGTTTGATGAGCCTGGCCTTACCGGCGAGTGAGCGAGTTCCGTTAAAGGCTACCATGACGATCATTCGATTGATATCAGGAGTGCCACTGATGATAATATTTTTATAACGATTTTCCCACGTGAGCTCCCGAAGTTTCTTTGAAACTCCTAACGTTGGTAAGATAATCATATCAGAGAGCATTAAAAAGGATTGCGATGATCCTTGAAAGGGGCTTTCTCTTTCAAGAATCTACGAGATAACGGAGCATTTCAAATTAGCTCGAGTTTTAAATTTTTTTTGGAATTTAAAAAATGACACTGAATTTTTAAAAAAAAACAAATAAAACTAACTCATCGTTCCAAGTGTATCTCACTCCGCTGTTCCATGCATTGTACACTTCATGAGTGATGAACGAACGGAATTGGGTCATATTCAGGCCTGAACTTTTTGTGACTTAAGATTTAACTTCACTTAACCTTGTGCTTAACTAGCTCTAGACTTAACTTAACCTAACATTTAGAACTTTATACACTTTAAAGATGTATCAATGTTTAGAAAGGGTGTGACACCCTTGGGCAACTCGATGTGATTCGAGAACAACAAATAGATAGTTTAATAAAAGTGTCAACCTATTATAATTTCAAATTAACAAAAAGTTGCAAAAGAATGTAATAATTGTAATAATCAACTTTGCTACCACGATTGTAGCACCGTATGTATGAGTAAAAAAGTATTCAATCGTCAAATTGTATTTCAATTTCTTTTGTCCGCATAAAGTTTATTATTATTATTAATGCAAATTTAAAAAATATTATCCGCTCACTTGTGGTCGTGATAGGATTCGCTCCAGTGTGACGCATGAAGTCATAGATCCAAGTCATATCGGCCTCCTTACCAAGGGCATAAGGAAGATGTTGCGTTTCGTCTAGGAATTTCTGAAAAAGATAATCTTAATAGGAATATTTTCAAAGATCGTTTTTCCATCTATCGATTTCAAACAAAGCGGCAACCCTTTTTTCAAAAGAAGTAAAAAGATCAAATGTAATTATGATTGCCTATTCAAAGCAATAACAAAATAAATACAAAAAATAGAAATTCATACCATAAACTGTCCGTACTCATGCTCATTCTTGAAGTCGGGTGGTCTTTCGACGAAGAAGATAATATGAAGAAGATCAGGCCATACCTGAGAAAAGTATACCTTCAGATGTAGATTTTAATTTTGTTTATTCGAAAAAAACTCCTATTGAATTACATAGCTACCACTTCCATTGAAAACTGCTTTTCATCCAAAAATCGAAATCGCCTGTATCCAACGGAACTTTATCTCATTTCTATCCCAATGTCTCTTATACATGGATAAATAAATAAATAAATAAATGACTGAACCAACCACATCGGTCATGATTGAGGCTCCCTTGTGGCCGGGTGATTCTGGAGTAAGAAGGTGCCGGTAATCGAGATTGGCGTGCATGTTGAATGACAAGGCTGTAATCGTGGCATTTTTCTTCGAATATTTGAATTGTAATCCAATTTCAGGCATATCACTGAAAATGATCGTTCCAAATGTTCACACTAAACGAAAAATGGCAGTTCTCTTGCACAGTTCTCCCTTTGCTTTCGCCACCGTAAACAATCTTCTCCGAAAAATTTTTTATGTGCTGCTCTTTGTCCCTTTTCATAACTTGTGAATTCACACTTACAGTAGGCAGCTGACACAGCAAAAGATATCCAGGCTAGAGCACTGAGAATACGGACGACGGCCGATTTAGAGTAGATCACAGACAAGCGACCTGTAATTATTGATTTTAAAATCGTTGTGGAATTCTGATATTCGATGAAACTGAAATCATCAAGTCATTAAAAATGACAAGACTTTTTAAAAGGCATTATTTTTTGTCACCATTATGACTAAAACTGAAATTATCAAAAAATAGCTTGTAAACTTACTCATGAAATCGTCAACATTCTCTCTCCATGTGGGTCTCTTCTCATGTGGATTCACTTTTATGTGTCTTCTACAGGGAACGAGGAAGACGACCAGAGGAGTGAAGAAGAAGATCTAGAAAATAGTAGATTACATTAGAACAATTATATTTACTGAATAGAGTTTAGGCCAGCTGGGTTCTATGTAAAGTATCTCTGAATAATGTACATGATTTGAATAAATTCTGATTTTCATGTTAGAAAAAAACCATAATGGTCATGTAATATCTAACCAAGTAAAAGGTCGAGAAGACGGAAGTGAGTGCGAGAACGAAGAAGAAGTTGCCATAAGCGTCAAAAGGGAAGTAGACTCCCAATGCGAGAGGGATAAAGGAGAAGCCGTTGATAAGCACAGACGCTACGGAGTGCTCGAATACCTGGAAAAATCGATTGATAAAACACAGATTAATCAGTTATTTAATGGCACCCTCTCCCACCTCAGCATAGTTCAGAAATAGAGATTTCACAGTCCTGATTCATTGGTTTCACTGCTTACAATTAGTTGATCTTGAAAAATAATGTGAAACTGTAAACTTTGAAATGCCCACTCAATTGTCTATGTTAAAGCTTACATTGTTTGAAAGAGTCTACTGCCCCAGCTTTAGATGTTTGTTCGATATAGCACAATCAATGGCTTTAAAAGGATCACTTCTTATCTTTTCAAATTTCACAAAAACGAGCACATTTTATGGCTGCTGCCATAAAGCTAGGAATTTTTGTCTCTGCGAAAAAACGGATCATCAGTTTGACTATAAAACAAGAAATCGTAGTCTACGTAGAACTGATCAATGAAATTGATTTTGCGAATTTCATTGAATGATAAAGACCAAAAAACCGGTATACCCCACCTAACAATAAGTTGGGGAGGGCTGTGGGAACAAACGTAGCAAGAGCCAGCGAGCTTATCTCGTGCTAGTTCACTAGTTCTCGCTAGTCCACTAGTACGTTATAATTAACTTGTTTACTCTAGTTCACCACTTACATATCCCATTTGTTGTTCATTAGAGTCATACGACTTCTGCTTGTCAGCATACAACCAGGAGTGGAAGATGTGGAAGGCGCCATCCAAACCTAAACAATAAAGGGCTTGTCAATTTATATATTTATGTTTTATTTCTAAACGTCTCAATAACATATATGTTATATATAAAATATATAAAATGATATAAAATGTAAACTCTTAAAAACTTTTATATATAAAATGTAAACTCCTTCGATAAAATTAAAATATCAAATACGATAATGAAATAAGTAAAAACGATAATAAGATAATTCCTGCCTGATCACTTACTGATAGCAAAGGAGAAGAACGGCGAGAGGAAGAAGAGGATACTGTATGGGACGGATAGAGCAGAACACAAGGCATAAGCTGAAATTTCCCGATTTCACGAATTTTTCATGTAAATTTTGAATAGTTCATTTCATCAAGTTTCACTTCAAGTCAAGTAAAATCAAAATTAGCGTATGATCATAAAAAATACCTACAGTTCAATCAACAAATCTAGATACAATTTTAGTATACTTACAATCTACATATGTTTCAGAAGTAACCGTCATCTCTATGAGAAAGTCATAAAATAGTAAGATAGATAGATACCGGTAAGTGTGGCCAGTAGTGGGACGATGATCGCACAGGGAACGATCAATCCGATGGCTAGAGATAATCGATCGTAAGCTCGGGCCTCGGCTAAGAAAGCGAAGATGCAGTAGAGAACGAGCACGATCAAACCTGTAGGGTATTGATTTATTGATTTATTGATTTATTTATAACCCATAACCCAACCTGTAATATAGCCCTTGGTTGTTTATTAACAGGGATATTTATTAGGAGCTACCGATATAATCCAATATGAAAATAGAAGACTTGTATAATTTCAAGCAACGGTTTTAACGACACTAAAATTCGAGAATTTGAGTGACGTTAAAACCTTTTACTGGAATTTGAAGTTCAGTAATCAAGATCCGTTGTTTTTAATGCTGCACAACAGCATTAATGCGTTTGATATTTATGTCCTATAGTATACCTCCAGCACCAAAAGCGCCCACAATAGTGATTCCTTTGATGATTTCTCCTTGCATTCCAACGGCAGAATGAACGATCATTCGCGTCTTCTTCGCTGGATCAGAATTGTGCAGTTCGGCCTCTCTGAAAATCACAGTAATAGTATTAATGCAATATGAAATGTTTGAGATCTCTCATGATAATGTCGACTTATTTTGATCTGCTCACGCGAGTTAATGCAATCATTTGCAACAATTTTGATGTCTTTTTCGTGTACAGAAGCACCGAACAGGCAGATTCTAAACTCTCCTCCATGGCCACATTATCTCGTTTTCTTTGTCCATGAGAGATAGTAGCCAAAGCGGAGAGTAAAATTAGCTCGGATGTGCCATTAATTATGCGATTTTCATACGATATAAGTGAAAATAGATCGGTATCCTAACGTCCCGTAATGTCCCGACTTCCAAGATTCGCGCTTACCTCCTAACATTCCTAGCTCCTAACATACAACGTGTATTTGCGACGCTCATCCATCGATCCACCCATTCTTACTTTTATTTACGAATTGATCGAATAAAGACTCACTTGTACACAGCCAATTCAAAGTTCTTGAGCGCCTCGTCCATCTCTGTTCCGTTAACGAACAACATGAAGTAGAGCGCACCGAGGTCCACATCCACCATCTTAAAATGAAAATTGATCTTTGATCTTTGACTTCGCAAACCTCTCCATTCTTTTCCGTCCGCAAAAAGAGATGCTTTCCGATATTCGCGTTGTACTGCATTACCTGAAAAATATTTTGTTAGTGTTATAATTAAATAATAATCGTATTAAAATATCTTTCAAGATACTCTTCACCTCTAGCACCTTCTCTGACCCTTTACAGTTTGGTCAAAGTTTTCCATGTATCAATAAACGCTTCTCACCTTAGTAACGGGCCAAGTCAACTTCATTCCGCTTATCCATCCCAGCATATTGTATACACCCTGAAATTCACAATCACTAAATTCAAATTTCATTTTGATCTTTGATCTTTGATCTTTCGATTCAAGCTTACATAGGCTTTGAATAGAGGATCGTTCAATGAGCACATATCGCCACAGTAGTCCATGAAACTGAAATTATTGATTTTTTTTGAAAAATTTAAAACTTAGTTTTAGTTAATTGGTTTTTGTCTGTCCAAATCGAGGCAACAAAAGTGCTAGACATGACGGCATACCCATAAATCAAAAACATTTCTGTTTATAGGCCTTTAATTTTATTGCAAACCAGCCAATGTCTATAGGTTCATCAACAGAGTACCATAAATCATAGATCTCATAATGTTGATTTAAAATATTTAAATGGCATAAAAACAAAAATATTGAACGCTTACGTGAAATTGCCTCGTTCATTCGAATGGATAACCAGATCCTTCTTGATTCCTTTATAAAACGAAGCGAACTCGCCATACTCAGCACTGTTCAGGATATTTCCATTTTCCGTGTCGCGCGGCTCCGCGAAAAGGCCCATGTACCATGGTTTACCCTAAATACAATCACTATAATAAAGATTTGGATTTTTATGAGTTTTGAGTTTTAGACGTTGTCTCGACTCAATATTCATGCATGAGTTTTCACTAACTAATTCTGATTGCTCTAGACTTTGGGGATAATTCGGATCAATTTTTTGAGACATGCAAGATGTCTGCTTGTTCAAAAATGCACATCAGAGCCCACTGCTGATAAATGGATTTAAAATAAATGAAAGTTTTATCACAAATTTCCACAGTTTTTGTCATGCACATATCTGATTTCAACGTTCACGTGTCTTTCTACCACTTCTCTTTATCACGTTAGCAAGCGGGAAAATTCCAGGTGCCATCACTGATATCATCCCACTGATCGTATCATTTACACTCGCGCTAATCCACGCCCTCGAATCACTCCAAGGCGACGATAATCCCTGATTTTCCCACATTCATAATCGTCCTTACACTCCTCAATGTAGTGTATTATTATCAGTACGACGCGAACCTTGTACACAACAATTTATTGGCCAGTCAATCATTTTGAGGCGACTACCATTGATTATGACTACTGGAGCAAAAGTGATCACTGATCAGTATCGATTTTTACGACCAGATACAGGTTGGCAAAAGACTGACCCTGGGAGGGAGTTGAACTCACGACATCTGTCTATGCGGGTATTGCTCTAACCACTGTGCTACTAATGGACCCTAGACCACGACCCCCAGGCTTTTTAGTGCTTGGTCTTAATGAGCCATGGCCATCCATAAATGATGGGGTGATGCGAGTACACTGTGCGATAAGCATTTTGATAAGAAGCCATGAGTGTATGAGTCTGGACGAGGAATGGGACATACATACACCATGAGGATGCCTTATCATATCGTGCCGAGTCGTGACACCCACACATTGATTAGTTGTTGACCATGCCATTAGGCCAATATGTTCATATAGTACAGTCTTCTATTCATTTTGAAAGCCATTTACTCTCTCAAATAATAACGCTGTCTCGCCTGTTTGGCTTTGAAAGAAAATGGCTTACACCAGAATATCTACACAGTATCTCTCGAAAACTACCGTTCAGTGAAAATGAACGACCAGAAGCCCCCTTGTAACATCATAATGTAAAATAATTCGCAATCCCTTTACATCATTACAATATGCGAATTGGGCGAGGCTGGTCGAAAATAAGGCAGCTATTCATCTATTAATATCATCGAAGTTATTAACGAACCCTAATCTTATGGTAAGGGATGATGCGAAGAACGATCTTCTGAGTGCACGATTGGACAGAATAATATGTGTTCTGCATTCTAGCTAGTTCATTGATAATAGGTACATGCATATCATAATATACACTTCTTAAAAAGTGCAAGACCTGCGCTCACAAACACTACACATACATACAGTAGTCTGGCGAGTAATATCTTTCGGTTCTATTATTATCACTCGGTTCCATAAATATCACTGGTTCTATTATTATCACTGCGTTTTATTATTATCGCTGGCTTCTATAATTATCACTGTAGTGATTTCCCGCAAAAATCCTGCGTAGCGGGATGTACCTTTACCTTTACTTTTTTACCTTTCTATCATGATCATGCTCTTGCCTGTCTCTAATCTTATCTCAGAGAACGAAAAATTAGAGCGATATTCTTCAATAACATCTGTCACTCAGAGCTGCTGTCTGATCCCGAAATGATAGGCATACGCTGATAGATACAGAAATAGGAGCATCGCAAGATTTCAAACCGTAAAGGGGTTGAAGGGAGGGTGCGCGGTAGCGGGAAATCAACGAAACCACATTTTTTTTGTATATAGAGCAACAAAGAGAGATAAACATTGAGGCAAAAGGCGTTCGTACTCCTTTATTCAATGAGTGAAACCCATATAAGATATGTAGGTTAGGAAAAATGACTCGCTCGAGGTTTCACCGATTTTTTTAACATATTCCCTATCCCTAATAAATGGCTCCCGATCTATGAATTGTTCTTTTCGCCTACTGACCTCCACCGACCAACTAATACAATACCAGAGCACATTGTCAATAAGTGTGCGCAAAAGATTCCAATGGACCCGACGTACACAAAGAGTCAACAATGATTCATTCAGAGCAAAGATTGTAGCGCTAAATAGTAGGCTGTGAAGCAGTAAAGGGAGCGTTACCTCACTCAATGGTATCTTCTGTGCGCACACTATTTCTCTGTTCTCTAACAACGTGAGAGCATTGCACGTCGAAGAGACCATTGAGTCAGGTGACACTCCCTTTAAAGTCACACCCCAAGCAAATTTCAATCTCCGCTCTGGCAATACTCTCGTGTAGACAACGAAAGCGAGCGTGTCACCAGAGCGGAGAGTTTCTCATTAGCTTGTTGTGGCGCTTTAAACTTTCTTTCAAAAGAACAGAGTCACTTTCCGTGGTTTCTCGTGTACAATTTCTGAATATTTAAAGGCACACCCCAAGCTAATTTTACTCTCCGCATTGGCAATACTCTCTCGTAGACCAAGGAAGGGAGAGAGTGTGGCCAGAGCGGAGAGGTTCAAGTTAGCTTTGGTTGTCGCTTTAAACGACGAATAGATTGAACACTGCCGTTTTTCATCGTATGAAACGTTTCAGGCTCGAATGTCCACTTACTGTTTCAAATACCCTATCTTTCTAATATAAAAGTGAATGAAATTGCTTACTCCTCCTCGGAAGAACGATATCTGCAATTCCGTCGCTCGATTCGATTCCGCATAGTGTGTGGAGAAACCCTCCTCTATACCGAGATACACGGTGCGGCTGAAATCATTCAACTTTTAAGGCATTTAGAGAGTGCCCATCTGATTTGCATACTTGGCTCTCTCATTTTCTCATTCTCCCTTACGCCAACCATATAATATCAGTCATGCCAACTCAAGGGTCTCCTTCTTTAAGTGTTTTCCGGAGTGATCTAGTATAAATCTTGGTCAGATAAAATCTGGATCAAATCTTTAAAGTCTATTTTGAAGGTAGGCATTTGATCATTTTAATAGGGGATAATATGCCATATGGTCATGTAATCAAGTTGTTTTGTGTCTACCAATGATCAACCATACATCGTTGACTTATCCCTCATTAAAAATATAAACAAAACACTCACTCAACGACCAGGAATACGGTAGTCGCGAGAGCCGCCAGTAGAAGGGATGATATGAGGGGTATTGCCGGTCGTTTTCCGATGTTCTCGCCCAGTGAGAGGAGCGCCGACCGAAACAGCATCGCTCCTGAAATACAGTTTTTTTTTAATTACAAAAGTATTTTTTAGCAAACGTTCGGAAACAAATTGTTACTGAAACAACGACCTACAATATAATGCAAATTTATCAAGATTGTGAAGGGGATACCATAAAAATAATTAGTATGCCCAGGCCCCATTCACGGGGCATTTTTATCTTGATTGATTTGACTACAGTGCGTTCAACATCACATGAGGTTTATCATACGTTGCATAGGATGTTTTCTTGAGAGATGAGTTTTTCAGAGACCTTGCGAATAAGAAAATTCCCTTGTTTTGGGCCCTCTGCATACGATATTCCTACAGGATAAAGCATTATTGTGATACAAATATTAAGGTAGAGTACTGACAACATATGAAACGAATTCCACATTTTTTTTGTTGTCAATGAGAAAACACGTTCAAGTCTAGAGATCACTGACAACGGTAAAGGTCTCTTAGTGCTCTAACCGTTTGACTAAAAAATATATTTTTTTTAAAATTCGCACATTATTTTACAAAAAGCAAGATCTGGAATACCTTGCACACTACAGCCCTCGACCTAAATGCGTTCCAAATGAAAATGAACTGAATTTTTAAATGCGTTAAATGAATCATGATATACCGCAGTAGTCCATAATGTGATCAGCGCGCGATGAAAAGCATCTTGGCCTAACTGACAAAAAGTATATCGCAGTAACAGATGTAACATAGTATCGCTAGACGAAAAAAAAGCGAAAATGATTCAAGAAGCTAAATGTCAATCGATAGCAATCGTCGAGTCAATCAAATCTAATGACAACTTCTTTCTCAGACGACGAATATCGAGTATGAATTGATAAGAGCTGACCAGGTACTTGTGGCTGATAATAAGAGCGCCATTATGGTCAACGGTCCCTTCATCTCATACAATACATATTCGCTCTCTGAAGATGTACTAGGTTGCTACACCCCACAGTCATTGGAAAAGACATTTTTCATGAAAAGCCAAAACATTTGCATCTACGAAGCCGCCTATACAACGTTGCTCATCGCCCAGTGATTCTTGTACATTTTCTCACAAATATTTCATCGCTTTTTCAAAAACATACTTTCGCATGATTTGAAATAACGATTAAACTGTTTCGTTCCCCATAAATATTAGAGATTTTTTATCAGCAGTGTCTTTTCAGAACTACATGATGATTCGACTGGTATATGCCACTAGCCATAGCTCCACGGACCATTCCCCTGTCAGTATTATTGTTATTTGGATGGCAACTCTTCCTCTCGTTCTCTCTCTCTCCTCCTATGATACATACGCGAAAAGTTATCACGTAACGCAGAAAAGGTCTGACTTTACGAATGAAATACTATAGATATAGATAGTCACTATCAGAGTTGTACTAAAGGACTGTCCTACCGATCGTATTCTGGTTCAAATTTGAAATCCAGATAAGCGAGATAGCACTATGTTCGAGAGTTTCTACGTAAATTCTGGCATAAAAAGTCAAGAGGACACTGTCATAGGTAGGACTCAAGATGGTTTCAAACTGAACACATAATAGTCTCCCTTCAGCTAGTAATATACTTGATATGAACACATTGATTTATTGATTGTTTGATTGATTGATTGACACTATCACCAAGGCAGGGATGAAAACCGTTTTTGGCCAATTAGACGAGTATAAAAATTGACTCATAAGTTTTCATGGAAATTTAGTTAAGAGATTCTATGGCGGAAAAAGTACAAGAACAAAAAGGAATAAAGAGATGGACAGTGTGCAGAGCAGTCAGTAACACATGTGGATAAACGAACAAATCATATAAACAAAGTAAGAAGTAGCCTAAAGAGCGAGGGAGAGGTAGAGGAAGAGAGGAAGAGAGAGAGAGAGGGAGAGAGAGAGAGGGAGAGAGAGAGAGAGAGAGGGAGAGAGAGAGGGAGAGAGAGAGGGAGAGGGAGAGAGAAAGAGGCAGATAGAGATGAAGAACGACAAAAATGATCATGGATACCCAAAGCCTCGAATAATTCAATAGAAATGATCGAGAAATCGACACATGACATGAACCCAGGCCCTCGAGTCATGAGTCAAGTTTTGTGGAAGTTCAGAGGAGATTGGAGAGACGGGAAGGGATAGAAGGAGAGGGAGAGGGAGAGGGAGAAGGAGAGGAAGAGGGAGAGGTAGAAGGAGAGGGAGAGGGAGAGGTAGAAGGAGAGGGAGAGGGAGAGGTAGAAGGAGAGGGAGAGGGAGAGGGAAGAGCTCGGGTCAGTTCGAGTCGTCTTTCACTCTAATGATAAGAAATGAAGTGAGATGAGAGAGAGAGGGAGGTTGTTGGACTGATAAAAATATCGTCAACGTCTCTTCTGATTCCCTCCTTCTCCCTCTCTCCCTCTCTCTCTCCCTCTCTCTCTCCCTCTCTCTCTCTCTCTCTCTCTCTCCCTCTCCCTCTCCCCGGTCCTAATCCCTTGCTTGTACTTCGGACTGATACTGATAAGGGACTGTTAATGACAGATTGATCGAGGGGCATTTTCGCCCAAAAATATATTATTGTTGGAAAGCGGCTGTGATATCATCTTAGTATGTGAGGGGAATGCGAAAAGGAAGAAAAGTGAGAGAGAGAGAGGGAGAGGGAGAGGGAGAGAGAGAGAGAGAGGGAGAGGGAGAGGTAGGGAAACTTTGTCTGAAACGCCCAGTCAGCTGCCTCATCGCGAACACTTTCGGGATAGCTTTGAACGCCACAACAAAAGTAACAGCGATGGAGGAATCCCGACAATCAAATATGTTACTTTATTTATCTATTTATTCCAACAAATATAGTGCGAAGGAGTGATGTGTAAAAAATGCCACCCTGAATAAATTTGAAACTCTCCGCTCTGGCAATACTCTTTCACTTTCTTTCACTACGAGAGAGTGTTGCCAGAGCAGAGAATTTTAAATTAGCTCAGGTGTGCTCTTATATGCATTCAACCACCGATAACGCTACGAATCTTCATCAATCTATGCTGATTATATCTATTCTCTGTCTCTAATTTGTAGAAATAAAGGAATTTCGAAAATATTCACAGGTCCCTAAACTCTATGTTATATTGCGCAAGAACATCTTTGAAAATTAAGCGTAAAAGCAAAAGGTAAATCTAGTTATTCAATGCACGCAAAATCCCCCCGGGAAATCACTGCTAAGCCAGCGATAATAAATTTGTTCATATTTGAATTTCAAAAAAACAACATCACTTACTTGTCGAAAAGTGCATCTTCTCTGTGTAGATCATCATGGTTGGTTCGAGGCCTAGGGTGTCCTGAAGTGATCAGAATACAGTACACTTTCATGGTCATAGATACTGATATTGACGCGGATTCTATCATTAATCAAAATGACCATAGGTGACAAACAATGAAAAAGTACAATGAGGGGTTATGCACGTTGGTGGTCATACTACGCATTAGAGATTCGAAGAGAAAGTACTTTTAAAGGCACATCAAGAGCTAATTTGAAACTCCCTGCTCTGGTCATAGTCTCTCGCTTTCTATGTCCGCGATAAAATGTTACCAGAGCGGACAGTAATGTAAGCTTGAGGTCTCTACAATGAGGTGTATTGCATGTATGTGGTCATACTACGCATTAGAGATTCGAACAGAAAGTACTTTTATAGGTACGGTTTGTGATACCTCGCTTCCAACCCAAAATTCCAGAGAATAATAATGACATGTGCACAGTACTCAATGACGGCGTTAAAGAAACACCCCGAGCTAATATGAAACTCTCCGCTCTGGCCATGGTCTCTCGCTTTCTTTGTCTACGAGAGAGCTTTACCAGAGTGGTGAGTGAAATTGGCTCGTAGCGTGCCTTTAATAATATTATTATTATTTTAAAACATAAAAAAACATCAAACGACCACTCGACTTTCGAACGATCAACTCTAGGGAACATGTGCCAAATGAACACATGAATGGAAGAGGAAGTAGACACCACTACATTTTATTCACGGACGATCATAAATTACGCCAAAACATGGATGAGAAGGATTTAGTTTGATTGACTATTATAAAAATGAGTATTTATTATCGAAAATATAATAATTAGAAAATCGAGAACAGAATAATAATAATAACAATAATACATAGATTATTTTGTCTAGACGTTCTGAAACGAAATGAAAACGGGACGAAGGGTGGGGGAATGATTCATAGAGGTAGTGATCAGAGTAACAAACGTTTATCATAAGTAGATAATGTAATCGATCGATGATAGAATTGAGGAAATTCTACACCAACGGAGGAATTTAAAAAAAAAACGCCCACCCCTTTATCTACTGTGATCACTTGATATGAATAAAGTAATAGTATTAGATGTAATTGGCAAAGAGCGAAATGAATTACGTCAAATGAAGAAGGTCGAAACACCTGATCATTCGCCGCAAAGGGGAACCCAAAGGGCACTTATAGAGAAACTTTGCGATACTCTCCCAAAACTTACCAAGCCACCACAACAATAAGACAAAGAAATTTCAACAATTCTTTTCAATTATCTTTGGTTTAACAATGATCATAACAATATTAATATTAATATCTTTTAGTCGGTTTCAGAAGAAAATGTGAGAAGAACTACACAATGAATACATTAGGGACACAAAAAATGCTTTACGAAAACGAGTAAGGAGGGTTAAACTAAGACAAAATGATGGACAAACTGTGGAATATGAGAAAGGATACGATTGCGAAAAGTTTTGACAGTCGGTCAAATTATATTAGGTAACGATCATTGATAGGGAACAGAGAAATAGTGTGTGATATTGAGAGACCGGGTTGCTGGAATTTCGCTCCTTGCTCTAACAAAAGATCGTGAAAAACAAATCGTGAATCATCACGGCGTCAATTTCATATTTCAAAATGTGTTATGTCCTTATGACAAGTGATTAAAAATCTATATTTGAAGTATCACATGCGTTTTAGTGTTCACTTCAAAAAATTCCTTGATATTTGTGTTGAATGAACTATTTTTTACTTTATTAAAGCCAAATGACTCATAAAAATTAGCTGATTAGGCTAATTGATAAATACCAAATTGCATACACTTAACCGATTGCCAAAGATTTCAGAGATCTTTTGAAAAATCTCTGCGATGCTCTATCTAGTCAAAAGTGTGACCAAGCGATGTAGAGAACGTTAAAGCATACGGTAGTTAGGAGAGTCAGTTCGCGATAGCGCTAAACACTTGTTTCAAGTTTGTTCCTTTAAGCCTATGTTGTGGTGGTCTTTCTCGATTAAATATTTAATGTTCATGATCTAACGTACTCTAAAGAGTAATGAGTGTTCTCACTTGTTATCTTTGTACAGACACATATTTCAAAAGACTAATATAAAATCTTCTTTCGTCTTTTTTTTTCGATTTTCTTTCTTTTCGTACTCTCAAATCATTCTTCACATTTGCAATAAATTGGTTCGGTCGAATTTATTATTCCAAACTTGAACAATGTTTAGGCATTAAAATGTCCGTTGCCGCCTCTCGCTTCGTTCCGGCCTTCAAGCGACCATCGGACCAGGAAATTCGTCGGTTCATCAATGAATTGGGAGGTGTCGACCGGCTTTTCGTCATGACCGGAGCCGGAATTTCCACAGAGTCAGGTCATTACAAACATTTCTACCCTTATAAAATCTTACATTAGCACATTCCATAAATTGATTTTAAGATTGACTAATAGACTCGGTTACAGTAGATTATTCCTGATCATTCCTAGTTGTGGTATTTATTTATCCATTTGTAAAAATTAAGAAAAATGCAGAACAAATGGGCCTGATTGGTTTAAGGGTGGGGACATTATCGGAAGAAGTGATACAGTACACTAACTATAGTAACCACTGAGTCTTTTTAGGAATTCCTGACTATCGATCTGCGGGAGTGGGAGTGTATGCGAGATCGAACTATCGGCCTGTCACTCATCAACAGTTCATGTCCAGTCCACAGATCAGACAGAGGTCAATATTTAAAGGCAAACTTCCGAGCCAATTTGACTCTCCGCTCTGGCCACGTTATCTCGTTTTTATTTGTCTATGAGAGAGTGTGGCCAGAGAGGAGAGTCAAACTAGGTTGGGGTGTGCCTTTCAACAATTATATATACGGGAAAAACAAAAAAAAACAGGTACACAAATAGATAAATTCCGATTGCTTAAAACATGATATTTATATTCTGTATTAGTAGAAATTGGTGATTGATTTATTATGAAAAAAATTTAACATATTGGGGAATTCTATTAATTTCCTTTTAAAAATGTGCACGATTGTATTTGCTGTCACACCTTTCATGAGGTGTATCAAATAAATAAATACATAAATACATAATTCAGGTTCTGGGCTCGAAACTTTCTCGCGTGGCCTCGATTTCGCGAAGCGGAGCCCAACGATACGCACCGAAGCATCGCAAAATGGGAACGATCCGATCGGTATCTATTGATATTTTATGTCTAAATATTGGTCAAATGTATTGGCCCAAAATTCAAAACGCCATAACAAAGAAAGTTACAGGCTCCAGGTTTTTACTATTTCTTAATTTCTTACAGATTCCACTGGTTGGTGACGCAGAATGTCGACGGGCTGCATGCCAAGTGGGCATTTTTTCCTATTATTGAAAATTTTAATTTATATTAGATATAATATATGTAAATGAAATATTTTTCTAGAAGCCTAAAATTTGATTTTTATTTTTTCAAGTTTGGGTAGGATACATTGTTTTTCTCCTTTTTTTCAAAACATTCTGATCTGTAATGTACTGTAATGAACTCCATGATCTGATTCAGAGCCGGTTCCTCACAGCACACCGAATTACACGGATGTGGCCACCGCGTCAAGTGCATGGAGTGCGATTATCGATTGACAAGGTACATCGTTTCTCGGCCATTTGGCTAAGATCAAAGTGTGTAGGTATCCCGTGAATCGGACGATCACTAAAATGAAAGATCTTTTATTTGCGTATTTATTCATCCGTAAAACACACGAGTAGGGAAAGACAACAATGTGATCTATGGATCGGATTACCGTGTCTCTAATGGACGAGAAAACAACTATTCGTGAAACATGATGTTTAGAGTTGAATAATCACAAAAACTCTATTATTATTATTATTATTATTATTATTATTATTATTATTATTATTATTATTATTTTTCATAGAACTTTTAGACGCTAATTAATCGATTCTCATTGTCAGAGAGGAGCTGCAATCGCTCTTCATCGAACTGAATCCTCTATGGACATCGAAGGAGTGTCCGGGAGAGCTCAATCCTGATGGTGATGTAACTATAGAAGATGGGGCTGAGCAGAGCTTCAAGTTAGATCTTTTATTTTATCTATTTTTTCACACATCTAAATATGATCAATAGTATAGCTTTTCCTTAATCGTCCTTGCTCTTCTAGTAGCTTTATATTTTTCCGTTAATATCTTTATATTAATTTTAATATTATATAATTAATATTAATTTTAATATTATATAATTAATATTAATTTTAATATTATATAATTAATATTAATTTTAATATTATATAATTAATATTAATTTTAATATTATATATAATCTTAAAACTATTTTAGTGTCGCTGATTGCCCTGATTGTGGGGGCATTCTGAAGACTGACGTCGTTTTCTTCGGTGACAACGTCCCCCGAGATGAGGTTGATCTCTGCTACGAAAAGGTTTATCATAATATGCATGCTATTACATAATTTTTGTAGTCGAAAATACCGAGGTCTAAATGCATCTAGATAGATAGAAGTGTATGTACAACAGTTCATCTCTTGCATTTAAAGGCATATCCCGAGCTGATCTTACTCTCCGCTCTGGCAATGCTCTTTAATAGACAAAGAAAGCGAGACAGTATTGCCAGAGTGGATAGTTTCAAATTTGCTCGGGGTGTGTCTTTAACGCCGTCATTGAGTGCTGTACACTCAATGTCACTATTATGATCAGCAATTTTATGTGGGGAGTGGGGTATCACAAACCGTAATCATGCTTCTATGAAATTACAGAAGTCAATTGATAATAACAAAACAACAGTAACAAATTACAGTAATTACTGTAGGTTGATGAGGCAGACGGTATTCTCGTTCTGGGATCTTCGCTGTCTGTAATGTCGGGATATCGATTTGTCTATCACGCATCTCTCAAGGTGCGTAATTTAATCAGAAAAAAATATTTGAACAAACTCCGCTGTTTTGAGGAGGATGATAAATAAATAAATTCGCAGATTCGCGGTCCAAATAAAAAAAAAAACACTTTTTCGCGTCATTTTGGTTAATAAATTAACTGATCTCCTTTGGGACGTGCATACATTAATCGTAATATAACGAGCAACGAACTCAAAAATGCATCACTTGAGTATTTCTGTCTTCTTATTGTTAGTAAAAAGACATTCGGAGTGATTCAGATTATCCTGTCGGTCCCTTTCGAACCCCCGCATCTATGTTTGGTGTTAGCGCCCGCGTAGTCAACCCCTTATAACTACTACTTGTACCACGTCTTTTTTTGGAAAAATTTTAAAATTACAATATTCCAGGGTCTGCCCATCTTCATGGTCAACATCGGACCGACTCGAGCAGATAATCTTGTCACCCATCGACTTCACTGTTCCGCTTCCCTAGTTGTTCCATCAATATAAATCACGTTAGTTCAGCCTCTGTAATAGCAGGGCACCAATGAAATATCGTTTTCCACCGCTGGCAGAAGTTTTAGAAAAAAAGATTGAATATAAAGAGGGCGCGGCGGATGCCAGACGGGTTTGGTGGGATTCATTAGAGAGGATGTGCGTGCGCGATGGCATCCAATGATTGTCTCTATCGCAATCTCCGCCGCGCTACCAAACCTGTCTGAGGTGCGCCGATATGTCTAATGACTATCGTCTCATTATTACAAAAACACACCAAGGCGCGCACCACAGAT
This sequence comes from Parapristionchus giblindavisi, assembly GCA_943737045.1. NCBI lineage: Eukaryota > Metazoa > Nematoda > Chromadorea > Rhabditida > Diplogasteridae > Parapristionchus > Parapristionchus giblindavisi. Next base: position 275,131 of record CALSFV010000077.1, on the reverse strand, counting down.
TTGGAAAGTCGCCTTCAGCATTCCTTTTGCCCCGCTATTCCCATCTCTTTCACATTTTGAACTAACGTGAAATTCAATATCATTCACAAAATTAAATATGACTCTTACATAATTCAATATAATTCTTCAATATTATTTTTTCTGGTATCCCAGACAATATAGAATTATGTGTAGATGATGGAGATCGTGGAGCTGTTTTAAAAATATTTCTAGCTGAACTTTACCCTCAGCCACCTGAAATCACCGGGTTTTTTTTTCTTTTTTTATATCATGATTTGCGATTCTTTTCAATCATGGGTGCAAGTAAATCTCTATCATTTATCATGCCTATCAAATTATGATATCTATCCCTTTTGTATATTTTGTACATTATTACAAGAACGGTTCGAATAGGAGATACAATTTTATTACACAGCGTTCTCATGACTTTCAAAGCAAGAACGACCGCTCAACATACAAACTCTCTCAAATACAATGGTCTCTCCTTTGTCTTGCTTTGGAAGAAAAATGGCTTGGACCAGAATACTGTGATTATGGGGGGGGGAGGAGTATGTAGCTTGAAAATAGATTCATTATTGTACTAGGAAGTGATTTTCGATCCTTGTCCAGTATGCAATATTTTTACTTCGAATAAAAATATTTGTCTAAATTTCTCGTCATATTGCTATTATTATGGAAAAGTACGCATAACACGTCCTGTATTTAGGAGAACCAACCTACTCACACAATACACAGAGAAGAAGGGTTAGAAGAAGGGACAATAAAACACTACCGCTCCAGCTGTAGTGCACAAGGCTTGTGGTGTGTTATATTTAACACGTTTTAGGTGTTATTGTTTCAGATGCAGTTCCGCAAACTAGTTATTTATGGTAATTCGAGTGCGGCGAGGAAGAATCGCGCTCGATTTCTGATCTTTGATCTTCGAATTCCCAACGGATTTATTATTATGGCCTTTGGAGTTGCAAATAACAATTAGGCTTTTTCCTGAATCCGATTCCAGAACTTTATCCAAAGTTTCCCTACTCTAGTATTTCCAAAGTATCTACTTGACTAGAAGTTGACTGCAAGTTTACTACAAGTGAAAGATAATTTGACGAAATGCATTACAATATAATGCACCACTTATTGTTAGAGTAAATTTTCGTCAAATTAGAAGTAGACTTGGAAGCCTACTTCAAGTGGGAATGATGATCAAACTACTAGTTTTCAAATACCAGAGTACGTCATTTATTGTTACAATTTTTCAGGCCCTAGATGATGAAATTTGTTGAATGATTGCCATGAAGAAATATAAGCGAAATGAATGAGAAGAATTATTGTTTAAAATGTTTGAAGATCTAGGTCAATTGTGAACGAAGTTGTCCTAATTTGAAATATTTAATTTGGGAATTTTCTTTTGTTTTTCGTTGCAGTGCTTCATGCCTTCAGACTTGATATTAGATGAAGATATGTATATTGACGAAAATGTCATGAGGAATAAACGAAAAAATATTTTCGTCGCCGCAAATTTCATATTTTTTCGATGAAAACCGCGTTCGACGTGTGAAAATCGAATCGGGCTACTTATAATTTAAAAAAATAATATTTTTCCTATATCAGAATTGTCCTTAAAACAAGGGGGATTCCTGTTATTTGATAGTTCTATTCTTAACATTTGTGAGATTATCTTGAACGCAACTTCCGATTTCCACTTCGAATTTGATTCCTTTTCGCACATGATCTCATATGTATCTGCGTTGATTCACTGAATTCAGGTGCATTATTTTTGAACGTTATAAGAAACATGGATAAGTGGGACCAACTCATATCACTTCATATCCGATGATGCCCTAGATGCATGATCTGATGTTTTTTTGTCTGATGTAGAGTCCATTTTTACAGCTATATTCTATTATAGGACTGGCTTAAACAGGATTACCTTTATCTAATCTAATAGCTTATATGAGACGTCACCGGAACCAAGTCTAATTTTGGCTTTTGAAAACACCTTTTTGCTCTTTTTTGAGTAATACTATAATATTTTCGACTGTATCAGAACATCAAAGCATCTCAACAACAAGAACATCTCGGACAGTCAAATGTCATGATCGAGATTATTTATCGCACAATCCCTCGAAAACCAAAAACCTTATGAGAAAGGCTCGAAGGACTGAAAAGTGCTACTATTCTTTGCTGAGTGAGTTAGTTACGTCCCCACCGCCAACATTCCGTGCAGGCTAGATGCCCCCATACATGATTATCCATTTTTTCCCAGATTAGCTCATTGTCGGCTCCCAAACTGCCACTGTACCCGAAACCTACATCGGTATCAGGGCTGTGCGTAAAATCTTTTTCGTAAAATTTTCGTAAAACGTAAGTTTACGACTTTTTTTCTCGTAAAATTCGTAAAATTCGTAAAATTTTCGTAAAACATTTTGAGCCAAATTTATAAGAAATTGTCCCAAATGTATTTCGTGATAAAAGATATGAAACAAGCGAATGTTCATAAACGACTCTCTTATGCAAGGAGCAGACGATAAGCAAGTAAATTTCGTTAAAAACTTGAAGAAAATTATGAATACACCTCCAAAGATTGACTTTCCGCCAATTCTTGTCAATAATTTCACTAATTATTCAGTTTTTTTGTCATATTTTTCGATTCGTTAAATTTTCAACATTTCGTAAAATTTTACGACGTAAAAATTTAACGAAAAAGTCGTAAAATCGTAAAACGTAAAATGCACAGCCCTGATCAGTATCGCTATCTTTTAGCCACGGACATCCATCGGTCGACTCGTACCATTCCATTTCCTGTTATGTACAAAATGATGTAATAAAAAATAAGGATACAATGCACGCAGTTCTCTGAATCGCTACAGAAAGTTAGTTCTCCTTTGTGTATAGCTCATATATTAGTTTAAAGTCCTTCCTTCAATTCTGCTGTCGTTAGTTGTTCTCGGTATTGTACACATTCTTTGACTTTACAGTGCACATTTGCATTTTTATCATACAAATTTCTTTTTTTTTTAAATCGGAAATGCATCCCTGCACGGGAAACCAAGGCGGAAGTTCGGGTAAGATCTAGAAGCCCTGTTCAACAAACTATAATCACTCTAATCATTAGGCCGAACAACGAAAACAATCATGATAATTATAATTCTAATTTTTGTATTCTATGCTAGAGATCCCTTGAGAGGGGGGAGTTGAGGTGGCGGCGGGGGAGGATAGGAAGCCGTAGATCTCGTGTATATCAGATTATAGAGGCAAAATGTCCCGAGGGGGAGAAACATTATCCTTTCAGGGGAGAGACAAGATAAATATGATTATTTTTATCAATTAGCATAATTAATCCGAGCGTGATAAGATCAATTGGATTAAAGGAATACAATGAATTATTGATTGTTATTTAAGATTTGAATGAGGAAAGTATGCAGAGTTTACAGTGATTTCATTTTTTAAAGGCACACCCGTGCTAATTCGAAACTCTCCGCTCTGGCATTGCTTTCGTTTTCTTGGTCTGCAAGAGAGCGTGACCAGAGCGGTAAGTCAAACTAACTCGGGGGTGTTCGTTCGAAGTCATTGCCCCTTTGTCGCGAGTTCGAAACCTCCTGCAAAATTCAATGAATTTTCAAAAAGTGCACCTTTCCCTTCACGGGCCTGATCTTTCGAGGTACTCCACCTTTAAAGGGACTGAAACCTTTGTCAAAGGTCTCTTCAGCGCTCTACGCTCTATCGTTGTTAGAGAACAGAGAAATAGTGTGCGCAATGAAGAGACCATTGAGTGAGGTCACTCCACCTTTAAAGGTACGCCCCGAACATTGCCAGAGCGGCGAGTTTCAAATTTGCACGGGTGTGCCTTTAACTGCCTCCATGTCTCTGATTTGCATATTTGTCCACGTTATTGGAATTAAGCAACACATCATGCACTTCGTTATGATACACATTTTACACATTTATTCTTCCATCTCGAAGACTTATCACATATTCCTAATTTGCACGTGGCTTATTACATATTCCTAATTTGCACGTGGAGACTCGGGACATAGACGAATAATCAAGCAATGCTCATGTAGAGCGAAAGTGATGTAGTAGATCGACTGCAACTTTTGCAGGTTTATAAATATCAAATACATTAGTACCAATTACACAGGCGGTACGTCGCGTCCGTTTGTCGCTATATCATACTACATATGCATGCGTTGAAATCATTTCACATTTTGAGTCTCCTATTCTCGGGTTCTTTGCAACCCCCTCGCTGCTCCAACCCTCACATAAAGAAGTGCTGATATATTATAGTACAGGATCGAATTAGTTTATATACTTACATAAAATGGTTCAACACGGACTACCTCGCTGCATTTATCTATGCCACAGTAAAATAATTTCAAGGTAACAGTACGGTAGCGATCCAAAGTCCAACTATGGTCCACCCGTTTTAGCTTCACAGAAATTTGTCAAGGCGAAAAACACGGTCCCTCCCTGGTCCTTTAGGACTACAGGCTCGCGAGGCTCGATGTAAACAATCGAGCCTCGCGAGCCACATGAACGCGGAACTAAAAATCATCCTAACTACCATTCATTGAAAGACGCACACCCGTTTTGTCATCCCGATTTCAGTATCCTTTCTGCACGGATTACTATATCGCTAAAATTACGAATAATATATAGTAACTGAAACATAGGCAAAACCGTCTTTCAGTTATTATTGACGAATTATTGTATTTACAGTACCCCTCGTTTTAACCTTAATAGTAGCAATTGTAGGAATTAAATAAATATTTCCTGTTATTTATTATTTGGTCAATAACAACGAGGATCAAAAGAACTCTCTCTCCGATTGGCCAATCACTGTTGTCTACACTATCCATGCCCTACCATCAATCAATGTCTACACTTCCTGCAGTGTTCCCTTATATCAACATTTCGTCATCCTCAAAAGGGTGGCAGGGGACACAGTACAACACCGATTGGAATGTTCCCGAATCTTTATTGTTTAGTCGATCAAGGTGGTCGCGGAGTGGAGTGTATTGTGGAGGTTATTGTGACTCTCTAGAGATGACAAATCGCTATCCCTGCACATCATTAGAATATGTGCAGAAGCGGATTGGGCGAGGCTAATCAAGAGTTAAGCAAGGATCTGGATGGATCTGATATTATCATAGTAATTAGCCTAGCTTAACATATGGGAAACCTTACTAGGGAATGGATTCTTTGATGCATGAAATTACGGTTAGTGACCTACATAGCGATAATCAGCATGGTCGACTTAGTAAGAGTCAACTTTCAAAAGCTGCAGTTGATCGTTTTTTTGAACGAAACCCGTCGCATATCCGCCGCACGAAAGATAGCCAATGTAGATTTTTTGGACTTGATTTCCATTGAAACAGCAATTTTTTGCTGGAATTACCATGCAGACATAAAATGCTGTCTGGGGAATCGAACTCGTGTTCAAAAAGTAGAAAAATATAAAAAAAATGCAACTTTTTGGCTGTCTTTCGTGAGGCGTGTATGGAACGGGTTTCGTTAAAAAAATAGATCAACTGCAGCTTGTGATAGTTGATTCTTACTAAATCGACCATGCTGATCATCGCTATGTAGGTCACTAACCGTAATTTCATGCATCACAGAAACCATTCCCTAGTTAGAACAGTTTAATGGTCTCGCGATTTTAGAAAGCAATGCAATGAGTGGATTGAAGAAACATTGTTGGTAAATTATCTTTGAAATGTCTAGTTCGGTATTTTTTAAGAACGGGGATTTGTTCGGTAAGTTATTATGCTTTTCATTTGGACAAAATACATTGAACAAAACGTTGACTTTTGCGTTTCATTTTTGCTGAAAACCTAATGTTGTATGACTTTTTATGTACATTTTTATGCAAAAAATACTTAAGAGTAAGCGATTATATGATAAACGTGGTAAGTCATCATCATAATATTTGTTCAAATCTTTTCTACCATAGATTATGTGAACTGCACACTACAGATATGACCATAAATGATGATGTAATTGCATCATTATTTACACTTCATATCTGCACATGCTACTCGGGTATTTTAAAATTTAAGTGTACTATCATTTCCACTTGAAGTAGACTTGTGAGTCTTCTTGAAGTTAGACATAAGCCTGCTTGAAGTGGTGTATATACTGTAATGCATTTCGTCAAATGTCCTTTCACTTCTCTGGAAATTTCTTCCCGCGGCACACTGCGGGACCAGCTTCAGGGTGCCCTGCGGGGCAGCTTATTCAGTCTCTGAAAATTACAGGGTGCCCCGCGGGGAGAAATTTTCAGAGTTGAAGTAAACTTAAAGTAAACTTCAACTCAGTGACGTATCTTAAGTATACTTTAAGTTTTGAAACACCAGAGCACGCGTTGTCACTTTATTCATCTCGTACATCTTCGCAAAACTCTTTCGACATCCATCATAACTAGGCACACACTAGTCTAGTGTGCTCCATAAGTTCATCCACAATGGGCAACTCCTAATGCCTACTCTATCCTACTCTGTTATGTACGACGGGGCATATTGTAGTCGGGCAGAGTTCCACTGTGTGCGGGTTCTCATACAACGTGTGCACTAACTACCGGAATGTCGAACAATAGATATGATCTACCCCTACATTTCTGCACATATTAGGAATTTCGAATGTTCGGTGTCCCCTCCCGCCCTTTGCCCTTCACCTTTCCACACGAATGTCTCCCGTTCACATGATCTAGTCTACTATGGTTAATCGCGAACGACTCCCGTTATGTTGATGTCTGTATTCCACTTGTGAACGACGACGAATGCACCTAGGGAGCAATAGACACGGGTCAAAATGCGTCTGGACTATCAGTCAATATTTACCGGATATTGGTACAGAGGTGTTGCCGAATACTAAAGGTTACTTATACACCCATAGAAGGTGCAGTTCCGGAGCCGGAAAGTTCCAGAGCCGGACAGTGTTTTTTAGGGATTATCATATTTTGCGGGGTGTCTTTGGCACCATGTCTCCATAACCGAGGTTGTTTTTCACTTGGACCTCTTAAGAGCGTGCACTAGCCATCTCCTCATAGTCCTCCCTGACGAACACTCAGAGAACGAGCAAAATTATCCTCGATGAATAGGAGTCAAATTGGAACAGAACAGGAAATACACGAAGACAGGCAATATTTTCGAATATATGCGTGTGTGTGTGTGCGCGTTGTTTGTGCGCACCTAAAGTGCGCCAGAGTTCACCGACGCGGGATCACAAACTAAAGCTCATGTATGTCTCGCAAATTCAGAGAAAACAACTAGAAAAACTGTGATCATTCAAGGATTTACAGACCCGACATAAGATATCAAGGCCTTGTGGTCTTCGTTAGTTCAAGCATAATGCGAGATGTGTAATAAAAATAATAAACAGTTCCTTTAGCGCGTTTGGGTTCCATTCCCGTCCTGAGTTTCCTTATTATACACTCTGTACTAACGTGTCCTAATTGTTTCTGAAGTTTTCTTTATGAACGTACGAGGTGTGATTGAAATGACTGACGCATATCAAACTCGTGAAAAATATCCAGTCTGTTTATCCTTCTCGCAGTGCATCTACAAAATCGAAAACTGACGCGTCAAAATTACTGATGCTCGGCTGAAAACAAGGCATTGGAAGTGCGAGAGCAAATTTGTATGTATTGGGAAAATAGCCTGCACAAAAGTATTCTTGTACATCTATTATTTTTTCTCAAAATATGTTTTTTCTGTCATAATTATGGATGAGGTCATGGTAAGCTAACTTCTTCTGACAAATCTAAACTGCCTCTGTGGGTTCTGCTCGGACTCAAGAATTGTGGAATTTGAAGACGCGCTTATGAAGATCAACGTCCATGTTGTGGGACTGCGGAGGTAAGATGCGTTTTTTCCACATGCGCATGTGAGAGTGCTCTTGATAAATGTGTTTAGATGAAAATGAAAGTGTACTGTGATAGCTGCCTCTAATGCAGTCGTAATCGACGATAGCACGTTTCATGGGTTTCATCTACTTCAATCATCAACTTTTTCGAACTATTCTTGAATCGAGGGAGGATTGAAAGTGACAAGCATGTTCCACGCTGGCCTTGATTTACTCTTCTGCATATTGCATTGTATTGAGTACATTTATAGCACATTTCCTCGTCATATTTCGAACATATGCAAATAATGATCATTGAATAACATTGCCTATTTTCCCCTCATTTTCTAGGGGCAAATTGGGGTGCATGCACGATATGCGGGGGAAAATTTTATCTGTGTGTGTACTGTCTACAACGGATGGCAGAGATCGTTCGTAGTCTATTCAGAGGACAAACCATGCACAATACAAACTCTGAAAGGGAAGCCAAGATGACGTCGGTGCATTAGTCTATAAATAATTGGGCTCAGTGCTCAAGCTATGTGTATTTCATTAAAATACGCGCGAAACCAGACAAGAAAAAAAGCGTTCTAATTGTAAATGTTTTGATCATGATTGCGATGGATTTTAATATTGGCTATAGGAGGATATGATGCTTGTGCTGGAAGGGACTTTGACCAGGACACATATTCCACAATGTTCTATAGACTGTGAAAGCAAAAACGACCGCTCAACATAGAAACTCTCTCAAATGCAATCGTCTTTCGCTTGTCTTGCTATGGAAACAAAATGGCTTGAACCAGAATACTGTGATTCCCATTTGCATGACAATTTGTATCTATTGAGCGGAGCTTCTATTCATCAGTTTTTTTTCCACTGAATCCTTTCCACAGTCTATTTTCTGCTTGTTCTAACAATAAGCTTGCATTGTTTTTCCCAGCCGAATCCCGTCAAGTCCCTTATATGGGCTTGTTTTTAATGGAGAATCCCTTTTTCGGACAACTATTCTGGGGGCATTCTCAGTACTTGAACTTATTTTCCCTTAATCGATCTTGTCTGGGGCAAAGTTGTGCAACGTATGTAGTTTGTATCGACTACCCTCCAATCTGATCTCTAATCTATCAAGTTGTTTTCGTCAAAATAGACGTAAGGTATGCACCGACATTGGGAAGACGACATGTGTTTGATTGCAAAACCAAAGATAATTTTAAACACTCCGATACTCGCGTAATCGAATTAAGCGAAAAACTAGGCCAAATTAAATTAACGAGGAAAATGCCTCCAAATCGCCTTTGCAAAATTCGGACACTAGCATTTAGTTTCCCGGAATGACGATTGATATGATCTCCACATTACCCACAAAGATTCTACTTCAGATATATCACACTCTCCTCTTCCTTATGAATGCCAGGACGACCGCTCAGCATAGAAACTCTCTCAAAATTAATGCTCTCGATCGTCTGGTTTTTAAAGAAAAATTACTTGCACCAGAATTCTGTGATAGGCTGATCATCAAACTTCTCATTTTATTCTGTTCCGTGTTTTCGCGAAAATCATCATTATTAATATTATCATCAGTATTATTATTTGGTGGTTTTCAAATCTAATCCTTTCAAAGTGATCAATGGAAACCCCCTCAAGTTTGTCCAATTTCTGTTCGCAACATCTTTCACAGTGTCTACAACTTCACAATGATGGGACGCTTACCTGACTCATCTCATGTACTCTCTACTTTTCATCCGATTACTCAGAACTTTTCGATGCACAAACACACGCTTACTTCCCCCACTTCCACTACATATGTGCCTTCAATGAAACTACGAATATGGCATGATCTCTTCATAATCGTGTTAGTTGGGGCGCACTTGCTTTGGGGACACTGCACGGAGTCATTTATCCCTATTAGGAAGAAATTTGATATAGATAAACAGAAAAAAAAGAAACCAGACTTGATCGTATTCGTTCAGATCACTGCTTTATGTGCTTTATGTGCTTTATGTAGGCCTGAAGAACTAGGCTCTCCGGACTGAATTGGCCTTGAATTATCACTGGCCTAGCGATATCCCTCAGTACTTCGTGTGCCTTGAATAACGGGTTTACCTTAACTTTTTAATTTTTATGTACTGATATGGATCCCTGGTTCCTATTATTCCAAGAAAGGAATAGACTTATCGCTCATTAATCTCGTACTTCCAATACATCCGCATACGTGTTCCCACGTGCGTACAATTATATCAACAATGTGGCTGATCACAAATCCCTGGCGCAATCACGTTTGTGTTTTCTATTCAGCGAGCCTCACTCACGCACTTGAAACTTTTTTCCCTCGGTGTCTATGGGAAAGCCACCATTGCATGATCAGAAAACAGAAGCTAGAGAGTAGTGGAAAGGTAAAGGTAAATCCCGTTTTCCAAGGCACGGCAGATCACTGCTAGGTCAGTGATAATTCAAGGTAAATTCAGCCCGGAATGCCTAATCTCTGCTTCGGCCCTTGGCAAGGGTAGTTTGGACTATATCAAAGATCTCATAGATGACTGTTTACGTTGAGGGATGGGCGATGACTAGGCATCCGATATCGGTTTCGGTTCACTCGATCAGAGATCCATAATGTTTGCAGTGTAACGGAAGCATCCGGTGCATTTAAGAAATACTACAAAACAATTCGAAACTTCACGGAACCGATCCAAAATCCCCAACGGAGATGGGAGGATGAATTTGTGAAGAAAGTCGGACTGGATTTCTGAACCTTGCAAGAAACAAGGATCAGCGAAACTATCTCATATCGCTACAGATCTGGTGACCCACTGCATGATCCCGATAAAGTGTTTAAAAGTAAATGTTTTAAAAAAAGATTCGACTCAATCGTTGGCAGAGCGTTAAATGGTTGATTTAGCTTTAGGGAGCGCTTCAGAGTTTGCCATGATTAATTATGTCAATAATTCGATGGAATGCGTAAAAATCGTTCGTTCGTTGAGGTCCACTACGTGACAGGCGTCGCTTGCACCCAATGTGCTCGTGGTGTTTTCCACGAAGAATGCTCTATCTCTCTCCTCACCCTCTTCTCGTCCTCGGACGGGGGGGGGGAAGTGAGGCAGGGAAAGGCTTGTTGTTGTTCAGAATCGCAATTGAAGAGGGGTGGACGGAGGAGCCTCCTCTCCTCGCCTTCTCTTGAGGGACGCAAAGTGCGTACTGTCAAGATGGCAAAACAACCGGGCCACGCTTTGGAGAATCGCACTTGTTGTTTTTGTTCGGAACAGAGAGTCAATTGTGCTTACGAAATGGAGAGATGGATAGAGCGAAGAGGAGGAGAGGGACAGATTGTAAGACAGAGAGAGAGAGAGGGAGAGGGAGGGAGAGAGGGAGGGAGGGAGGGAGGAAGGGAGAGATTGAGAGAGAGAGAGGGAGGGAGAGAGGGAGAGAGAGGGAGAGGCAAGTGCATCCAGTAATAGTGGACAATAGAGGCAGTGGATGAGTGAGTGGTCTCTGGGTGCAAAATAACTTCCTCGATATCCCCCCCCCTTCGATCTACGGTGTCATAACCGAAAAACAAAACAGGAAATACGTAACAGTATGAGCGAATGTACTCTTTCCGAACGAATTATTTTTCGGAAATGAGCGGTTCCGATTATGAAGCTTCGAAGTGCATCCATTCTCAACAGCATCATATCGAGTACTCGGAACGAATCAACATTAAAAGCATCCCCGTACCCGCAGAACCTCAGGATGCCCATACTTCCTCCCAAATGGTTCTGTGCTTGATAAAGGTCGTTCGATTGAATAGAATTGAATCCCCGAGCATATTTTTCGTCATAGTTGGGATGGTTAAATCAGGTCAGACATTCCACGAACATCGTTGCGAAAACTGCGTCAGTGATATCTACTATCTAGGGGCGATGTCGACGTCGATGTTCTATACCGTAACAGTCAGGCTTCCTTTGAACGTGTAATAGAATATCCTCCCTCATTCCTACGCCACAGGACGGTTCCACATCAAATGGGCCTATCTCTTACGAACATACTTCTATTTATAAAAACATAACCACGAATGCCCAACTGAGTCATAGTTGGGTCTATTTAAAGGCACACCCCAAGCTAATTTGAAACTCTCCGCGATGACGATACTCTCTCACTTTGTTTGTCTACGAGAGAGGCATGTCGAGCAGTCAAATTGTCTCGGAGTGTTCCCTTAATCGTCGCCTGAGAACAAAATAAATGTTGAAAATATAATTTTTTTTTGCAAATGCAGCATGACATTTACTTATGATATGCAGATAAGTGCCGGAATGATCATGAGAACCGAATACTACTGACTTATCTGTGATTGTAGCGGTTTTATCACATGGATTCAAAGTGGATTCACTTTTTTCCTTCAAATTTAAGGTTGTTTTTATAGTCTTTAATGAATGCCAAGCTGCGCTTAAGGATCTACAGTTCCACACTATTTTTCTGTTATGATCGATAATGAACGCGACCAAGCACTCAAACGAAATTGCAATACAATTAAGGAAATTTTCCTGCACCAATCCCCACAGTAACTTCCTCTATTTGCAAGAACTTTTAGGTAATATTCACAAAATTTAAAGGTGGAGACCCGCGAATAATCATGCAAATTTCCTAATCTCGGTTATGCAAGTGTGTAGTGATATGCAAGAAGATAGGAAGAGTACTTATCGTTCCCTTAGCGTAGTGGTAAGACTTCTGACTAGGAAGCGCATGGTCGCGGGTTCGAATCCTATTGCCGCACTATCCTATTTTCAAAAAGCGCGCCTTTCCCTGCACGGGGCCTGATGGTTCATTCATGTTTCTAGCGATCATTATGCTGAATCATCATAAAATAAATAGTGTACGGTATGTAGAATAACTTTTGCTATGATTCTGTCTGCACAGTTTGTTCACGAAAATATTCGCGGGAGTCCACCTTTAAGGAATGTTTCAGTACATCGAGTCGAGATCATCCGCATTTGCATCTCACAAATGTGCAGGGACTTCCGGCGATGTGAGATATGTGAGATTAGCGACTTAGAAGGGAATTATAGACAAGCAGTATGGATTTCTAATAGAAACTAGAGAATCCTTACTTTCGTTCTATGGCTTGTCGATCTTCGACCTGCAAACTGTGTAGAAATAATTTTTAGAGGCACAACCCGCGCTAACTTGAAGCTGGCTTGAACCTCTCACTTTCTCTGCCTACGAGAGTGTTGCCAGAGCGGAGAGTAAATTTAGCTCGGCTGTGCCTTTAACCAGGGTGATTTGCTCGCTGATGATGTTCTCGGTGCGTGCACAGTATCGCTTCGACAATCAGTTAAAAGATGTGTAATGACCCTCATTCCCCACGTATCACCATGTTTTTCGTACGTTGTGAGAACAAAAGGATAGTGCATGGGCCACGCTATCAACGAAACATCGCAGTGTAATGCGGTCATGCTGCCAAAAACTGATATTCAAGCTACTCTAATTCATTTATCATATCAGACGAAAGTCAGATGATTACTGATGCGATTAGCATTATCCATAGACCACCAGAACAATCCCATAACTCTTCTCGCTTCATCTCTGGAAGTTATCCAGTGGCCGTATGCAAGAACAGTTTTCCGGGAAAATGTGACGTCATTAGCGTAGGCGGAGGCGTTTTCCAAAAATCCTCCGCCTACGCTAATGACGTCGCATTTTCCCGGAAAACGGTTTTCCCGTTGTTCTTGCATACGGCCACAGGTTGAGTCCTTTTATATGGCTGTATGACATCCATCAAACCAATGTCTTTCTCCGAAATCAAATGGACAAAAATAGAATGGAACACCATTAGAGTACGCGGAACCGCCGCTTTATGTTATGCACTGCGCTATGACCTGTTTTCATTATCGCACTTTTCGGCTTATTACTGTTGATAAATAGTGGGTGGATCTTCGGTTACGCACTGCGTGGTTTCGCGCATTACTCGGTTAACTACAGAGCAAAACGTGATTAGCAGACTCGTTTTTGTTATTGTGAATGGCATAGTGGAAAAAGACACACACGAAGAGAGAAAGAGGCCTCATTTTGCACTGTAAACAGAGCAAGGAGGATAGAGGATACAAACACACACTCACTCACTCACTCACTCGCGATTTGGGTGCATGACGCGCGGATACCGTAACCCTTGCGACGCGCGGATACCGTAACCCTTACGACGCGCGGATACCGTAACCCTTACGACGCGCCGATACCGTAACCCTTACGACGCGCCGATACCGTAACCCTTATGCACTGTTACATTTGCGTTACGTGCCTACGCCGTAACCCCCTCCGTCGCCCCTCCGACGCGGCGGAGGGGGTTACGGCGTAGGCACGTAAGGCAAATGTGACAGTGCATTACGACGCGCGGTTACCGTAACCCTTACGACGCGCGGATACCGTAACCCTTATGACGCGCCGATACCGTAACCCTTACGACGCGCGGATACCGTAACCCTTCGTGTCATGGTGCCGTTTCACAATGGTCGCAGAGTACAGCAAAGGTCAGGGAGGACAAAGTACGCGGACGCACACGTTTCAATTGTATGTATTTCTATCTCATTCTCTCTCAATGTGCTCAAATGCGCACCCCTCAACACTCGCTTAGTCCGCACAACCGCACTGTTGCATCAGAACTGTGTTGGCGGAGGTGCGCTGAAACGGTTAGGAAGGGAGAGGGAGGGGAGAGGGAGAGGGAGAGGGAGAGGGAGAGGAAGAGGGAGAGGGAGAGGGAGAGGGAGAGTTAAAGGGGACAAAAAGTTATAGAGTCCCACGTTGTATCATCGCCCATCATTTTCACTCTTCATCTTTGTCAGCGCAGAGAACGAGCAAGTGAGTCGTCCTCACGTGTCGTCAATATCAGTGCGCTCTCCCTCTCCTTTTATCTCTCTCTCCCTCTCCTTTTATCTCGAACCTCTTCTTCTCCCTCTCCTTTTAGGTCCAATCTCTCCCTCTCCTTTTATCTCGAATCTCTCCCTCTCCCTCTCCTTCTATCTCGAATCTCTCCCTCTCCCTCTCCTTTTATCTCAAACCTCTTCCTCTCCCTCTCCTTCTAAGTCCAATCTCTCTCTCCCTCTCCTTGATCTACCTTATCCCTTTCACTAAACCCCCTTCTATAGCAATCACTTCCTCTCATTACCAAATCTTCCTGACTCAACTCTAGCTACCCTGTCTTTCGCCATCTTCTTCCACTATGATCAACAAGACGACGGATCTCTCCCTCTCCTTCTACCCTCCTCTCCTTTTCTCCCTCTCCCTCTCCTTTTCTCCCTCTCCCTCTCCTTTTCTCCCTCTCCCTCTTCCTCTCCCTCTCCCCATCGCCAGACGCGTTACTAAGAGTGTCTTCTCCAACAATGAATAGCTGAATCACACGTGTCTCTAATTCTCTCTACCTCCTCTTCTCTCTCCTTCTCTCTCCCTCTCCCTCTCTCCCCAACTCCCACCACCTGGATCAATGAGCCCTAAGGGGGCTGGGGAGGAAGAGGTTTTGTCTCAATGAAACAATGGCAGAGCATACGTGGCGACGTGTGTGTATATGTGTGGAGTGGAGAGATTTAGCCCATAAAGACACGACTAGTGAAGCCAAAGTCATAGATCAAGCGCAATCTTGTATGTCGTACGACGGTACCTGCACACGTTAGTTCAGAGTGTACAATAAGGGATGAAGTGAAATCTCCGGTCGGGATTCGAACCCGTACCCTTTGGGAGGAGAGGCGGCCATCTTACCAATGCGCCACGCTTCGATCACCCTTCCCTCCCTTCTCTACTCACATTATTTCGAACTTACGCGCTGATCATTTTTCCAGTCCGGTTGTCGCAATTTGAATACACCTACTGTTTATAGGCGCTGTATGCGTAGACCATACCATATATTTCGTACACAATTATTCATTTTGAGATAATTCCTATTTCCCGGCTATTGTACAGACTCTCTTATGATTGAACTAACGTGTGCAGCATGCAGCATGGAACCGAACTACATCTGGTACGGATCATCTACGGTCGGTACTACTTCAGAACGCGGGTTCAGTCCAAAAGAATGGTATACTAGTATAAAACGCCCCTTCCTTCGTGTTTATTTCCACTGATCTTATGCAGTGGTCGCTACGGTCGAACTGTACTCTGTACTTAAACTCCTAGAGCGACACAGAACCCGTTATCTTGACGTGGTGATTGCCAATGCATCGGTTGAACCCGATGAATACTACAATGTGCCTAGAGCACAGATAGGCACGAAGTGACACGTGGAGTTGTCGATTGTTGATGATGACACACCTAGGATAGGGTGGTGCGGATCATCACTTTTTCATCACAGATTGCAACATTCGATGAGAAAGGTCGGACCGGATTATAGTCCGCGTTACCAGGGATTTGCGGATACCAAGGATTTCGCAAACGTTTATGAAATCATGAGATCATCCTTCCAGACGGAAGCTTAATGTGCCCTTGCTTTGGATGAGATCACTCTGGTCTCTTCAGAAATCAGTGCTCAATAGCTTACGAACAACAACAAAACGGCATTCCAAGTACAGAGGGTCTTGAAAGGGTACACGGTTACGGTTAGGCTCCCTTCAAAAGGTGTTGATGTGTGGGCCGGTCACGGTAGCCCCCTTGTCAACATCCACCACAAGTGCATGGTTCAGTGTTATTCATAACCCCGCCGCCGCATGGTATCATATTAATCGTTATCACCCCCGCTATCACTCTCTGGCTATTTACGGGGCAATCGACGACGGGTGTGAAATGGGTGCTAGGAACTACCGTAGCCCGTCTTGTTAGCGTTGAATCTGTCGAACAACAAACCGGTCCCGAGATGTCGACGGGTCAAAGTACGCGATGCGATCGGCCAAGATCGTATCAGGCCAGTCGAGGTGCGACAGCATGATGGGGGCACTGACCCGGGGGTTCAGTCGTAGTTTTTGCGATATGATAAGGAGAATATGTCATGATCACCGAGGCCACGCTACGTTGAAAATGTTTCATGCTTACACAGACAGTGACAAACTGATCTATGGACCATGAGGGTACTCTTATCGCGATGATTTTAAAGTACTGCGAGAAACCGTGGAATTTTTCGCAAAATTCTCGGGACAAGTGCTACTTGAACTAATTCCAATGGGTACTCAGACAGAATTAGCGCATAAGCATAACGTTTCTCCAACACAGAGAGCGGTCATTGAAAACTTGTCAAAATGGCATGAAAAATTACGGTGTGGTGAACCCTGATGCAATTTAACTGCTGGCGCTATATTACTTTTTCGTACTCTTTATCATTTCTTACAGAGAGATCACTTTAGTTGACAAAAACATAGAAAGATTAAAACGTGCTATCAAATATGAAGAAATGTTGTTTGAATTAGCAAACTCTCCTCAGCATTCACGTGACGCGCATGAAACGCCTTCAAATTAGCACTTACATTCATTCATTCAGTGTACAGTGCTGGCCAATATTCTAACATATTTTGGTTTTTCAGCCATAACTTCCTTCGCAGTCAACCGTTTCTCTTCATTTTTTAGTATGTTTGTATAGATGATACTGTGATATAGTGACCCTATTCTGATCGCTATTGGATCACATACAACGGAATAGTGGTTAATTTACGAAAAATGACAATTTTCACCGAATTCAGCACCTGGGCATATCGGCCATTGGGGTCACCGGGGCAGCTTGGATTCAGTTCTACGTGTGGAATCTGTGTGCTGCAATGACTGTTGGAAAGTATCAAGGTGTGGGGTTGATCAGGTTATCGACGATGATGGCGAGAATCGCAGCTGAAGCGCGTTGAAATTGCTCGGACTTCTCGGCCGTGTTCTTTTCCTTTCTGTTCCTTCTAACCCTTCGCAGCACGCTCCAATACCTCCCATATGTGCTGGATGATGTTCAGGAAACATGATTTACTATATCCATCCACCTAGCGGACCCAACTACGACTACACTAGGCGGCAACATGGAGCAGAACTGTGCTTGAGACCGTTATCCAGCACCATAACGAAGGCGCGGCGGTGCGTGGCGCGGACCCAGTGCAGTATCGTCTTCTCCCAGCTGTTCTCGAAGCTGTAGCGATCGTAAATGCCCTACATCCGAAACCGGGGACCCATTCCGCGGCGGGAGAAGCGTCCTCAGATAAGGACACTGCCACTAACATGCTTGACCGTCGGGGGAATGGTACTTGAGGTCGAATAGAAAGCCGGTAGGACGACGAACCCACTTTGTACCGTAACCACCGAAGAGGTTGTGCACGCTGTTGTCGATCCTGGCCACCATAAATCGCTCCTCGCTGGTCCAGAGCAGATGGTAGCGGGCCCTTATCACTCATGCTTTTCGATTCTTGTTCGGGGATGCTTCTCCCGCCGCGGAATTGGTCCCCGGTTTTGGATGTAGGGCATTTACGATCGCTACAGCTTCGAGAACATCTGGGAGAAGACGATACTGCACTGGGTCCGCGCCACGCACTGCCGCGCCTTCGTTATGGTGCTGGATAACGGTCTCAAGCACAGGTCTGCTCCATGTTGCCGCCTAGTGTAGTCGTAGTTGGGTCCGCTAGGTGGATGGATATAGTAAATCATGTTTCCTGAACATCATCCAGCACATATGGGAGGTATTGGAGCGTGCTGCGAAGGGTTAGAAGGAAGAGAAAGGAAAAGAACGCGGCCGAGAAGTCCGAGCAATTTCAACGCGCTTCAGCTGCGATTCTCGCCATCATCGTCGATAACCTGATCAACCCCACACCTTGATACTTTCCAACAGTCATTGCAGCACACAGATTCCACACGTAGAACTGAATCCAAGCTGCCCCGGTGACCCCAATGGCCGATATGCCCAGGTGCTGAATTCGGTGAAAATTGTCATTTTTCGTAAATTGACCACTATTCCGTTGTATGTGATCCAATCGCGATCAAAATAGGGTCACTATATCACAGCATCATCTATACAAACATACTAAAAAATGAAGAGAAACGGTTGACTGCGAAGGAAGTTATGGCTGAAAAACCAAAATATGTTAGAATATTGGCCAGCACTGTAACAATGATCGCCCTCATAAACCTGAACATAGTTGCTTTCCTTCTCCTTATCTCCAAGTGGAGATCAATGTAACAATCGTGACACGTGTGCTTATCAGCTTGGCGTACCATGACCTCGACTTGTCGTCGATGCACCTTTCCGAATAAGTGCACGCACATCATCGAAATAACTTTGGTTATTAATGCGGTGTTACGCACTCCGTACTCTCCGCTGTAAGGACGGAGACGTTACGAATACGTTTCGGCGTGAGCACATTTTGAAAAAGTAACACCGCATAAAGAATAATAAACAAGTCGTAATGATGATTGTTTATTCATGCCAATACTATGCATTTCGACATGTATTCCTTTTTTGATAAATCTTATCTTACATATCTTCAACTGCAGTATAACACTAATATCAGATACCAAGAAGTACTGCTCTAATCCCGTCAAATCATTATAATAATTCCAATTACACCCTCGCGCCTAAACAAATCCCCTTTGGCCGAATTAGGAGAGGGTGGGAGAAGCCGGTCAAGTATTATCATAGATTCAGAGAGCGGCTTCAGCGAAGGATTTGGCCGCCTTCCTCTCAGGAATCGCTAATCCGGTCACACTGGACGGATAAGTCGATGAGTTTACTAGATCTCCTGATCTCTCTCTTCCGTACGGTAAGCAGACCAAGCGCGATATTGCGCATCAGAAGATGAGGGATTAATCCCACCCTCATCAACGCAAAAAAGGAGCCCTCTAAGTCTTGAACGCTTATGGAAAGTTCGAGACTGTGTCTCCTGGCTCTCCGGGCTTGTACGTTGTTTTGCTGTCGTCCATCTTCTCTTTTTACTGAGTACGACACAGGCGAGCCAGACAACCTCGCACTACTCCCTTAGGCTCGCACAAACACAACGTGTTTACTGCCTATCGTAGAAGTGCCCGCGAACTCTGGGTAGTGTGGAATAGATGGATGGGGGAGAAAAGCAAGGAAAGACGATAAAGAGGATGAGGGAGGCACGTGAGGCGGAGATGATTGAGGTGACTAAATGATCTCTAACTCTACACTGCACCGATCACTTGACCACCGTCGTGATTCAACTCGCCCAGACAGGTATGAGAGACCAAAATAACACAGATTACATCCTATGTTATCTGAATGAATGAACCCAATATGTCCTACGCTCAGAGAAAAATAACCTGCCAGTAAGGGATTATTTCCCGTTTTAGCATAAGGACGATATTTGTGTGTATGTGTCCTAGTAAGCAAAATTTCAGTAACACATCATAATTGCCTCTTAATCACCATCCTATTTACCAGCCAACTCGCCATGCCTCAAGACTCGCTCCCTCCTAGTTCTTTCGTTTCAAGTACTCATTTCCCATGTGTGCAGACAGCGAGAGTTTCTCATTCGGTTCTACTGCGCGATCTCTGGCGTCTTCCGCTTTTCGAGGAATACGTGCGCGGGTCTGTTTTTTCGACCCTCCTCGGACAAATAATGTTATAGTTCGAAAATCCCTGAGCCGGCATGTTTTCGGAAACCGGCGATAGAGGAAAGTGCAGTGCGCGTTAGGCATGTATGCGAGCGTAGTGTGTTGTCGTTCTGTGTAGTCTCTCTCCCCTTAGATGACGCAGCCATCGTGACAGTCTTTGTAGTTCATCTACTCGGTAACACTTATCCCAGGAATACAAAATGAAATTGTGTACGGTAGTACAGCTCGTGCTTTGGGAATATGTCCGTGCAGCTGTACGAGAGAAGTTACTAATAATAGAGGTTGTTGACTGGCAGACACCACGTGGTCGAGAGGTAATGGCACTGAACTGTGTGTATGTGTGTGCAAACACAAAGGAACTCGATTCTGTCTCTCTCTACATTTCCTCTCCTTCCTCTCAATCATTCACGTGAACCATCACACGTGTTGCCTTGTGTATTCCGTCCGTCTTGTACTTTGTCTTCTCCTCCCCTATCACACTCCTCCTCCCTTTCATCATCTCCACTATCTCTCTGTCATCTTCCTGCTCACTTTTCCTCTTCATCCACTCCTCTATCGTCGCCATTCTTCCACTCCTTACTCCTCTTCTCCCCTTCCTCTTCATACTTTGATCTCATCCCAGCCGGCTACCTCTACGGGACTACATAGCGAGCAAGGTTCTTCTTCTTCCATTCCCCCGCCTGCCTCCACAGTACGACCAATCACGCTATCGTTCTCGCCCATCACTCTAAACAGTGATTAATGGGACGGGACGCAGTCACTCCCGGTCCGTCCCCCACTCTCGCCCCTGTCTTACATCAGCTTTCGCTGACATTAATAGCACTGTCGTCTCGCAGCCTAAGCGCATCCCATCTATCTTGCGCCATGTCCCATACTGCCCGCGCTTGATATCCCCACTCATTCAACAACGTCTGCCGATCTATGATTATTCCCATTCCCGATTCATAATGTCTCGAAGCGTGCCTTCTTTTGTCTTACGCGCCTGACAACATGGCCAGTTTCCGCCTTAATGCGCTCACCCCGAGCTAATTTGAAACTCTCCGCTCTGGCGATACTCTCTCGTATTCTTTGTCTACGAGAGAGCATTGTCAGATCGGAGAAGTTCAAATTAGCTCGGCGTATGCCTTTAATCCGCGCCCCTTCTTAGTCAGTCATACTCTACTTCCTCGTATTTGGCTACTATTTTCGCACACCCAGGGTGCATAGTAGTGCTTGTACTTATTGTTGTCGTGTTCCATGTTCTCCCTTCACTTCTTCGTTCTATGTGTATGTCTCTTTCAGTCTCTCTGTCTCTCTGCGCCTCTTCCTCTCGTCTCTCTCTATCTTGTATTTATCTCTCCACTCGTGTACCCCGCATGGACACACATGGGCGGAGTCTAGTAAGAGGGGGGAAGCCCACCACTACTACTCGCCCCTCACTAGACTCCACCCCTCACAGTCGAGCATAAGTGAGCTGCCGGGCTGTCTGTGCGCCCGACTCCTCTTGCCCCTCCTGACCCCTTTGATACTTTATACTTTGCTCTGCTTCATACATCGCTAGACACTTGTACTTGCGTGACTATCCCTACATTACTTCATCCTTATGATGTATGCTTCACTTGATTAATGCTATTATCAATTACGATTGCAGACATGGTTCCCGTTCTCTTGCCTTCCTCGTACACAAACAACAACTCTCCACTCTCGCTCACCTCCTTGATGGTGAGCGCTCCGGCTGCCACATCGCTCTCCGGCTTCGACGTCATACAGCCGGCTGCGTCGCCGCGCGGACGCAAGCGCACCAATGAGCACATTGACCGCCAGCTATTCGCCAAGCGCAACTCCAACTCGGACCTTTCCGATGTAAGTCTTCTGCTTTTATGAAGTCTAGACTACGGTAGCTACCGTAGACCTAACATTATTTTACAGTATCCTAATGTTTTCTGTTCAGGACGATTCCGCCTCCACACCCAGAAAGGGATCGCCTGGCGTTGATGATGAGCGCAGGGCTCATCACAACGAACTGGAGCGTCGGAGACGAGATCATATCAAGGATCACTTCATGAGCTTGAAAGAAGCCATCCCTCTGCTGGAGGGCGAGAAGGTAAACAAATTACCCTCGTACTTACACTGATAAAAACCCTAGTTGGCATGCTGCACAGTAAGCAAACCCTTAAATACGACGGTTTCAAACCGTTACACATTGGGTTCTGAACCCTTAGGATTTTGTAACCCTTGTATTTTAGGGTTTGCTTACAGCTATGTTAAATGTTAACTAGGGTTTTTATTTAGTGGAACTTGATGACTCAGCAGTTAGCACTTAGTGATTTATTAACTTAAGACTTGAGACTTAACTAATTCATTTCAGTCGTCTCGCGCCCTCATCCTCAAGCGAGCCGTCGAGTACATCCACCTGATGCAGACCCGCATCCAAGAGCAAGCCCAGGCCATGGAGGAGCTCAAGAGACACAATGAACAACTAGCCAGTAAGTACTAGACTTAATTTGACTAAGCTTATTTGGCAACTTAACCCTCCTTACGTCCATTACTAAGTCATTCATTTTCAGAAGACTACTCCAGCACTCCATCATCATCCACGCAGACTATCACTTCTCCCGCTGTGATGACCACAACTACCACCGCGCCTACCATCAATATTGGTAAGCATATTACTTAATACTTAACACTAAGTAACCATGAATTAATTAAGTTCACATTAGTAATCAGACCTAATTACAGAGCCCATCTCGCATCCCGTTGTGTCTGCTGCCTCGTCATTCTCGCCAGTCATTCCATCCAAGCCCGCGATGCAACTTCGATTCCCTCCCGAGCCTTCCACCATGGCCAATATCGCCATGCTCCTCGCGATGAACAGCAAGCAGCAAGAGTCGCAAGCAGGCCTATTCCCCAAAGATCTCGCCTCACTCATCTCCTTCAATAGTCTAGCCCTGAAAGACACTACCGCCCAGTTCGTGTCGCCTCTCCTCTTCTAAACAACTCATGTGTTCAACTCATGTTTTACTGAACCCTATACGTGTATGTATCCCTCTAGTCGTCCCCGCTAGTCCAACCGTACATAGCTCATCCCCTCATATATATTGAGATCGTGACAGATTATTCTCAAAGATGTATTAAAATAATATTATCGCTACCTCCTAATTAATCATTCTGAAGCCCCGTCAAGTTCTTCGTGTAACGTGTATTCGCTCATGGTCTCATTCCTCTCGATTACTGTATTCTGTACTATCCCCGTTGTAACCGTTATATCTGTACGATAATAAATAGTTGACATATATCACTGTTCTCGCTCATTCACAGCTTGTACGGTATATTGTGGAATGGCAAAGAAGAAGGCGGCGATTGGGGCTACAAGGAAGAGGGGTTGTTGGGAAAAACTAAAGTGCGAAGTACGAGGAAGGACGACGCATAGAATGATGGAGGAGAGGAGAAAAGGCCTGTTTTTCAACCACCCCCTTGTCCAGTGCATGCTTACTGTATAGGGTAAGAAGAAGATTCGAGAGCATCAACCGAAAAGGGAGTAAACACAGTAGCATTTGAGAGGGAATCAAACCGTCGGTCACCTGCTTCTTCAACGAAATTTTCTTTAATTCTAGATCTCTAACAATAAGACATGGTGCATGAAATTAAGCGACCACTGACTAAGGTTAGATCCCTGGAATTCGAACTTGGACTTGCGTCACAACAAAAACACGATGAATTTTTCCAAGCATGCACCCTGACAATGAATTTGAAGAAATGCTCTTGTTCGAATATTGCTTGTTGTACACAAAAAGTGGGATAGACAATGACACCCCATATTGAGCATCCGAGAAATCATTGCCCTAGTATTAACTTTTTCTCATCCTTTAAATGTACACCACGAGCTAATTTGATACTCTCGACGATGGTCTCTCGTACACAAAAAGTGAGTAAAATTAGCTCGTGGTGTGCCTTTAAAAATTCGGACTACTTATCGAACGAGTACATATTATTAGGTGCAATTTAACATGGTCATTTTCCTCTATATTTTTCTTTTAAAAAGTCTTTTCACTAGGCGTCAACTGAACTCAGGCAGCCCTCTACGAATTGTTGTTCCGCACTCTGTATTTTCGAGCACCCATTTCCGGGAAGAGAAGTAAAAAACGATGGCGATGTCCTCAGGGACGATAATGTGCTTACTCCATCTCGGGAGGCGAATTCCCCGATAATACAACATCTGTGTGAGACGCTTGTCATTTGTCTGAGTGGTTTTTGGCAAAATAGGATGAACCACGGCGGATGGAAGGAAGAGTGGGCTGTGTCTCTCTGCAATGCAATGAGGGGATTGCGTGAGAATTAGCCTGTGTGCATCTACGTATCAGCGAAAGAGGGGAATAAGAGCGCGGCTTTCACGTGAATCACATCAATTGACCATAAATATGGGTACGAACCATGGTTGCACTGATATAGTCAACGTTTTGGACTAGTCGTCAACGAAAACCATTGTTCTTTGTATCATCAGAAAATTGGGGCGATTGATTAGATGACAAAGGGAACGAGATGGACTATGCGATTTCGGTTTTTTCCACAGTGGCAGCGTGACAGAAAAGATTTGTAAAATGAATGTAATGATAGGGTTGGTGCGTTAACAGATCAGCTGCATGAAAGGGCAGTAGGTCGTATGAGAACCGCAGAATGAAAACCGGTATGATGAGAACTATTTCTATCCATTAGCGTTTGTCTCTCATATGCAGATGCGATTTTTAGTAAGAAGAAGGACGTCAGAACTGAGCAGACCTTTATATCACAAATTGATCTGAAGTGGCTGAATTCTGACTTAGTTTGACGCGGTCGCTTAATAGCGTCGGCGGAAATCCGTCCTCAACCCGTTGTCAGGTATACGGAAATGTTTCGTTGCGTTATCTCTGATTGCTTTTCTCTTCCTCTTTCATGTTGCGGAAATGTATCATTTTAAAAGATTTTTTTTGATAACGATTCCAAATGTGCATTCGCTTGTTTCTGAAAAAAATAGGCATGACAATGATCACATTTCGATACAATTCAACTTTGATAACTGAAACTCATCGTACAAATTTCGATTATAACTGTCGCATACGGTATCATTTGTGCTAAAGCGAGAAAAAGACGCATACCGTAACCACTCTTGCATGACTACAGTACATTTCCAGTATGTTGTTGTCTATAATTTTCGTATTATAATGAGCACGATATAACAGAGAGTAGTCTAGTTGTTTGCGCGACAGATCCCAAGTGTGCGAAGTAGAGCAATTCGTGCGGGTACTCCACATAAACATGAAATTAATGGCCGTATCAACAGTTTCCTCATCTTTTGCACTCTGGGATCGAGACAACAACATTCATTTATCCAGACTGCCACCTTTTAATATGGTTGTATGACATCCACGCAGTCAACTTTCTATAACACATTTGTTCTTAGATATTAGACAACATAGGAATACTAGAAAACGAGACGTCGTGTTGCATTTCACTACCTCTGTCATTGAGATTACATACATCCCACGATGCATAGTACAGAAGATCATGAGCTATGGCGGCCCTTTTGCGTGAGAAAGGAGGGAATCCGCTCAGTGATCTGGCTCAACCATTCTACAGAGACTATGCACATTTCATCATACAACTGTCACATTGCCGTTGTCCTTAGTAGACACGTATTTGTACCAATATAAGTGTTGTTCGGACATGCCTACGCGCATATGAATACGGCGTATACGTGTTACCTTGATGTATGATAAATAACGAATACGATAATCTATGAAAAATGTGTAAATTAAAAATAAGAAATCATTTATTTTCATTTCATTACCTGTGAGCAGCGCACGAGGAATTCCCCCAGCTAATTATGATTGCACTCTCTGACATACCGAGAAAGTGAGGGATTTCGCGAAGAGTTAGCTTCTTCGTTACTGTTCTTCTAGCGATGCAAACATCATGCGTCACCTCATCAACTAGATTCTCTTCATCTCAACCACGCGGCGGCCACGTTGACACGTACTGATTTATTGTTCCCCCCATCATCTCTATTTTAGAGAGACGGGGAGCGAGGGAAAAAGTTCATTAAAACTGATGCAACAACGTGGAGCGGATGGGGGATATCTCTTGGTGGAACGTGATTGACCAATTGTACATATTTATTTATATATATTTTTTTATTTCCATAAAAAATAATGGGTTGGGGAGGATTAAGGGTCGAAAAGGGTTAGATGAATTTCATCGCATTAGGTGATTTCGTTTTTGAACAACGAAACTGCATGCACTATATATAGCCGATTGAACGTTCGAGTAACAATAAAGAACGGAGTTTACTGTAAGAGAAACGCTATTATCGTTACCCAATATATCGGAGATAGAGAACAAAGTGATAAGAGGAAACCGTTGTGGTTTAAGTACGACTTACGACTTGTTAGTAATCCGCTCTATTCTTCGCCAACTCCACAATATCCCATAGGATCTTTACGAAGGTTCTTTTCAGCCACATCTACGTCAAAAAGGTGTCTATATTTATCAATCACACGCTATTTCGGGAAGGAACAAAAACCTCTTACGACAGAGATGACATTTCACAACTTTTGCAGTGGTCTGTGCAGATGCTATGCTAGAGCTCGGGTGCGAGGGTGGACGGATTTGGCGAAATGGCCAGATTACTATTAGAATATTTTCAAAAATACGATTGTGCGTGACTATTTTTGGAAAATACAGTTGCCACTTCGGAGATCTATGATTTGACAAACTTACGGTACCTAATCATGGTAACAATATGCTTTAATTGTTTGCTAGGGCGTTTGGAAAGTGCTAGTTCTTGATATGCGCTACTCCATAAACAACGTGCTAATTCGCTGAAGGGCTTAGTAGGTAGCTCACAAAGAGGTCGCGTGACGTCACTGATCTTTCCCAATCACGTTTTCGTCGATATATGTATGCATGTGTATGATGACAATACACACTATTCCTCCCTCACTCGCTATTAATGTTGCTAGAGAGAGTGTAAAAGGGGATCAATCTCGTGCTGTACTGTCAAAATATCAGGCGCCACTTCGCAGATTTGACCTAGATGTCTTCACAGAACCCCCCACGAAATTTAGCATGCGGAATAGTAATTCTTTAATATTCACATGCCGTGGGCCTCTTATAAATAAATATGAAAAAATGCCTTCACGTGAACAAATTTGCTTTTTACTCCATAAGGTAATGACACCGAAATACAATTATTTCATACTTATGCTAATCTCTTGAAAAACTGTGATAAATGCGTTGCATTGATTACTTCGATTGAAACAATTTATTAGAATGATCTATCATTATGATTGAGAAACTGAGTATCACCAAATGAACAGAGATGCCTAGAGAAAGAGTCTATAGAGAATTGCACTAATAACTATGGGAACTGTAGACAGGACAGAAGCAGATTTTCCCTGTTGATCCTGATCAGGGAAGGGAACTTCGCAGTTCTGGTCGTGCCCGTGAGTCCACACGTGCACGCCGTAGTACCTATAATGTAAAATTGTATATAAATAGCAATATTGCTGTTTAACAAAACTATCGAAATTTCTTGCGTATTTGCCACCATACACATTTTTTTTTACATTGGAACCCCGCGAGTGTTCACTTAAATCTCTCGCATGTCCCTTGCCCGAATACCAAGTTTCTTACAATGTTCATAAAGTATACTAATGTATGTATGTCCATATAAGTATGTCATATAAAGCTGTATCAAGTTTCCGCAATAGCACACAGATACGATTCGATTTGTCGAATAGCAAAAGGTACGGTATCGGACTCGACAAAAAGATCCTGATAATTTATACTTATTTGGATTTGTCCACAGATGTCTATGTTCACAATTACGCATTTGTCCTAGGTGCGCAAATGTGTACTATTTACGACAAAATGTGAGCATTTTCTCGGTACGATAAGGTGCTATTTGAGATCATTGTGTAATAATAATAGATAACAATTGGTATTCTAGCAATGATCCGAAGTAATAACTAACCATCGATGGTCTTCCCAATTGTATCGGGGACTCAGCGAATTCGAACACTTCGCACTGTCGAGGCTATCGGTACATGCCTAAAACAACCCAATCATAAATCATACAAATTGAAAATTATAAAAATCATGCAACTGTACTCAATACTATATAGAGGATCACTATTTCAGCCATAGGCTCTAGACAGTGAAAATCAAATAGTAATTTAAAGGATCATCCCGAACTAACTGCTCTCCGCTTTGGCAACGCTCTCTCGTAGACAAGGAAAGCGAGAGAGAACGTTGCCAGAGCGGAGAGTTTCAAATTAGCTCGATGTGTTCCATTAAAAACTTAGAGTGATTTTGGTGCGAGGATTATGAATCGGACCGTGGGACCTACATGGATCAACAACAGTGATTTTTTTAGAAGAGCATATTATCTCTTGTTTATTCACCTTGAATGATGATCCTCCACTCATTCCATCCGGATACCATATCTCCACTCCGTGATGATACGCCCTTCGGAAGTCCATGTCATCGCAACCAGCACCGAGATCTCTGTAAGTCCATCATTTAGTTGGAAAAGGTAAAGGCCATTCCGTTATTCAAGGGGGATCACTGCTAGGTCGGTGATAATTCATATTCAATCGGAGACCCTAATCTCTTCATCGGACCTACTTTACCGCGTGATCTATTGATCTCATTACACCATATGATAATAATAATACTAGTAATATGTTTATGGTAAGCAAAGAAGTCGAATATCGTCAAATTCGCTTGGTACCACTTATTTCTTATCTAATTTGCATTATTATTAATAACAATAGCTTATCATGTCTAATTCGGTCACAATTTTTTTTTCTACCTGTGACCTGTGCCCAAACTGTGCCTGTCATAAACTACATGACCCAACATAAACATTGTTTTCAGAAGGAGGGGGGGTTGGATATGGTGACGGATTACAGATTATCCCGCACATCATACAGTGCAACTAGTTACGCGAACGGCATGACTGATCGGAAGGAATTGTGCGTGAAAGGAAAGGGCAAGGTAAGAGCATCAAAACAGCGAGAGCAAACAAAATGTACACAGATTTTTAAAGACATACCCGAAAATTATTTGAAATTTTGAAATTTCGATTGGAAAGGATATGAAGCTGTCCCGAAGACGTCCATTGTCTCCTTACTATTTAGTGAGCAAGAGATTTTTTCAAATTAGTTGTGTCATTCATTTAAAAGCACACCCAAGCAAATTTGAAACTCTCCGCATTGGCCACACTCTCGCTTTCTTTGTCTACGAGAGAGTGTGACCAGAGCGTGGATTACAAATTGCTCGGGTGCGCCTGAATCATCAGCTTCTTTTCGCTTCATTGATCTACATCTTTATTACTCATTCCACATTGTTGTGATAGCTGCTGCGCGTTTCAAATAAGAGGTAGAAGTAGACAGACCACTTCCCAGACGATCGATAATGACAGCGCAACCTAGTGATCTACCTGAACAGAGACACACATGCGCCTCTCTCACTCTATCCATTCTTCTCTCATTCTATCCCTGTCGACTCGCATCAATCGATATGAGAGGGACAACTACCCAGGGAATAAGGATTCAATCGATTCGGCTCAAGGATACGTAAGTATGGATTACAATATACATATTAGTGTCACTTTCGCTAAAAGATATATGCATGAATTTTGGTAATATTAGACTAATATTTTTCATACAGTTTTGATTTGTATTGTTTTCATGTATACGTTCACGTTATTGTATTATTATTAACATTAGAAATGAGATTTTGCATGATTTTGCTATAGAACTATCATAATAAACTTTTATGTAAACTAACTCAATGGGGGTTCTACTGAAGATGGCCAACCCCATTGGGTAGAGGTTCACTGTCTAGAACCTAATGGCCGAAACAGTGAATCTCGCCTCTACTAATAACTACTTTAGATTCATTAATATCTAATTTTATGAGTACATTTGCATGTTTAACTATTTCATATTTCGCTTATAAATCACCCTATATGATAATAATAATACTAGTAATATGTTTATGGCAAGCAAAGAAGTCGAATATCGTCAAATTCGCTTGGGACCACTTATTTCTTATCTAATTTGCATTATTATTAATAATAATAGCTTATCATGTCTAATTCGGTCACATTTTTTTTTCTACCTGTGACTTGTGCCCAAACTGTGCCTGTCATAAACTACATGACCCAACATAAACATTGTTTTCAGAAGGAGGGGGGGTTGGATATGGTGACGGATTACAGATTATCCCGCACATCATACAGTGCAACTAGTTACGCGAACGGCATGACTGATCGGAAGGAATTGTGCGTGAAAGGAAAGGGCAAGGTAAGAGCATCAAAACAGCGAGAGCAAACGAAATGTACACAGATTTTTAAAGACATATCCCAAAATGAGTTGAAATTTTGAAATTTCGACTGAGCAAAAGACTTCTTTCCCTGCTGTTTCACGTCGTTTGTCTCCCTACTATTACTAATGAGCAAGAGATTTCTTTTTTTTTTCAAATTAGTTGTGTTAATCATTCAAATGCACACCCCAAGCAAATTTGAAACTCTCCGCATTGGCCACACTCTCGCTTTCTTTGTCTACGAGAGAGTGTGACCAGAGCGTGGATTACAAATAGCTCGGGTGCGCCTGAATCATCAGCTTCTTTTCGCTTCATTGATCTACATCTTTATTAGTCATTCCACATTGTTTTGATAGCTGCTGCGCTCTTTGGGGAAGAGACATTAGTCATGATGGCTATGAGGGATGTGTCAGAGGGGCATTTTGAAATACATACACTACTCCTCGTTTACGCAAAGAGGGATGTACTGACTCACAATACTCATACTGAACGGGGACCACCAAGGATTAACAAATATACAAGCAAATCGGGGGATTTCAAAGATGCCTGACATCAAAATATACAGCTAGAATATTTGCTGATTTTACTCTTTAAATTCTCTCTTCTGAGCGATTTTTTTTCCTTTTATAGATAAATTTTCATAAACCTATGCTAATTATCAATTCACTATCTAATTTTTGCAATGGAAATAAATATCATGAATAAGAATACATAGTAGCTTCAGCACTGAACCCAATAGACCTGTTCCATGGACAAATTGGTTTATTCTGGATAATGGTGCCGAACTCACTTGCAAGGTGGCAGATGCGGTACCATATCCGCCCGATGCACCACTCTCCACACGTCCGGAATGACGGAGTTGAGATTGTGCGCGAAGACCCGATTGCCGACGCGAGGCTCACCGTATGTGATCAGCGATATCTGAGAAAATTATTTTGAAAATTATCGCTTGTCATTCTTCAAAATCTTGAATTTCTTTCATCATCTGTACAAAGTTCAGTCGTTGCAAAGTGTTGTTCTGTTTAAATCCACTCCTCCCGTCCTCGTTCTGTTCAAAAATGGAACCGGACCTCTGTTGTTTTACTATTTTGGGTGCACACACCACGGGATTGGTCTTATCTCCGCGCACCGAACACGACATTGTTATCGAAGTTTTTGCACTCTACAATCATAACATTTGCGAGCGCCAGTAATTCATGTGCTGAGTAGAGTTCTTTGTTCGTGGATGGGAGAGAGGGGTGGAAAAAAACATAATCAAAATGCACTTGTACAGTTATCAATGTTGTTCGGCCTGATATGGGTCAATTCAAAGTTCTGCCGTACCAATAAATTTATAATGGAAATAGTGATCGAACTCAATGATCTCGTTCAGTTTTTTTAGGGAATATGTACTAATATAACATTAATGTTAAAATTAAATAGTTTTATAAAAAAATAGATTGATATTGTGCCTTTTGGTGCCGCTATATCCAAAAATCACGATCAGAAAAAGTGAGCATTGAACTACGCACTTTGTTATCTTCAGAATCTGAAAGATCCATATCGCTTCTTTGAGAGTTCGTTCAGTATTTCTGCAGAGACTTACCAATGAACACGCAACAAAACCTATTTATGCCTTACTATCAGAGGTCGTATACATGATCACCGTGATTTTATTTTCCTGGTCAACAGATTCCCCTGAGAACTGTTTCCCGGAAAATTGGTGTTTCCCAGGAAAACAGTTTTCCGTATGCACGGGGCAAAGTAAAGTGTGTTCTACTCGTATAGCCTTGGACCGAATTGTGATCTCAATGTCCAATATCGAGAATACTTATCTTGATCGTGCGATTCTCTACTGGTATATTGCAGGAAATACGAGCAAAAGAGGAATTTACTCTAGTTCCGATATTAATGTGTGAATGCACGAAATCTTATGGCAATAGTCAAAATATTTTGGAGCGCTGGACTGATTGCCCTCATCCACTACACACTTCTGGTTGTTCTTTGGATAAAGAGGAGTGAATATTGTGGGACGTAACGCGAGAAATGAAGATGATGCTTGTTTGGAATCTTCCATGAAATACCATTTTAGTACCTAAAAGTGTTCTGGACGAAAACACAGATGTGCACAGCGATAGTGGACGATTGCACGGAAAGAAGAACTAAAAATTTTTGAAGAAAATTAAAGGAAAGGGATCATTGGTAGTAGGCTTGCATAAAAATTAGTATACCCGTCCTGCTTCGTTGTGCAGAATCAAACGGCGCGGTTTTTGCTAGAGGGAAAGGATAACCGTGTAGAGCAGTTCCGAACAATGTATTATATTTCACAAATAATACCGAGATTAATGTAAGAACACATTTAGCGTCGAACGAACTTTTGAAAGCTATTGTTTCGAAAATTATTGTCATTTCACGGGGGAGAAATACTATTCCTGTAGTACAACGCAGTGATAAATACCGGGGGAACTTTCCGAGTATGTGGGCATAGTTAGAGTATCTCACGTATTGTACTCGCAGAGAAAATTCGCTTACAAGATGTCATGTTTTAAGAAATTGACTGCTTATTGATAGAACATAACAGAAGAGTTTGCTTTTTTCTCCTACTAAGAAGATGAATTATGAAAATGAAAAGGAAGAAAATATCTACGGTATAAATTTAACACGGGTCTCCTGTAAAAGTGTAGCAAAATCGGCCTGTTCTGCCACTAGGAAAATTTTTTTGTCTCCGATTTCGATAAAAGTCCCTTGGTAGATGTGGTTGGGGGTTATGAGAAGGCCTAGATACTTGATTGGGCCAAAATCGCTGATTATCGATTTTTTGTGACCTACCACATAAATGATCATAACTCGGTCAATTTTGATAGTACAGTGAGCTGAATGGTGTCATTCGAACCATATTCTACAGCTCTTCAAAAAAGTTGTGTATGACCTGTTCGCTGCTTGGTCGTCTTTAGGACGAAAAACGCGAAAAACTCTTTTTCCTATCAAAAAAGTGAAGTTTTCTCGAAAATGTTTTCTTGGGGATATCCGTTTTATTGCAAAAATTATGTCTTCAAACCACGCTCAATATCGCTATCTAGTTCATTGCCCATATCTCCTGGCCCCTAATGTCGATTACTAGTATAGCTCACGGACTTAGTCGATTTTTGATCATTTTCGGTTTTTTGATAGTATCTCACTTCAAAGTTATCCAATTATTTTTTCAAAAAAATAGAAATGATTCTCTCGAAAAGGAGATTGAAAAGTTTAATATTGTCCAAATTGCTATATCAAGCCGTTTTCGAGTTATTAAAGGAAAACTGCTCCTATTTCGATTTTTCACCGCTTTCATGTGTTGAACAGGGAAGGCAATCAATTCTACAAATATGTTTACTTTACAATAAAAACTGTAATATAATTGAGCAAATATTGTGCAGATATCAACGTCACTGGTCAAATACGAGGGTAGTTGATAAGTCCAGGGCGTCGTCCGAGAACAAAGTGTTCATCTCTGAATGCATCCAATCATAGATCGCATCCGAGGAGACTGTCAGATCATTCTCGTGCACCTGTACTTCATCCTCAACCCCTCCTCCCTCTTCATCGCATTCCTCCTCCCAGTCCTTGATGAAATCAATTGCCAGTGCCGCGTCTCTTCGAGCTCTCGACTTGCCCTTCTTCTCCGCCTCCTCCTTCTTCTTCGCGAGAAGGGTCCGAATGCAGTTCTTTATCTGATCGTGGGACATCCTGTTTGCTGGCATGATATCCGTTCTGGCCTTCATTCTCTTCTCGACTTCTTCTGCTCTCAGCTTGTTTCTTGCAGCGTAGAACTCCTCGAAGAGATCCACCACCATCTGCTTGGCAACGGGGTCGTAAGGTGCACTCTTCTTCCGAATGCGAAGTGCCCATCCTATGGGTCGCGGATGCTTTGGTGCATGTTCGTATTCCTTGAACGATTCCGATAGGGGACCGATTCCGACTCCTTGCTGAACCTCCTCGAGCATTCTCTTGTACAGCCCAATGGCGAAATCCATCATGGACACTCTCTCGGGTCTAATCTTGTGTTCTCCTTTGTCCCAGTGACGCTCGAGGTTCCAGTGACGGAGGAAAGTGGCCGAGCATTCACTGCATATGAAAAGTGGATTCGGGGCAGAGTCGGAGACGGGCGCGGGAGCCTTTCCAGTCACAACTTCATCATCTACGTTATCGGGCTCGGGAGTGGTGACCTTCTTCGTAGAAATAGTGCAAAAAAACCGAGCGCACCTGTTCCAAGAGATAACCGCTTTCTCTGGCATTGGCAGATAGAGAAGAGGATAGGGGAGCTCACGAACAAATACAATACATGAAAAAACAGAATAAATCAAACTATTATTATCTTGAGAAAGCAATATGGCCTCTGTTCAACACATGAAAGCGGTGAAAAATCGAAATAGGAGCAGTTTTCCTTTAATAACTCGAAAACGGCTTGATATAGCAATTTGGACAATATTAAACTTTTCAATCTCCTTTTCGAGAGAATCATTTCTATTTTTTTGAAAAAATAATTGGATAACTTTGAAGTGAGATACGATCAAAAAACCGAAAATGATCAAAAATCGACTAAGTCCGTGAGCTATACTAGTAATCGACATTAGGGGCCAGGAGATATGGGCAATGAACTAGATAGCGATATTGAGCGTGGTTTGAAGACATAATTTTTGCAATAAAACGGATATCCCGAAGAAAACATTTTCGAGAAAACTTCACTTTTTTGATAGGAAAAAGAGTTTTTCGCGTTTTTCGTCCTAAAGACGACCAAGCAGCGAACAGGTCATAAACAACTTTTTTGAAGAGCTGTAGAATATGGTTCGAATGACACCATTCAGCTCACTGTACTATCAAAATTGACCGAGTTATGATCATTTATGTGGTAGGTCACAAAAAATCGATAATCAGCGATTTTGGCCCAATCAAGTATCTAGGCCTTCTCATAACCCCCAACCACATCTACCAAGGGACTTTCATCGAAATCGGAGACAAAAAAATTTTCCTAGTGGCAGGCGTTGCTACACTTTTACAAGAGACCCGTGTTAAGTACATTTTCTGTGTGAGTAAGAATAACATCTTATTTCTTGCTTTGGAGCTGATCACAAGCACTTTTCTTTTATTTAAAAATAAATAGTACAGCAAAAATAGCTTGGCATGTTATCATATTTACTGTTGGAAAGAATTTTTAAATTAAATATTTTTTAAATGTTCAAACACAGAACCATTTTTTATACATTTAATATTATAGAAATATACCTTTTCAAATTCGCGTTGTTTCAGGATGTGAGTTTTCATTGCAGCAAGTGTAGCAAGAGCTCCTGAAGAAAGGGAACAAATCGACACGTACTATACAAATAATAATTCAAAATAATAATAATAAAATTAAAGACTATTGAATCGTCATGCACTGAAATGAGGGAGCAATGTTCAATCCCAGCTGCATAATGTTATTTCACAAACCCCATAAAGCACAATATTAGCCTAACTTGTAATATCATCTACTTTTACATTGATTGTGCATGCAAACCTATACTTGTACATTCATAAATATTATTAACTTAATTTGATATATTGCTGTTCACTCTCAATGAGTGAGTATTGCGCAGTGGAAAGACTTGAATATAGATACCTCCCAACGAGTGGCCGGTGAATATTGTTCGATAATTACTGGACGACTCCTGTTTCAGTATGCGTTCAAGCGGATCCCTGGAAAATGGATTTAAATAATTTTTTAAAAATAAATTTAACTTAATAAAATGAATTCTTAACGATTATGCTGAGATGTTGCTGACTAACCAGAGCGTAGCGAGAGCCTCGTAGAAGTATCGATTAACTTGTCCGATACCGTACCAGTCCACCTCTGGTTGGAGTGATTCCAATCCCTCCAATACGAGTTGATTGTCTAAATTCGTATAATATGCAACTTTTTCGATGCTTTTTGTGAATTTCGTGATGGATTATGAATAGAATCAAAGTGACGCGTTATCTGCATCGAAATAATGATGCGTTTTTACTGGCTTCGCGGTCGCAGTTTATTAGAGATATCAGTAAATCCAATGAATCAAGCTCTTCTGTAGCATAGGATAGTATCACGAAATGTGCCGAGTTCGAACCCTCCAAAGCTTTCAATTTTTGCAAAGTTTTTTCAAGGGATGTACGGCCATGAAATGGCTGGTCGAAGAAGCGGTGCTACTCCAATACCGCGCACCCCTCCATTCGAAAACAACAACTGGAACGGTTTGCAATCTTACAATATATAAATAATGCCGCGTGAATTTTGCCCATCCATTGAATCCTTTTCTCCGAATCTCACTCCGACTATTTACACGATCTCTGGCATCACTCAAGGCTACAAGATCTCTGGCATGGCCAAATTCAGACTAATCTCTGCATAATACTCCAGACGAGGCGCAAATCTTACTTCCCGGAAACTAAGATTCGTATGTTTATTGTGTGACTTCTTGTGCTGAGTAATGACTTAGGAATATATCATATCTTAACATCTGCTTGTACACGCCAAACCATTGGTTCCCGTCTTGCCTAGAATAGCTACAGAAGACGTATCTTTAGCACTGAGAAGGATATATTCTATCAATTACGTCCGATTCAGGTGTATGGTATGAGGGAATGTGATCAAAGGAACTTGAAAAAAGATAAGGGGTTTGAAAGACGAATTATGAAACGAGAGTAAACCTTGGCAAAAATGAAACATTTTAGATAAAAAATAAGAGTCTCGCGAGTAACTATACAATATAACAATTGTAGCAGGCTCGAACAGTTTTTGTAAAATATTTAAAACTTCAATAACGCGAAACCCACTGGTCATGGTTCCTCTGAAGGACACGAGAATTTTCTTCTCAGACACGGAAATGGCGGCGAACATGGCACATGTGTTGTTATTCTTGTCGCATGGTACTTCCTATGAAAATACAATTGAATTAACTAAAGCAAAAATTAGCTTAAATTCTGAATTAATTCTTAAATTAATTAATTGAATTAATTTGAATTAATTGATTTAATTAATTACACACTTCTTATTTTCTTAATGTTGAAAATTTCGAGTAAAATTCACTTGAAAAATAAGTGTATAGAGAATGCAAGTGAGTTTAAGCTAATTGTAAAAACTATTCAGAAATCTCCACATATATTTTAGCAAGTTGCCAGAGTCATGCCGGAAAAATAGCAAATGTCTCTTGTCTCGTAACTTATAATGTGTCAAAGTAAAAAAAGATGAGCTTACAATATGCGTGAGCACTTTGTAGTGTGAACTGGGAAACGTCGCCCTCAGACACCTCGACGGATCGTCAGCATACGCAGCCGCAGCCACATTCAGCATCTCCATGCCTCTCTGAAAAAAAAATTTAAATATCTGATATAGACAATGTCATGCGTATGAATAACAATTGATACACCCCTAAGGTAGAATTTAGAAACAACTACATAATTTTATAAGTACATTTTCATGTCATTTATGATCTATTTTCCAATATTTTCTGATAATACTTCCGCGTTGTGAATAACTAACAATGCAGCATTACTCCAATTGGACTCCTTGCAAAATTTGTCTTTTCATGAAACGTGAAAAGGTCTAATCGTACAAAACGACAGATGGCTTGAATCCGTTCTTTGAATTCGTTCTTTCCTACACCCTCAGCGCTCCCTCGCATTTTTTCTTCATGCACCTGCGCCATTCAAACCAAAAGTTTGCATTGAAGCGAACCCGAAAATTTCCGCACGAAATTTTTCTCCTCACATGCTGACAAAAACTATAATGTATACTAAGTACATATCTGTTCTCACCCGCGTTTGTTATAATGGAAATAAAGAATAATAATAACTAGAAAAAAGTATAAATACACCTCATACTACACTTTTTCTCGATATACACCAGACATAGCTTAAAAATATATCAGAAACAGGTGATTTTGCACTTCAAATTCTTACCTTGTGCGTGTAGAAGATGGAGATGCATGTTGCAGAATGTAGAAATGTTGAAAGTAAAGGGAAGAGCACGTGGAAAAGTCGCATAATCAAGGGGGGAACTGACACTATTCTTATCAGTTATATTAGCCCGCTTATCGATAAGAATGACTCAGCATAGACACCATCATCAAACTTGATTGTATTTGGCCGAATCGTTATCGATGAATACGCGAAGGCCCACGCTCGTGCTATTCAGTACGCACAGTTGACAATACTCCCTCGCAGACAAAGAAAGCGAGAGAGTATGATCAGAGCGGAGAGTTTCAGTTTAGCTCTCGTGTGCCTTTAACAGTTTTGGAGAGCGGGAAAACCACATTGTGGTTTCCGCTAGAAATCACATAAAACCAAATTTAAGAATTTAAGATAAGGATTATTTTCAGAATGACGAACTACGAGAATAGGCATAATTTATTCAGATTTTCACTGTGTACAAGTACAAGAATACGATAAATGAAAATGTCATTAGAGATAAGTAAAAGATAAGGCAAGTCAAATTCATCAACTCAATAAAAAACTTCAATCAAAATCTTCAAAAAATCACATAAATGATTATAATATGAGATCAATGTCTTTCTATGCGTAATACTATTGTTGTTGCGATAAGGCCTAGCCAAATCGTGGAACGCTTCCTCCGAATTATCGATTAATAATTGATCTTTGATCTTTGATCTAATCTAGACATCGTCCAATTCAATTTCATCATGCTCGATTGCATTGTGAGGAACGGCTACGAGATATCCATAGCTCTCTGGAAAGAAAATAATTAATCAAATATCATATTTGCAAGCGAATGGTAAAAAATCCCCGTGGAGTCTAGTGGCATATACCATTCGAACAAGCATGAGATTCAGATAGATCGGATAAATACATAAGTTGATCAGGCAAATTAACGTATTTTTGTTCGTAATCAACCTTTCTTTTCTATAATCACGCGAATATTTCATGAATGCATATTAAAGGGAGAGTGACCTCTCTCCATGGCCTCTTCATTGCGCGCACTATTTCTCCGTTCTCTAACAAGGAGAGAGCGTAGACCGTTGAGAGAGGTGTCGGTCCTTTTAGTATTTTTATTATAACCTGTGGCGTGCTCTAAAAGCGCTGCAAAATCTGCTGAAACTTCGGAGAAAGTCGGTCTTGAATCGGAGTCCTCCCTCCAGCATCGAGTCATTATCTCGTAACTGAAAATATATCACTGAAATCTCATAAGAATATTAGCCTTTCAATATTATTGCTTAACTATAATAGGTTGATGTAATTTTCCAAAAAAATAACACTTTACTGTATGTTATGATTAAATTCTTTGCATTTCTGCTTTTTTGAAATAGGCGAGAAATAAAGTGAAATACAGATCCGCCAAATATTGCTATATTTTCTACGGACATGAATCCCTCATGTCATCCCTGTTATGTTTAATATAACGGAATAGAGAATAAGAATACGAATACGAGATATGGTGATGAGTTTTAAAATAAATCATTAAAAATAAATAAATTCAAATAAATAAACATACACTTGATCAGTGCACCATTCGGGTTTCTCCAATCGATGGCCTCTTTGCAGATGGCCGAGCAGTTCTGTGGTCTAGAAATTTAGTTAATGCAATTAGAAATTTATTTATATTATTGTTTCAATAGGTTGTTTTTAAAAACATTATGATTTTTAGCGAGTAGTAGATGCCAATAGCGCGCACAGGGGGCCATTCAGTTGTCATTACTTATCTACATACTTGAGCTATAAAATAAAAATTGAACGAAATTTTTCATATGTATATGGTTGACTTTTTTACTTTGTTTTTCCACTTTTACATTCGCAAAATGCCACTACTTTTCACTTTTCTACTTTTACAAAATTATAACACCACATTAACAATCTAATATTTTTATTAACGAATTCGCAAGCATTCATTTATCGATTTATATAAGTGTTGGAATGAAATAAAGCGTATTGGAAGAGTTTTAATCATCGATTGGATATCATAACATGTACAATGTGAAAACTATACAAGACTACTGTATCTCAAACCAGTGTGATCAATTGATTGAACTAATAATAATAGGAATAATGAGAAGAGGGGAGAAATATAGCATAAAATGGATATGAACATGTAATAACAATGAAATAATGTTCGCACGAAGGCAACGGAATCAGATTTTATCAAA
Source organism: Parapristionchus giblindavisi (assembly GCA_943737045.1). Lineage (NCBI taxonomy): Eukaryota > Metazoa > Nematoda > Chromadorea > Rhabditida > Diplogasteridae > Parapristionchus > Parapristionchus giblindavisi. The sequence goes on along the minus strand of CALSFV010000077.1, from coordinate 234,350 downwards.
ATATATAACAAATTTATGAAAATAGTGAAACCTACTTGTAACGATGCGAAGGGAACTTCGCCAAACGAAAATAGTTCCCATAATAGCACTCCGTATGACCAACTGTAATCAATAATGCATCTTCAAATGTCCTCTTGGAACTACCAAATTTTCAATTTAAAAATTTTAAAAATTTAAAAAAAAACAAATTAACCTCATCATTACGCTAGCCAAAGGTACATTTTATTTTATTTTCAGTTTTAATGTTTATCTTTTTTCAGATTTCATTTACGAAAGTTGTGCACAGTTGAAATAAATCGAAATGTTAGTGTTCTTAGATATCAATGCAGTGCATTCATCTTATCAGCACTTTGAATGATAGGTCGGGGAAAGGGGAACCTGCTTGCAATTTCATATTAAAGAAGGGGACCCATGAGTTGGCATGACTGACTCCCACCACGATAAGCATGCTGGCTATTGTTTATATTATATGGTAATTGGCGTAAGGGACAATGAGAAAATGAGAGAGTCAAGTATGCAAATCGGATGGGCACTCTCTACATGCCTTGAAAGTCACACTTTCAATGCGTATAGTGTGCTTTAAACATATCGCGAATCAATATCAGATATGTCTTTCGATTCGTGTGATGAATCTCTATCATTCTATCCGAACAGTCTTATTACGAAAAAACTCGTGGATCTTTAATCATTCTTTCAAACAATCGAATTCGAAATTGTTCACGTATATTTCATGAGGAAAACGTAATACTTACACATCACTCTTGAATGAATATTCCAGATTGGCCAGGGCCTCGGGTGCCATCCATTTCAATGGGAGTCGACCGCCTCTTGCTTGATAGAGAAGAGAATCCGTCAGTCGACACAGTCCAAAGTCACCGATCTAGAATTTTTTTATTGAAAATTAGTAACAGCTATTTCAAGAGTTCATTGTCCATAACGACTGACATTTGATGGATTTCAAAGGTCACGAGAACATAAATTTTTTAAAAAACGTAAATAGGTCGAGAATAAGTGCATGAGAAGAGGAAAGTATTTATTGTCTGCGCTTTTTCTATTTATTACTATTGAACAAAACATAGGAGTGATTCCCGTGTTGCACATATTTTCTTGCACTCGAACACTGATGAAACACCCTTGTGGTGTACGATAAATAAATAAATTATAAATGGATAAACCTTGCAGACGTTGTCTCTATCTACAAGAACGTTTCTCGCGGCGATATCTCGATGAATGCATCCGGCACTGTTCAGGTACTCCTTTAATTATTTTTTTTAAATTACATGTGTTTGAAAAACTAATCACGCTCTTTTCAAGTCAGAGTCTGATAAATTTTTTTAGGTTATAAAAGAAATTACGTTTCGTTTACTATTTCTAAAAAAAAATAGTGCATACCAATCCATTTGCGATCTGCCATGAAAACGATAGAATATCTTTGAGCTTGAGGCCCTCTGTGTTTTGGTAGCCCTGCAGAAGAAACAGTGAAAAAAAACATCGCTTGAAAAAAAAACGTTGAATTATATTTATAATAGAAGCAGAAAATTATTTTATAATTCTTTTCCAGTTCCTTGCGAAATCAACAACAATGAGAAATCGAAAAAAATACCGATACGATTTCCTCTCTTTTCTCGCGAATGAAATGCAGCAGATCGCCCTTCTCACAATATTCAACGAGCAGTAACGGTGACTTCCTGAAAATTTTTAGAGTTGATCTTTGATCTTTGATCCTTGATCTTTGATCCTTGATCTTTGATCCTTGATCTTTGATCCTTGATCTTTGATCCTTGATCTTTGATCTTTGTCTGATTATGAGATGGCCGAACACACCTGTCTGATACATAGCCCAGCATCGAAACGAGATGGGGATGATACGAGAGAGACTTCATAAAGTTGATCTCCTATAATAATTTTCCGTTTATCGCTGTTTTTCTTTACAAATCAATTTTTTTCTTTACAAAAAAAAAAATTATGCAGAGATTGAAGTTTCCGAAATAAATGCTCATTTAAAAGAGACCATTAGTATACTTTCAAAGACTATTCGCACAAAAGAAAGTAATAGGGGTGATCACAATTGGTATAAGCCTATCTCGAATTTGCTTTGTATAATAATAATAATATTATTATCTTATTCCTCTGACCTGCATAAAATCACTCCTGGCTATGTCATCAGCGAAGGCAGGAAGCATCTTCACAGCAACGTCCACATCCACCAAATTGATCGTTCCTCGCAGACGAGAGCCGTTCACTCTTACCACAGGAGCCTCGCCGATTATTCGACCTGCAAAGATGATCTTTGATCTTCGCACTCAACTTTGATCAAGTTCCTTTCTTTTGAAGCCACATCGGACGTAGCTCTTTCTGCTTCGTGTGTTGTTAACTTCTACATTTGATGGATTATTTTCTGGATTCCACATCGAGGACTACCGACGAATGGAAGACAGGCAACCCATTATTCCCTGTTATGACTCGACGCACCACTGTGCGAACATGATAAATAAAGCGTTATTTTGAAGGGGAATTTTGTGAGGAATTTTCTATCACTCGACGATGCAGGGCTATGCACACTATATGTAATGAACGTTTGATCTTCCGCACTGATGGCAAATTCTTTCATTATCTTATCAAAGAACTCTCTGAGATTTCATAAAACGAAACGATTGGGTAAATAATACTACGGAGTTAGCTCAAAAGAATTTACCGAGAGAACGGTTTCACCTTTGACATATAATTGCCTGTCATTAATTTTTGATAGCTATTTGCGATCTATTTATTGCAAGAAACAAGGATCAGTGGCCATCTCGTATCGCTACAGAGTTGATCTCAATAAAATGCTTAAAATGTAAACGCAATGTTAAAAAATCTGTGATTGTACCTTTATAAACATTACAGAACGCTCCACTGCCGAGTTTCTTCTCATAATTAACGATTAATTTGGATCGATCAAGTTCCCATAGGTCAGTAGAAGACAATGATGGACTCTGCTCGTACTTCTCATACTCGTTTGATGACTGCAAACAAGATTTTAATGATATTGATTTGTGCCCGATTATTTCTGAGGAGGCTTTCATAACTCAAAAAGCATGAAACTAACCCTCGTACAATGTTTGACTTTAAAGTTAATTAGATTTTGCAGACTATTACTATTTCACTATTATGCATGTTCTCATTTACTTGTTGTTTCAAATATTTTTTTATGTAAATTACTTCAAAAAAATTTTCTCAGACTTTTTATAACTCTCAACAATGAGATTTACCTTGATTCCCAGAGGCGGTATAGGCATGATGCCAGGTCGATTCTTTCTTCTCCGATTTCTCCAACAGCATAAAACGATGATGAGAATGACAATAAACAGAACGCAACCGACAACGATCCCAACGATCATACCCACATTTTCTGAAATACATATTTTTCATCTTCCTCTGGATTCAAAACTTAAAGTGCTACACGTGAGTGAAGTCACATTTCACTAAGTAGTCTTGCGATACATTTTTAGTAGAACTACATACTGAGGTCATACTTTAAGCTTTTTAAAAAGTTTTTTTGCCTCTCATTTTAAGTAATCCTACAAGTTTGCTTAAAGTGAAAGTGCAAGTACACCTCGTTTTGAAATGACAAAGTCTAGGCACGTCTTGTTTGATTTCCGAATACTTCTTTGAAAAATATTGAGGTTTGCTTGACTAATCACGTCAGGCTACTCTACAGACAAGCTAATTCTCCTAGTCTGTCAGTTCATCCCTTCGAACTTCGATTGTTTGCGAACCTTGCAAATGATGATTTTGACTCGTAATTTACGAGAAAGCGGAAGCAAATTTTCGAGAGACGATGACTTTAATGTGCACATGACGAGCTAATTTTACTATCCGCCCTGCCAACACTCTCTCGTAGAAGCGAGAGCGCATTCATTGCCAGAGCGAAGAGTTGCAAATAGCTCGGGATGTGCACATATCGATTTACCAATCAGAGTCTCTGTTTTCTCAGTCAAACCATGATAATTCTTTGGGCAACAAAGTACAGAAATAAATTATTAAAACGTACTTTTCTCAATGGCAGATATACCATTTATGTCTCAGCTTTTTATGAGTAAGTCTGCGATTAACACGAGATTTTTTTTCTGAGATTTTTTTGTTAGGGTCGATTAAGCACCTGCTTTCTCATCATCCTCATGATGATCCCACATTTTATCGAGATATTCGTCCTTCTCCTTCTGAGATGTGAACAGGGGCATTTGGGAGAGTAGTTCATGAGAGTCAGACGATGAAGAAGAACTAGGATGAAGGGCAGTGAATGGTGGGGATGGCTGATGGTCCATTGATCTGCGAATGAATTAATCGATCGGTTTATATTTATTCGAATGCTCTGGTATATCCACGAATGGCTTTGGCTAACCGTATGCCGACAAACGTGACGTCACATCCGTAGGCGGAGCCGTTTGCCAGTTATCCTCCCCCTACGCTTGTGACGTCACGTTTGCCGGCAAACGGTTTGCCAGCGTTCATGAATACTGCCCCAGAAGTCATTCTGGCAGTGACCGTCAGCCAAGCTTTATTGTGAAATAAGATCAGACATTCTCTCTTGGTATGCCAAATGCGAAATTAAATGGCAAAATTATTTTGTATTGTTCTGGTGGAATTGATTTTCGGAAAGCTACCACCTACTTATCGATACCCTTCATCGGGTCAAGATCTCGCGGCGGTGGCATCAATGGCGACGGCAGTTGGAAGGATGGATACGTTGTCTGCGGATAGGTATCCTGATGGTGAAATACGGAATAGGATTATAATATTGTCTGCATAGCAGTCGCCTCACAAAACAGGACAATTATGCAAACAAGATACGGGTGGTCAGAGCATTAGTAAGATTCGCGTGTTAGCACACTGACTTACCCCCTTAAAGTCGCAGACTTAGGCGTACTTAAAGATGGAGACCCACGAGTTTTTTCGTAATAAGACTGTTCGGATATTATGATAGAGATTCATCACACGAATCGAAAGACATATCTGATATTGATTCCCGATATGTTTAAAGCTCACTATGAGCATTGAAAGTACAACTTTCAAGGCATGTAGAGAGTGCTCATCGAATTTGCATACTTTCTCTCTCATTTTCTCATTATCCCTTACGCCAATTACCATATAATATAAACAATAGCCAGCATGCTTATCGTGGCGGGAGTCAGTCATGCCAACTCATGGGTCCCCTTCTTTAAGCCTTAGCTACTTAAGTCTTAACTACTTAACTACTAGCGAATTTAAGCTTAGTTAGTACTTAAGCCGGACTTACGTTAAGTGTTTTATTGTAAGACCGCCATGGCGAGTGGTCACGGCTGTCCGGGGAGCCGGGATATAGCGGTTGTTTTGCATCTGGGGGATAGTAGCCGGGACCATGCGGGGAAGGACCGTAGTAACGAGAGCGGTTCTGACTTACTTGTGGTGGTGAACGAATGTCAATATCAGGTGGAAAAGGAGACATCTAAATTTAATCAGTTGATAAAAAATAAATCAGGTCCGAAACCGAATAAATAAATGACTCATATCTAAAGTGGGCATAGAGATCATTTGGAGAACAGTATAGATAGATTATAAGTAAATAAAATAGTTTGGAAGAAGTGAGGATCAGAATTTTTCTTGTTTCGTTGATCTATCTTATGATGCAACTTTTATCGTTAAGAGAACAACAAACTGAAACACGGCTGCATAAAAACGAGATATCAAGTGAACAGAAAAAGACAACAAGCATAGTACAATCTATGTTTCATATAGTGGACGCGGTAGACGAGAAAAGTAGAGATGTACATGTAATTGATCAGCCACAAGTGAACTTCGGATGGATGAAAAGAAAAGAATCTGATAAATCCCTATTTCTCTTATTCTATGTGTGTAGATAGAGTAGATGACAAACAGAGGAGCAATGAATCGATGAGCAGAGAGGAAAAGGTTAATCTGTAGACCCTCGATTTATGAAAGAGCACCACTCCGCACTACTTTAAAGTTGAAATTTCTGAACTACCCGTGCCAGTCCGCGTAGAGTACCGGTCAAAAGTTTATCCACTTTGGATTTATTTTGCTTTTAAAGGAAAATTCACGGTTCCAAATTGGTTTAGTTGACATGCACTAAATATTGCAGCGTGCAATCAATATGTTTGCAACAACATGAAAAGATATAAACTTAAATTATGAATGTAATATAAATAATAATATTAGAGTATTCTTATGTAAGCGTGTTTCTTTGAAGGCCAGCCAAACGTATGAGAATTAATTTTAAGAGAGTTTCTATATGGAGCGATCGTCCTGGCTTTCAAATTTGTATATTTATTTGTTTATTTATTTGACAGGTGCGACAGCAAATACAGAAGCGATCAGAGAAATAATAATAATAATAGTAATAATAATAGAAATGAAGAGAACGTTGTGATATAAATATGAGATATAGAGGAAGCGTCGGTGAAAGATACTACGTAAATAAGATATTGATTCCATGGAATTGATTTCATCGAACATTGTGTACATTACGGTTATTGCATCGTTGAAGGATGAATGGGCCTACAGACAAAGGAAGAGGGAAGAAGAGAGTTAGAGTTAGATTGAGAGGCAAATGTTGAGGTAAAAGAAGATTTAGATTTACAAGTTGACGGAGATCAGAATGTCATAAAGAAACAAATATGGATATTTTTCGATCTTATTGAAAAAGAGAATTTTTTAAAGTTTGTGCTAGCAAAAAAAAGTATTGATCGACCTTTTTTTTACTGTGCACTGTTTTGACCAAACTGCGGTATAAAGTGTTTGCGTCTTTGTTTTTTTTTCCAGTTCAATGTTATGGTTTATGGTTTTCATAGTAGAGAAAGACTGTACTTAATGTAACTTGAACACGATCTATATGGTTTCAAGCATCTGAAGGTCCGAATGTACATACACGTGAAAAAGAGCACCGAAACACAGATTGTACGAAATGTATACATAGTGGTAAAGGAAGATAGAGAGAGAGAAGGGATGGACGGAGTTTTAGCGGAATTATAATGGTACTGGGAGGGAATTATTTTGAGTCTGACTCATTCACGGTGCACAATATTGATCTATCGAACTTTTAATGACCATCCTTTAATGACCGATGTAAGGCAACTTCAAAAAATCGCAATAATAAAATATTGAAGAGAGAGCAGCCTATCACATCATTGACGCTAAACCAACAATTCAACTTTTCACGTTTGCAAAAGGAATACCTTGCAGTAAAGGGACTATGGTCGTTTAAAATAAAATATGTGTACAAATCAATTCACACATCGAGTAGTGAAAACATGATCCGATTATCGAGCGTATGCAAGAAATATCAACCGTCTCTTCATATCAAACACTCTTTCTTCAAACTCTGTCAATTAAAGAACACTGTGCGATGAAGATACCGTCTCTTAAAGGGAGCGTAACCTCTCTCAATGGTCTCTTCGACGCGCAATGCTCTCTCGTTGAGAACAGCGAAATAGTGTACGCAATGAAGAGATCATTGAGAGAGGCAACGCTCTCTTTAATGGAACACCCCAAGCTTTTACTCTCCGCTCTAGCAATACGCTCTCGTCGACAAAGAAGTGAGAGAGTATGACCAGAGCAGAATTTTAGGAAAATGGTGCAGTCAGACAAAATTATCCACGATTAAAAAGTATACAAAGAGAAACGTGGAGATGGCGATTTTCAACTTCACTATCTCTCTCCCTCTCTTACTTTTCTAACTCTACTCTAACTAAACCTATACCTCTATTATCCTCTCTCTCTCTCTCTCTCTCTCTCTCTCTCTCTCTCTCTCTCTCTCTCTCTCTCTCTCTCTCTCTCTCTCTCTCTCTCTCTCTCTCTCTCTCTCTCTCTCTCTCTCTCTCTCTCTCTCTCTCTCTCTCTCTCTCTCTCTCTCTCTCTCTCTCTCTCTCTCTCTCTCTCTCTCTCTCTCTCTCTCTCTTTCTCTCTTTCTCTCTCTCTCTTTCTCCCTCTTCCTCCACCCCCTCTCCCTCTCCCTCGTAACCTTTCCATCGCTAAACTCGCAAATAAACTGGGTTGTGAGGATAGAGAGTAAAAAGAGTACGAGAACAATTGATGCCACGTTTATTGCAGGAAGGTTTCGCAAAATAAGTTTATAGAATATCCAATTATTTTATAACCAATTGAAAAATCCAATGGTGATTTTTTTTACGAATTATGATGGTAATTATTTGTATGTTAGTATGTTTTGAAAAATTAAACGGTACTCAAAAAGAAAGAATAGGATACTGAGAAACGGTGAGATGTGAAAGATCGTCAAGTTAGGATTGTATGTGAGAAACAGATGAGAAGATTAGACTGAGTGGTGATGTGTCGAAAAAGAATCCGTGCTTTTTCATGCCGATCTTTTTAGACGTCCCTCCTTCTCATCTCAATCCGAACCGGACTCGTGCCTTTAAGGGCGAGAATGTGACTGATATCTGACGATGGTAGAGGGAGAGAGAGAAGAGAAGAGGCAAAGGGAGAGGGAGAGGAGAGAGGAGAGAGAAGAATCGAGGGAGAGGGAGAGATAGGTATGGAATGTCACTCGGGGACGTGGCTATTGTCTGGGATATCTGGTATCCGGAAGAGCAGCCAAAAAATCAGATACGATCGTTTGCATGAAATATAAGACACAAGACTAAGGCATGATTGTTAGATAGATAACGGTGAATATTTAGTAAATAATATAGCAGGAATTTTTTTTGTTTCTCTTATTGTTCTTTGTTTATCCATCGTTTAAAACATGAATAGTGAACAAAACGAGTGAGATGGGATGACTAGCCCTGTAGAAATAATAGCATGATGGGGATTGGCCGAAGAAAAATGATTCGAATAGAACTTTATTTGTCTTCCTTCTGTCTATTGAATGTTGGGTATTACCGGGTATCCTCTTCCATTCATACTTTTGGGTTATCTGCAGAAGTTTTCGTTCAATTCAACTTTTCCTGAGCAATGTACGTGCAGAAGAAGAGGATAGAACAGAATTAAAAGTGGAAAGGTCAAAGATCAATTGCGAGAGCGCATGACTGTGGATCATAAGACGCGCTTCGCAAGAGAATCGAAAAGAGAACCTATCTTTTAATTACAATACACTTTACAAAACAACTCAACGTTTATCGATTGAGAATACGTGAGCTGGGATAGGGACAATCGAGGACACGGTAGACTCCACTCAGGATGCCGTAATGAATCGATCACTTCGAAATAATCGTCTTCAGCGACAAATCAACACTGAAGTATTCATCCAATCGTCTCCAATTGTTTTGTTGCGTTGTTATATTTTGTCTTTGTAAATAAACTTGTTGCCTGTCGCCTGGATCATTTTCAGAACAATACAAATTTTTTTAATTTTCTGAAATTTTCCGAAATTGGGAAAATCGGAAAATTCAATTTTCCGATAAAGCGCACAGAAAAGAGGACATCGAATTAATCAATTTCAATATCTCTGCGAATAAACGTAATTAATTATCGTTACAGCTTGAAAACATGTCTTCTACTACTATGGTGAATTGAAAGAGACACAGCCAACAGCCATGATAGCTCAGTTGGGAGAGCGTATGACTGAAGATCATAAGGTCGCCGGTTCGATCCCGGCTCGTGGCATCTTCTTTTGTCGATTTCTATTTTACAACATTTCTTTTTTTTCTATTTCATAACTCTGAAAGTAATATTTTACAGATCGTTAGACGTATTACGATTTTAACGATTTAAAACACATTTATCAAGAGTAGGACTCTGATGTGCATGGGGAAAAAGCTCTTCTTACTTCCGACAGTCCCAGAACACCGACGTTGGTCTTCATATGCGCGTCTTCGATTTCACAAATCCGAGAAGATCGGCAGGCAGTTTGGAGATGACCGAAGAAGTTGGCTTCCCATGATTGGGTCTCACTGCCACGGTGACCCAATCCGGCTTTGCAGGGATTCTTGATGCTCAGAGCAAAATGAACGGGCGACCGCTAAAGATGCCTGACGCAAACGAGAAATGTACGTAGACGTATTATTCGCGACTAAATTTTCGTTCATTCTCGATAAATGCTCGTGAATTTATTCGAGAACAACCGAGCATTGTTGTTCTCGGGCTGAGCGGTTCTCTCATTTCAATAACAACGTGAAAAATTTCAATTAAGGCCGGACTTAATGCAAATTTAAATTTATTGTTAGAGAATTTTTCGGTCGAATAAAAAAAAGTGATATTCGATCGAAACTTCGTATGTACTTTTACTTTCTATCACTTTATAAAGTTCATAAATGACATGCAGATATGCAAACGTGGCATTAATTTTAAGCGTCAGCATAATATCCATGTTCTCGTTGTCTGTACTCAATTGCTTTCATTCAAATCTAACTTTCTGCATATAAAAGCGGTCGTTTCATTCGTTTGATCATCATTCGTGACCTTTTCATAGTCGTCTCGTCATGCCTGCTAAAGAGGACACATGGGCCTTCCAGGAGATAGGCACGCCTTTCCCTGATGATCCCGTAAGTTGCCTAAAGATCTTAAGACCTTAAGGCCTTAAGTCTTCATACACTCGAGACATGGGAGCATTAAGACGTTAAGACCTTAAGACTTTAAGTCTTAGAGTCATTAGAACATTAAGACGTTAGCACCTTGAGTCCTTAGCACCTGAAGACCATAAGGACCTAAGACCTAAGTTAAGGTCATAAATCTCAGCTGTAACATTAAACCTTAAGGTTCGAATTCCTGGACAGCAGAACATGTACGTGGCTCTGTGGTACAAGTTCGGCAAACCAGTCCACGGTCGTGCCTGGAACAACGATGGAGTTGTCGAATGCTCGTTCGCCTATTCTAAGGTGCTTACTTAGTACCTTAGAACCTTAGTACCCTAGAGTACCTTACTTAGTGCTTACTTAGACGACCTTAACATTTAACTCATTTCAGGTTGAGCTTACGGGAAAGCGTGATCTCGGTGGTCAAATTCAAATTCTGACTTACAAGGGCGACTTCGCTGCTAATGGATATTGGTAAGTCTTAGGGCTGGCATTGACTTATCATACTTAACCAAGCCTACCGTACCCTACCGTACTACCGTACCGTACTCCCTACCGTACTTGATCCCTACCTACTTTTAAGGTACCAATGGCTGCCAATCAAGGCTCGCGAGGAAAACCAACCCGATCTTGAGCTTGTTCGTTGTGGTAACTCCACGCCTGTCATGATGAGAACTAAGGTACGGTGTATCTAGATTATCGATTGATGTTTATCGATTGATTTGAGGATGGTAAGGATCTCCTCGGATATCTCGACCTCAGCACCGACATCGCAATGGTTGGCAACGCAGGCAAGAGTGAAAGCATCGTTGGTGGAGAGACTAAGGTACGGTGGAATACTGTAGTACCGTGGACTACTGTAATACAGTGGACTACTGTAGTACGGTGGGCTACTGTAGTACGGGTATGGTGGACTACTATAGGTTACTGTATCTCTGTATCGAGTATGAGAGTATCGATTGGTTCTTCAGAATCTTCTCGCAATCTTCCGTACTCTCTCGCCACCTCCTACTGGTCTGAAGATCAAGGATGACATCTGGTTCGACCTCAAGTTCCGTAGTCCCTTCCCACCCAATGGACAACTGGTGAGTATTCGGAAACGTCGTATTCACAAACGCACACCGCACACCACAGGCCGACAATCGTCCACTCACCACCGATGTGGGCGGAGCTTGCAACCAGTACGTCGCTCTGTGGTACAAGCACGGAGAGCCCGTGTTCGGACGTTCAATGCCCGACGAAGCCGGCAAGGTACGCTAGGGTTACGGCAGATGGGTGTTGGGTTACGTTAGATGGGTACTGGGTTACGGTAGGTGGGTACTGGGTTACGGTAGATTGGTACGGTAGGGTTACGGTATCATATGGTGGAGGATGTATGCTATGTCAACATCAGGCCATCGCTTCGTTCGGACAAAACAACCAGGAGAGCGCTGGTCAGGAGATTGGATCATTCCAAATGCTGTGTACTCTTCCTCCCGGAGCTGTGAGTAGATTACTGTAGTTTTGAATTACTGTAGAGTTTTAAATAACTGTAGTTTGGATTACTGTAGCTTTGAATAACTGGTTACAATACCGATTGATTTTAGAAAGGAATCGTCTATGAATGGAGAAAGTACAAGGACGCGAGAAGCGATGGATTCGATCTCGTACACGTCGGCAACTGTGCTCCATGCATCGTCAAGGTATACGGTAGCCCGAGAATACGGTAGATTGTAACCATTGATTAATTGCAGGATGGCAACCACGAGCTGCTCGGCAACTTGAACACTGGCAAGGAACGTGCTTCGGCTGGATGGAACGGAAAGGAGAAGGTAGATCATTGTAGACAGTCCAGACAATCAATATAGATAGTCTAGATAGGCTAATTTAGATAATTTAGATAGACAGATAGTCCAGACTAGAATGAAATTTCTCACGTTGTTATTGAAATGAGAGGACCAGTAGGTGCGAGAACAAAAATGGAAAATGCAGGGTTGTTCTCGAATAAATTAGTCGAGGATAAATGCAAATTTAGTAGCGAATAATGGTCTAACGACCCATTTCTTCGAGAATAAAATGAGAAAATTATTTTGGATTAATTTTTAGTCTGGACTAATAACTAATCACTAATTTAGTACATCTTAATTAATTTGGTTGATTTCAGGTGATCCAGGGACCCAAGTGTGCTGATCTACTTGTCCTCTGCAAGAAGAATAACTAGGCCACTCGTGAATAAAGTAATACGAGACACTCTTGACTTTCAATGCAATTTAAACATCCTTTACAATGTGCATAAAACAGATTATATTGAACTGAATTTAAAAAGTATAGCTGATATAGAGTAATAAAATATACAAAAATTAAATATCAAAACAAAGATATGGATCTTAAATAATTTTAAAAAATATTTGAAGATCTTATGAAAAACCAGTTCGCAATTCAAAAACGTTCTGCGATATTCTGTATTAATTGTCGTCCTACTTTCTCCATTTTTCCTATTTTCCGGTTCTAAGTTTTCCATAATTTTTTAAAAATTTTTAACTTTGTCCTATTTCTGTAATTATCACGGTCTATTTTTGTCTGATGTTTGAAATTTCCTATACCTTGATCCGTTCACACATAACTTCGTCATTTTAGATCGCTTTTGCTGAAAACGTTGAACATTTTGAACATTTTCAATGTTTTTAGTAGATCATGCGATCCGTGGCCAAGTTGACGGGTATGACTGCCCTCGCTGGTGGTTCCTTCCTTCTCGGGACCCAGATGCCCAATGAATGGTCGCCTCTGAACCGATTGCAGTCTGCCACCGCTGTTGCTTCTCCGGTTAGTGATCGCGATCCGATAGATGGTTTTAGGAAAATCTTTGATATCATCGTATCTAAGACTCGATTAATCTCGTAACGCGTAAATCTGTACTACGTAAATCTTTTGTCCAACTTTCTGTATATATTCCTATTTACCGGTTCTCGAGTTCAAATTCGTTTTTCATATCACACTGAGTAAAATAGAGTATCACGAAAAAAAAATCAAACCTTGATCTCCGTAATAGATTCTTCTAAGCTTCTGAGCTAATCGATAATCCATAATAATGGTTGTTGTAGCCAATGCCTCCGATGCCTACCGCAGTGCCCATCGGTGGCAAGGAGGTGGTCGGACCGTCCCGAGCATCGCAGATAATGACTGTACGTTTATTTATTTTATTTTTTTATTTATTCCCATGAATCCTCATCCATCACATTTGAAAACTTGTGTTTTCGTTTGAACTGAATTCGATCATTATTTATCAGTAGGAAACATAGGTGGGCATGCTGGGGGAAAGGCTTTGCGCAAACCGGAGAATTGTAAGGCAAGGCTATGCGCATGGCCATTTTTTGTAGATTTGACATGAAATTTGTCATTTTTTGTGAGGCAAAGCTATGCGCAAGGCCCCGCGTGGGAAGGAAAGGCTGTGTGCAAAAAGTATTCGTTTTCACGCGCCCACCTATGGTAGGAAAGATTAGGCCCTCCGGATAGAATTGGCCCTGAATTATCTATCATTAAATTAAAAATGAAATGGCCTAGCAGCGATCTCCCGCAGGACTTCGTGTGCCTTGAATAACGGGATTTACCTTTAACTTGATTAATGAGTATATCTACAGCACGGCTTCCCTGGTTTCGACAACCTTCGCACCTTTGAGGACTTTGTGCTCAGTTACGATAGGCGAACGAAGACTGCTCATTGGGTATCGTGATTATTGATTTGTTTTTGTGTACGATCTACAGTAATCATCATCGATCAATCTACAATAATCATTATCGATCGATTTAGGTATGTGAGCACCTGACGCCCGACCGCATGACGTACGATCCCTCTGTTGACAGGTACTGTAACGATTACCATAGCTAGTTAGGATACTATAACTGCATTATCGATTGATGACTATTTCAGGGCCAAATCGGAGTTCAAACCGGATGAGAGCATGCATCCCTTCTTCCGATCCGACAACTCTGATTACAAGGTAATTATCGATCGATTTTTATCGATTACTTTAATATCTATCGGTGGTATGCACTGCACTACCATCACCATTGTTCCGAGGATTCGTGTATGGTTATCGTAATCCATTAATTTTTATTTGTTTCTATTCAACACTTCTTCTTTATTCTTCGTGGTCCCTGATTTTCAGGGGTCAATGTTTATTTATTTATTTATGTGATACACCCGTGACAGGTTTTACTACAAATACAGAAGTGATAGGTGAAGTAGTAATATTAGTAGTAGTAGTAATAATAATAACAGTAGTAGTAGTAGTAGGCACTCAATGTTTCCTGAATCAGGGTATTTCAGGGCAGTGGTTACGATCGCGGACATCTGGCCGCAGCTGGCAACCATCGCCGGACGCAGAATGCAATCGATCAGACCTTCCTTCTCACGAATATGAGTCCTCAGGTAGATCTTTGATTATTGATTGATTGACCGATTGAAAATTACGTTATTTCTGGATAACATTGAATCAGAATCATTCGTGGGCACCACTGCCGCTAGCGGCAATACACCCCCGATTTTTGGCACCCGACCCCCCGATTTTCCGAAAAATCACTCAAAATGACGTATAAATGCTAAATTTCTTGCGTCCGACCCCCCAATTTTCATTTCCAGCTGCAATGCCCGCCCACGTATGATCAGAATCTTACCAGATATTGATTAATCTCACCAGATATTGATTAGTTCTATTCGATTCAGTGGAGGAAAGTGTATGTTTCAGAAAAATCTTGTGACCCTCGGGGCCAGAATCGTGAATTTTAAACCCCGTCCCATGATTTAAGCAATGATCGATTGAACAGTGTGATTTCCGCTAGGTTGTATTTTATTGATAATATGCAATTTTTAAAATATATTTTCAGGTAGGAAGGGGCTTCAATCGCGACAAATGGAACGAACTCGAGAAACACGTTAGGTATGGTAGAGAACTTGTGTAAATTGGAATTATGCTTGGGTTATGCTGTGAATTATGTTTTAATAATCTAAATTTAACAACAAAAAAAAACCATTTAGAGATTTGTTTGTAATGTTGCATATGCTTGGACTTGATTTTTTGTACATTCGGAGTCGGTTACATAGAGGGGAATCAGCTTATTCTCTATTTGATCATTGATCTCTAATCTTTGATCTTTGATCTCTGCAGGAAACAGGCTCGCAAGTGTGTCAACCTCTATGTCATCACGGGTCCTCTGTACATGCCGAAGAAGGAGGCCGATGGACATCTCTACATCAAGTATAAGGTGAATATCGATTGATTTGAGAATTTATTGATTGATTTGCGAATTTATTGATTGATTTGAGGATTTTTTGATTGATTTTGATATGTTTATATTATACTGTGTAAAAATACGCTTAATTATTTGTTCCTTATCTGTTTTCCATCTTTTCTTGATAATCAACCAATCAATGAAGAGTCAATCAATAATTCGTGTGAATAAATCAATAATTAATCGATATATTGATTGTCAGTTGATTGGGAAGAACAACGTCGCTGTGCCCACTCACTTCTTCAAGTCGCTTCTGATCGAACGACGTCCCGGCGAGTTTGAGATTGAGAACTATCTCATGCCAAATGAGGTACGGTAGTATTGATTTTTTTTACGAAAAATAATATTATCGATCTACTTGACAATCAGGGGGGAGTTTAGGCAGTGGGAGTTGGAAGTGACATATGGGGGTTACTGTAGTATAGACGGTGGGAATATGTAATAATGTGGGTGGAATATTAGCTACTAGATTCAGCAATAGCTTTTTTTAAGACTTCAGGTGAAATCGCGAATTTTCGCTTTTCTTTGTGCGTTTTCACTAGTTGATTGTTGTTGTTGGCGTGAACGAAGAAGAGCGTGAATAAGAATCAATTAATCATTTGATTAAGTGGGGTGGGAGGGGGGTAATAGAGAGGAAAGCAAGATTATGAAGAGGGTATACTGGGATATCTTCATAGTGTGGTAGTTTTGTCTTAGTTTGTGAACAGCTAGGTCATATATTTTATCTATCAGAGGCGTATCATTGTTGTCAACTATTTCTATTTCTCCGCATATTGCACATGCTACAATTTCTGGATATCACGAGATTTATTTTGTATCCGCCAAGATTACGGTACACTTTTTGTATCTTTCTTTCTAATATATGTGACTCTCTCCTATTTTCTCTCTCTAACAATAATATATCAATCATCATTTTAGTTTTATATCTCTGTTTATCTTGACTGCCCGTGTTACTACCGTTTTCTCCCCTTATTCACTCCTTGTTATTCAGGCAATATGCCTGCCAACTTGCCCCCCCCCCCCCAATATTTATGTTTATCTGTCAGTATGACTATCAGCAAATTTATGCACGCCTGTTTTTTTGGACTATACTTTTCACCCTATACTTATACGTATGAGTCTTTTCTATCTGTTTGTCAGTCTGATCAAGACTTGTTGGTCTGTTTGCCAGATTCTTCTTTTTTACCGCCCCTGTGATAGCAAAACCTCTAGATTATACGGGGCAGGCGAAAAGTTTGACCACAACGACTCGATATTCACTTAGATTTTCGAGCGGTTCCACTGTTATAGAGCAAATTTTGGGGGTCGAACATGTTTGAAAGACAAAACCTTTTCCTCCTCTGCATCCATCCTTTTCTTCACTCCGCTTCTGTCACTGCCTATTCTTCACAAGAACGTTTCCTCTATATCATTTAATTTTCATATTTCATCCATTTATAATATGGCTGTTCGTTATTATTTTCTTTCCTGTTTCTTTATAGAATAAGGAATATTATTGTTACCCACCCTGCTACTCTGTTCGTCTTAATTTTCTCACAGTTAGGTCTCACTCTCCATCCATTCCTCTCTCTCTCCCCTTGCTCGCTCTCTCTCTCTCTCTCTCTCTCTCTCTCTCTCTCTCTCTCATCTCTCTCTCCCTCTCTCTTCATTATTCCTTCCATTTCTTCTCCTTCCTCTTTGTACCATTGTTGTTGCTTCTAACTATTCTACCATTTGTATCCTCATTCATCTCGGCTCGTCTCATGTATTAATATCTGGTACAAAATGTTAACTTTTCGTCGTTCTATCTATCGATGTTCCATCGTTCTTGTGCATATCACACTCGATCCGTACCGTTCACCCGTTCCATCCGTCTCGGCAAAGGTAGAGATCACATTCAAGGCACCCGACGTCCTGGTTATTGCTGCGCCAGCGATAATTCCCGTAGAGTCATCCCATCTCAATTGGATTCTTCGTGTTGATGTCTTCTTTTTCTTCCCTCCTCCTCTTCTCATCTCTCCTCCTCCCCTCTCTACCTCTCTTTTCCCCCCTCTTCCTCTCGCTCCCCCATTCCTCTCCTTCGTCATATCCCCACCAGTCGAATGAGATTAGCGGATTAGTGCATAATATTCAGGTGGTCGTCATCACTCCCCTTAGCTTCATCCCTTAAATATATATTGACTCATTTATATATTACTTTATTTTTCATTTTCCTCATTCCTTCCTTCCTCATCTTGGATCACCAAGAAGAGCCCTGGTATATACAGTATTCTGGTTTTATCCAAATTTCTGTGAAAACCAAGCGAGCAGGCAATGTGAACAATCAGTTTCTTCATCACAGATAGTTATTTATATATTTATTTATTTATTTATTTATTTATTTATAGTTTGATACCTCTCCAACCCATTCTTTTCTGGTCGCAATCTATTTTTCTTATGTATGTTGCCTCCTGCTTTCCTGTTTCGTGGTTTTCCTTTAAAGGTAATCCCTGCACTGATGATAATGCATTGACCCACTCCCATTGTATACATATACATATCTATTTATATCATATCTGTTTATCATATCTGTTTTATACATATCTGTTTCCACCTCCTATATCCTCTATTCATCTATCCGTATTCCTGACTCTCTTTTTGTCTCCGATAAACTATCGCCCTGCTCTCAATCACTTCACTTTTCTTTTCCTCGCTTTTTTTGTGCTCTCAATATATCATTTCTCACCTATTCCCTCGCTTTACCTGACTGGCGTCACGTACTCAAATACTTCTCCTCCCTCTTTTCTTTTAATCTACCCCTCTTCAACTAGTAATTTAAGCGTTGTACTACTGAATTACCCGTGTACTGGGAGCTAATCACACGGTAGGAAGGCGGATAAGTGTTGCGTTGTAGTTGGTGGATGTCCTGATCGTTCGTACGTTTAGAGATGCAGTATTAGCAGTAAACGGGTGAATTTTCGGACCTTGGTTCACTGGTCATACTATACGTGTGCGGCATTATCGCAAGACCCAGTCGGTTTTGGCACCCGACCCACCCGATTTAGCCAAAATTCACAAAAAATAAATCTTTTACGTTCCTCCCTCCCGATTTTAATTTACAGCGACAAAGGTTGCCCATGTATTAGCCAAACCACCGTCTCCTGAAGAGACTCCTCATCCCCTTCTTGTGTCTCATGTCTCTCTCTCTTCCATGTGATTTCCCCCAATCAGCAACCGACCGATACGACTACTACTCTATGATTCAGTATGCAAAGAAGGCTGTAGGAGGTATCCCCCCCCTGCTTTGTTCTCTCCCCCTGGCTTTGTCTTACCAATTCCCTTTCCTTATCTTCCTATTCTTCTACCTCTTTCCTCTACCCCCCCCCCCTTGCTCCTCTCCCTCTTCTTATTCTCCCCTCCCATCTTCCAATTCGTAGTTCTTGTAATGAGATCGACAAGTTTGAGAGAGGGAGAGGGAGAGAGGACCTCGGGACTTGGACTCCCGCCCTCCAGCTAACCATTCTTTCTTCCACTCGTTATCTGATTAAGTGATTAGCCAGGCCTACTATGGACCCTATCCTCCCTCTGGTTCTGATGTAGTCCCTACTCTCTTATTAGATGCTGTATAATGTGATATGGCGGCCAATCAGAGATGAAGTCAGGACAAAGCGCTGGTGTACTAATTTGATGATGACGGTGGCATGTCCTAACTTGTCCTCATGCCCCAGTTGCACTATCGAGAGTGTTACGGTAGTCGGTTATGGTAATCGGTTGACTGATGAATTGGTTTTGGAGATCACTGAAATTCTAATTGAACTTTCCGCGATCTCGTCGGTTTCTTGACGAAACAAGGGAACGAGAAAATTGCGGGTCGAGACTCTAGCGGTAATCAACTCGCCTTCCTCGTCTGTTTATTTCTCTGACTCTCTGGGCGCTCTCTCCAGTTCACCACTCCCCCTCCCCTTCATTCCCCGTTGTTCAGCATATGAGGCTTCTTCCTCTATTATACTCTATATATGCCTTTCTTCATTTCGTCCCTCTTCCCCCCCCCCCCCTCTCGTCTCTCCTATCTGCAATCCTCTCTAAACTCTCTCTCTCTCTCTCTCTCTCTCTCTCTCTCTCTCTCTCTCTCTCTCTCCCTCCCTCCCTCCCTCCCTCTCTCCCTCCCTCCCTCCCTCCCTCTCTCCCTCCCTCCCTCCCTCCCTCCCTCCCTCCCTCCCTCCCTCCCTCTCTCCTTCTTCCAGTCTTCCTGTTCTTCCATCCGTCGTCATCTCTTCTTCTATTGCTCTCCGTGGACTAAATATATCGTCGGTCCTCGCAGTTATTTCTCTATGCCCGATCAATCTGTGTTTCCTTTCGTTGTTTTCTTTCTTTCAGTCTCTAACAAAAAGGTAAGGCTCTACGCCAGAAGCACAGATCGCCTCAAAAGGGGTCGGAGCCAGGGTCAGATTAGATCAAAGATCTGTCACTCGGTCTCTATAGTTCACTGACTTGGCAAGGCTGTTCTTTGCCGAGACTTTTCCCAGAGTGGACTGGAATTTTTTTTCAATTTTTTCGAAAGACCCCTATTGGAAGGCAAGACTGTGCGCAATACAAATTCGTTTTTACGCGTCCACCTATGGTGATTGGCATGATTACTCGGCTATGATATTACTTGTTTATACTTAGATCTATATATTCTTACGTGACGAAGGAGTAGGAGAAGATGTTTGAGTCGTGATCTCGGACCGAGAGCGAGCGTATGAGGCTCCGCTGTCTCCATTTCATGTCCTCTCCTCTCCCCATCCTCCTCCTCCTTCTCTCTTCCCCCCTCTCTCTCTCCTCCATCCTCCTCGCTCTCCCTCTCCCCATCCGCCTCCTCTCCCTCTCTTATCCTTTCCTCCCTCCCTCCCTCCCTCCCCTATCGCCTATCTCTCCATACCACATATTCAACCGGATCGTCTTACCACCTTCTTTTTCTCCTCCTCCTCTCCCCTCCTCTCTCCTCCTCTCCCTCTCCATCTCCCTCTCCCTCTCTCTCCCCCTTCTCTCTCTCTCCTCCTCCTCATCCTCCTCCTCTCCCTCTTCTTCTCTCTCTCCTCCTCCTCATCCTCCTCCTCTCCCTCTTCTTCTCTCTCTCTCCTCCATCCCTCCCATCATCCCATCCTATCCTATCGTCTTCTTGTTCTCATCGCAGCTCACACTATCCATCATCTACGCTTCTCCCCATCTATCCCCTCATTCGGTCGCCCCCCCCCCCCTCTAATTTCTCGTATCCTTGGTCTCCCTCCTCCTATACTATTCAGTCACATACTCATAGAGAGTGTCAAATGGAAATATTGATTTAATATTATTATTATTGGTACTGTTTCGCATAATTATATCATGTCGTTGATAAATTCACGCAGTATTCTATTGTGAGCCATTTTTCTTTGAAAGGGAAACAGGTGAGAGAGCATTCATTTTGAGAGAGTTTCTATGATGGGCGGTCGTTGTTTCGAAATGAAGAGAAGACGTGAGGCTGTTAATTATTACTCCGCGCCTATCCTTGTATTATTATTATTTCTGACTTCTGCCACACAGTCTTCATCATCGGTCTCCTATTATTACCTCTGGACTATTATTCGGGGGAGTGTCGACCATTTCCTGTACTCTTTCTATATATGTGTGTTGTTTTGTTAGTGTTACTGTTGTGGACTGCAAGGTGTGGTCGATGATCGGACATTGGGTTCTTCTCAATCTTCAGTTAATGGTCTTACCTGATTTCTACTGTTAAAGGCACACCCCGAGTTAATTTTAAACTCTCCGCGCTGGCAGCGCTGTCTTGCAGACGGAGAAAACGAGAGAGCATTGAATGAGCGGAGAGTTTAAAATTAGCTCGGCTGTACATTTAAATAGTGGGAATTGTGTCCAGGAGATTTCTTGTAACAGTTTTCTTATTATTTCTTGTACTCTTTTGCGATGGTGATGTTTGTGGGGCTAGTGGAGTGAACTGGACTGTGGGCGCGAGATGATCCTTTTTTGATGTCGTTCAACGAACGAGATTCAAACTAGAATTTACCTTTCGCTAAGAAAACGGGTACATTATAGCACAATTGGTAGAGGTTAGGTGGGAGGGACTGATATATCTATTGGAATAAGAAGTGTGAAGCGAGGAGAGAGGGAAGGTTTGCGCTAACTCAGGTGGAGTGTGATGTAATAAGGTGAATAGAGGGGAATGGGGGGGGGGAGGAGGGTTAGAATGGGGGGGGGGGGGGGGGGGGGGGTTATTGAATATAATGGAAGAATGGAGGGCTGGAGGCGTGAAAAGTGGGCAGGGTGAGGTCTTTTGGTCGGTGGCTAGTCAATAATAACTATAAAGTAAACTAGAGAAATCTTTATTTAACTATTGATCGACGAAATTATAGTTGAATATAGTTGAGTAGATCAGGGAAATTTTAGAAACTAGAGAAATTTTAGGTAATTATCGGCTGACGAAATTATTGTGTATAGTTGAGTAGATCGGGGGAAATTTAAAATTATCGATTGATTTTACCGTGATTATCGATGAGGATTACACTGTTTGGTTGAGTAGATCGGGGAAATTTAAAATTATCGATTGATTGATTTACACCTTGATTATCGATTAGGTGATCCCGGACAGTGTACCGATCGGTTCATTCCTCGTGCCACAAGAGATGATCGAGAGAGCGGGCGGATTTCTGCTCTTTGATAAGCTCGAGAAGAAACAGTTGAAGATGATCAACGGAAAGTCTGCCGGGGGATTCTTCTTTTAGAGTTATTGATCGATTGATTTGTTGATTTATTGATTGATTTATTGATTTATTGATTGATCAGACATACCGTACTCCCATAGGTCCTGCAAAGATTTTTATATATTAGGTTGTTACGTTAGCTGCTCTCACAGATTTTTATACCGATGATGAATATATTAGACTGTTGATTATCGATTGATTGTGTTACCGTAATCTCGCTTGTTTTTTCTCTCGTTTTGTGATGTTCTCAATGACACTATCCCATTTTGGAACGTTCGTTTTCGAAAAATGAACTTTTTTGTCATTTTCAGTTTTAGAACATGATCTTTTCAATACTTCTAAATGTTGTTTTGCCCTTTTTCAAGTGAAAGTTCCAAAACTGCTCTGTTCCGAAATGTACCGTTCCAAAATGAGGTAGTAGCCTTCTCCATCAGCGTGTTGTTGATGTATCTCCAGTTTTTGTTTGATCCGTGAACATTTTGTCGTTCGTCTTCTTTTGTTTGTTTATTTGTCTTAATGAAATGAATTAAATGGGAGTAAACGAGCGGACGCCACCATTCACATACACACAGCCCTTTTCATCGTCATGTTCATTATTGAGTCTTCCCCCCCCCTCTCCCTCCCTATACCTCTCTTTCTCTATCTCTCTCTCTTCCTCCCCCTCTCCCCCCCCCCTCTACCTCTCTTTCTCTATCTCTCTCCCCCCCCCTCTCCCTCCCTATACCTCTCTTTCTCTATCTCTCTCTCTTCCTCCCCCCTCTCTCATATTTATCTCTTGTTCGCTGCTTAATTCATTAGGCTCGTTACACTACAGTAACAGACATGCGTTAATTATCGATTCGTGATCCAATATCAACTGATTCCCGTATGCGACATCGGAAGATTGCGTCCTGTTGATTTGATGCATACTTTAATGCTGATAAAAGACGGGGGGATCAGTTCAGCGATTCTAACGCACTTTTCTGGAGTAAACCATATTTCTTTGAAAGCCAGACGAGCGTGAGAGCATTTGTTTTGAGCGAATTTCAATGCATAGCGGTCGCTCTGCGAAGATAAGATTGTTATGAACGTTCGTTCCTGCATTGAATGTATTGAGCGTATAAAAATCACTTGTTTTATTTGTAGAAGAGACTTTCTCGGTTCAGAAACTATGCCGATCTCTTTTATATATCATATAGCGTGCGGCGAAGGTCAGCCGGGTTAGAGAGCGGCAGCGGAGAGACAATCAAGAGGCGGGGCGATGTAGAAGGCTACATCTCGCCCGCCTCTCGATTGTGACTTCCGTTCGTTAGCACCGTTTGTCATTTTCTTATTCAAGTACATTTTATACGCACAATAGTGTGAACACGATTGTCTAATGCAATCTGAGAGAGATGGAGAGTGTATGCATGTTTTCATCCAATCCAATCTCCAAGTATAGAGGGGAAGAGTCTTATTTTGAGTATGTGATGATGGTACTCTCTCCCTCTCTCCTCCTCTCCTCCCTCTTGGGAGGTTCTTCCCCCCTGCTCCTCGGATACTCCACGTAACGAGACTCCATTAGAACGAGTGAGATGGTGAGGGAGAGGGAGAGAGAGAGAGGAGGAGGAGAAGGAGAGGGAGAGAGAGTGAGAGCTCATATACTGCAGATGAGTGATAGTACCCTGAGGAGGCTGTGGATGTGGAGCATAATGATAGAGACAAAGACTGAGAATGGAAACATTTGCCCAATTGCTCTTGGGTACGGTAGTTGATCTTTGATCTCACTGGAAAAATATATAAATATTATCATTAATATTGAGTAATATTAATGATAATATTTGTTTTATCAGCACAGTCAGGGGTTATTGGAGGATGATCTCAGGTCTTTGGTAGAAGATTGATCTTTGATCTCTGATATTCTGTAGTACTGTAGGTCTGAAGAGGTCTTCTCGGTCTTTTCCTCATCCACAGATCTCTCTCTCTCTCTCTCCCTCTCCCCCCCCCCCCTCTCTCTCTCCCTCTCTCTCTCTCCCTCTCTCTCTCTCTCCCTCTCTCTCTCCCTCTCGCTCTCTCTCCTCAGTCGTATATCTCCTCTTGAGCACTGCCTGAATATCTCCCTCTCTATTTTATAATCGAGATGATTTTTGAAGTGCTTTCGCATCTCTCCGGAGAGGACTATGGATAGGGAGACGGGGAGGAGAGGGAGAGATAGAGAGAAAGAGAGAGAGAGAAGAAAGGGGAGAGGAAGAGAGATTGGAAGAGAGAGATAGAGAAAGATAGAGAGAGAGAGAGTGATTGAGAGAGGGAGAGAGAAAGAGAGAGAGAGGACGGGGAGAGGGAGATGAGAGAGAGAGAGAGATCCATACCTACAGACGAACAAAGGCTTCATGATTCCTTATTTTTGCCATATTCTTCTCATTCTTCGTTGTGTTATTCCTGACGCCTCTGTGAGTATTTTTTCTGCTTATTTCTTATTTTATTTCTTTTTCCTTCATTCGAATCCCCCGATTCGCTTGAGTAACCTCATAGAATCCGATATTTTGTGCAAAGCCGGCGTTCTTGGACTTTGGCTTGGATAATAATAATAATAATATATTTATCTTCTCTATACGGATCAAAAAACGAGAAGATATATAATGGTATGAGAGACAAACTGCAAATTACTTAATCACAGTTTTTAGAGTATTACAAAAGATAGAAGAATTGGCAACGGTTACTAAATTTGCGTCTAAAGAATTCCACTCGTGAACTATTCTATTAGCATCGAAATTTGGGGTCTTGTCGAACAAGCCAATTGGACGAGCAATGCAAATTTTTCGTGGGATATTTGACTGTTCTAATCAACGTTTCATATGTCATCGCTTTCTTGGATGGAAGAGAATTCTCTAGGATACTGAAGAATAGAGCTTGCGATTATGAAGATTGCTCTCTTGTTTTGATTTCCTTAGGGTGAATCAAATTGACACGATAAGTCCACTAGTTGTCTCGTTTGAGCATTCTCTTGTAAGAGACTGAAGAAACTCTGATCAACCAGGTCACAATATTAAAGAATGTAGATAATAATAATAATAATTTGTCCCCATTGAGGAATGAATATCATTTTCCTGTCTATCTCTATGGAGAAAAGAGTCAGATTTCAGTGTTTCGTATCTCTCCCTCTCCCTATCTCTCCCTCTCCCCCTCTCCTTCTATCTCTATCTCTCTCTCTACCTCTCTCCCTCTCCCTATCTCTCCCTCTCCCCCTCTCCCTCTCCCTCTCCCTTCTCCCTCTCCCTCTCTCTTCCATCATATCCATTGTTCATTCTACACAGATATCCCTATCCTCATACGTAGACAACGATGGTGTACATTGTGTCGCGTATCGTGATCTTTAAAGGGAGAGTGAGCTCTCTCAATGGCCTCTTCATTGCTCACACTATTTTTCTGTTCTCTAACAACGAGAGAGCATTGCGCGTCGAAGAGACCATTGAGTGAGGTTATGCTCCCTTTAAAGACACACTTCAGCAAGAAGCATATGAAAGAGATTCGTAATCACTAAGGTGTTCATTGTCGGAAGATCTTTATTCTTCATGTTATTCGTAATTTCCACTTATTGTTGTCAGAGAGAGAATAGATAATCGGCATATGTAGGTTGATGGAGGTCCATCGCGTTATCAGCGAATCGGCTGACTGCAGTATAGAGATGGTCTCTCAAAGACCGTACGATTTCAGTAGACGACGTGTCATTGTCAGAGAGACATTTTTAGAGCCTATTTTGGAACTTCCGTTTTGGAACAGAGGCGTTTTGGAAAATTCACTTTAATTCCATCCTATCAAGTTCAGTTTGCGCTTTATAGTGCATCGGTCGCTATGTTGCGCATGAAATGCCTCTATGTTTCCTCGTCCTTCTACTCTACTCTATTCAATTCATCATCACACCTCTTGGTCTCAGGCGACTTCCTGTACCTCGGACTTCCTTCTCTCCGCTTTTAGACATCTCTCCCTCTCCCTCTCCCTCCCCCTCTCCCTCTCCCTTTATATATCCCCAACTACTTATAAGTACTTATGTTCATGCTACTCTCCATCTATCCTTTATACCTTTGCCCTCTGCCTTCCGTTCTCTCTCTCTCTCTCTCTCTCTCTCTCTCTCTCTCTCTCTCTCACTCTCTCCCTCTCTCTCCCTCTCTCTCCTCTCTCTCTCTCCCTCTCTCTCCCTCCCTCCCTCTCTCTCCCCCCTCTCCCTCTCCCTACCTCTCCATATCCATTTCATTGTGCACTCGATCTCCCCTTCACTCATGCTTTTCCTCGACATTCATCATTCTCTATTTTTTTCCTTCATTTTTTGCGCTATTAAACTTTTGCAGTAGTTTGATCACTCTTTCTTAGTTGGATACCTAAATTTTTTTTCAAGTCACTCCCGAGCTAATTTTTAACCCTCTACCATGGCAATGCTCTCTCGCTTTGTATGTCTGCGAGAGAGTGTTGCCAGAGCGGAGAGCTCGGGAGTACCTTTAGCCAATTTTTCATTATTGATCACAATAACTGCATCATTGATTAATCTTTTTTGGAGAAAATGGAAAATATCCCGTATCAAAATAGTCATATTCACGGTGTATTCAGTTACGTCATCATATTATTATTGAATATCAACTAGCAATTTCAAAATGTTAGTAGGCTTTGACGTTGACTACAATTTAATCTTGTCCTTTCTCATTTCCTACACATTTTCACGTCAGTCACGAGATTTAATCATACGCTGCTTTGTAGTCGCGGCATTTGGAGTTGATCTTTGATCTTTGGGGATATTTTTAGAGGAGTGAGCGTGTCTAACAAATCTCGGTCAATTGAAATTACGGTATCTAGAAGATAAGGATTTTCATGATTTGCTGGGCTTTTATCTGATGCAAGAATGCTACCAGATAATAAATAATAATATTAATGCGAGATAATAAGATAATAAGAGTAAATAATAAAGTTCTCTCTTCATGCAAACTGGTCTCACACAGCATCTTACAAGTTAAATGCTACCAGACATTGGTATACAGACGACCAAAAGCTCTTTAGCGAAGTCTTTTAATCTTTTAAGACCATGCTGTTAATCGAAACAACCTTTACACGTTTTGCACTATGATGAATGAATGAAGTTGATAAGGTCATTCTCATTGAGGCGGATAAACTCTCTTTTCTTATCTGCAGCGAAATGTCTCAGAAGGCTCGATTCGTCACTTAAGTTTCTCAAGACAAATACTCTATCAATTTTGAGAAATATGAAGTGGCGAATCGAGCCTTCTGAGACAATTCGCTGTGATATTATGTTAATTTTTCTCGTTTAAGTAACGATAAATTATTATTATTATTATTTATTATGCTCTTCATATCATACATTTTGTTTTATTTCTTACAATTCTTCTTATTATTATTTTATTTCTTGTTAGTTCTCAGTCTACGAGATATCACAACCCAGTGAAGAGCAAGGACTTCCCCTCCCATACTCTACGCAGAACACGCTGGAGAAGGATGTGTCCTTCCAAAACTGTCACTGACATGTCTCCCTCTCTCATCCCTCTTCCTTATTCAGTCATCCTCTCTATGATAAACCCTCCCGTTGTCCCTCCGGAGCAACTGATGAAGAGAGAGGGAGAGGGGGGAGGGAGAAGGAAAGGGGAGAGGGAGAGAGAGAGAGATAGAGGGGGAGAGGGAGAGGAGAGGAGAGGGAGAGGGAGAGGGAGAGGGAGAGGGAGAGGGAGAGGGAGAGGGAGAGGGAGGAGTAGGATATAGATAGATATGTATATGGAATAGTCTACATGTCCCTCTTCCATACATCCAATTTTCTTGCCTCATCTTTCACCTCCATAGCCATGTTTTCTCCCTCTCCCTCTCCCTCTCCCTCTCCCTCTCCCTCTCCCTCTCCCTCTCCCTCTCCTTCTCTATCTATCATCGGCCCATCCTTATCCCCTCATCCATCATAATCCACTTCTTCTTCTACTTCTTCCTCCATCGACTCGTGATAACAGAGTTGTTGGTACCAATCAATTTTTGCTACAAAACTTTGTGATCTATTACAGTATCAATATGCGCCATATGGTAAAGCTTTCAAATTTCGCGAACTTTCCCAACAGCTTCTGTTAAATTAACAATATCAATACACCGAGATTAAATTTGCCCGCATTCCGACAAATACTAGTCTGTATATGGGCAAATCGCTGGTTTTTGGGTTACCATTTACCCGAATGTGTGGGCGGATCCTGTACACAAGTATGGAAAGTTGAGAAATATGTTGCCCATATTTGGACTAGTTTGCTCTTTGTGTAGATGTACCAGTATAGGTTTGCATGCGCTTTAAATGTTGAATTACAAAAATATAATAGGTTGCCTAATAATGTACCCTTGCAACAACAATATTGATAATAAGAATAAATGTGGCTTCGTTCGTACTTCTTCGTTGAGGATTGAAGCCATAAAATCTATCACTGGGGATATTGGCTTAGGCATTAGATATCTGATAAAAGGGACATTTGATTCTCATGATTGTGCATTTTTAAATGCTCACTCCGAGCTAATGTTACTCTCCGCTCTGGCAACATTCTCTCGCATACAAAGAAAGCGCGAGAGCATTGCCAGAGCGGAGAGTTTCAAATTAGCTTGGTTTTTTTTAAATGCTCACTCCGAGCTAATTTAACTCTCCACTCTGGCCCCGCTCTCTCGTAGACATGGAACGCGTTAGTGTGGCTAGAGCGGAATATTTCACAAAAAGCGCTCTTGATCCTGGAGAGTTTCGAAACAAATAACGATATTTTTGTCTTGGGATGTTGCCAAGATAAGAGAAATCTCTCCCTCTCTCGAATGAATGAAGGAACAAAAAGACGACACAGTCTGTTGTTGTCACCCTTCTCTTCCGAATGTATTGTTCTGTGCACAGAACCTTGTTTATTCGATTTCGTCACTAGTCTTGTGCTCTGTACACCACTATCGTACATGTAAAAATCATTGTATCATGAACGGCGTGAATGGGTCTGAACGGATCAGGTCGATCAAGATTTGAGCGAGCGATTATGAGCGAACCGAACATTTTCGTAATTTCTCTTTGTTTTCATTGTTTTTCTCTTATTCGAAACTACTATATTAAAATAAATTAGGCCACAATATTGCCATTTAACAAAAATCATAGCTTTCACTTTGAAGAAATTGCCCCAATGAACCAAAATTGACCTAATTATTCAGCGTATAATCGGAACAGTTTATTCAACGTCCAAGCAATGATTTTGGTTAAATGGCAATATATTGTCCTGATTTATTTTAATATAGTAGATTCGAATAAGATAAAAACAATGAAAACAAAGAGACATTACGAAAATATTCGGTTTGCTCATAATCGCACGCTCAAAATCTTGAACGGCATGATCCGTTCAGACCCATTCACACCGTTCATGATACAATGATTTTTACATGTACGATACATCCACAATATTCTGGTTCAAGCCATGTTTCTTTTATGCGGTATTAAAATCTTGTAAAAGTAGATGGAAAAGTGTAAAAGTAGTGTTAATTTTTTGATTGTAAAAGTAGTTGGAAAAGTAGTAATCCAACACTCGCGTAATGGGATTTTTGCTGTAAAAGTTTGTCAATTACGAAGGCATACTACTTTTCCAACTACTTTTACAATCAGAAATTAACACTACTTTTTTTCTACTTTTACAAGATTTTAACACCACATCATAGCGAAATCATTTTGTTATTAGTGAGATATTCGAGAAAGTTTCTATTAAAATAGTAATGTAACTGGATGTACTATTATTGGTTTTCTTGCACGTTAAAAATAAATTATAAAACTAATATATTAGTTAATAATGTGCCTTATGGTGTTCCGTTTTGGTATTCAAATTTTCGGGTACACAGTCCCTCCTCGACTGCAACAGTGGGGGCAGAGTTTCTGTTCTAGTTCCCCCTGAAGGATTTTGCGAAATGTCTAATGAAAAGTGGTAGACGGCATGAGAAGTCACTTCATTTCCATTTGGAAGAGTTAGTCTTCCCCTCTCCCTCTCCCCTCTCTCCCTCTCCCTCTCCCTCTCCCTCTCCCCTCTCTCCCACTCCCTTTCCCTCTCTTCCTCTAGAGACGTTGTCCATCTTCTTCTTCTTCATCTACTCCTTGTTCATTTGATCAACTTTTCTGGCAGACATCGTAGAGGAGATGAATACTCTTACCCTGTCATCTATTGTCTCAGTTATCCTCTATCCCTCTCCCTCTCCCTCTCCCTCTCCCTCTCCCTCTCCCTCTCCCTCTCCCTCTCCCTCTCCCTCTCTCTCTCCCTCTATATCTATCCATATATCTTTCTCCCCTCCGTACACTAAATTGGCCTTGAATTATCAGTGGCCTAGCGGTGATTACCCGCAGGACTTCGTGTTCCTTGAATAACGGGTTGCACCTTTACCTTTTACCTTTACACCTTTCTCACTTCTCCTCATTTCGCCTTTGTCCATCACTCCTTTCACAGTATTCTGTCTATTTTGAAATCCAGAAACTCTCTCTAATTCAGTACTCTCTCTGGCTTTCAAATTGAAAAATGGTTCAAAGCACAGAAGTGAGGTGTTCTCCCCATCTCGATTCATTTCTACAAAATTGTCCGAATCTGTTCCACAGTTTGAACAGCCTTTGCAATGTAACGCGGACAGGGAGAGGGATAGAATGTAACATAGTCCAAACACTGTCGTATGCATTCGTCATTCGAGATTCCCAACGGTAAACGAATGAAGCTTCAGTGATTTTTGAACCTCCTTTGTTTTTTTGTTCTGTCCCGTTAGAGAACAAACGTTCGATTTAGACTTTACTTATATATGAAGTGAATGATTTTTCCCTTGAGAGACAGTCAGAAAGAGCGAGAGAGAGAGAGAGAGAGAGAGAGAGAGAGAGAGAGAGAGAGTCAGAGAGGAGACAGAGAGGAGACAGAGGTTCCCAGAGATTTTATTTTTCCCTTACAAGTACCATTGTTGCTGCACTCGATACGTGGCTATTCTTCTAAATGTCCTATCGGGTATAACCGACAATTTGTTATTGTTCGTTTTGCCATATTTTTTCGAAATCTTTTCCTCTCGCTACCATCAAATAAATTGATTGACTTATTGATTTCACGCTATCATTATTTGTCTCGTTTCGTGAATATGCACGTTGATATGTAGTGGACTACCCTAATAATTCACACGACTGGGAGTGACTTTCGTCACTTCCAATTTTCTCTTACCTTTCGCAACAGAAAAGCAGGTGGTAACTACGGGAAAATTCACCTAGTGCAGCCTCTGAAAATGTCTCCTTGTGTGGGAATATACATATTAATTTAATTCCGTTATAACTCTTTTTTTAAATATTAATTTAATTTATTTCAATATTAATTTTGTTCCGCGATCAAAATATCCTACCAGCACCACCCAATACCTCGTTTCTCCTCTAATATTTAATGCGTAATGAAGTCAATGCATCTATTACTTATTCAATATCAACGTCCATTAAAATATACGATGAGCTCAATTCATTTTGGTCATTTTTCATCCATCGTAATTTTGTAATAAAGTTTTTTTTAACTTTCCGTACTCACAGTTTTTTCACTAAAATATTCGCGGTAGTCCACCTTTAAACTGAATATAGTTTTCAATCATTTTTTAAAAATCCACACCCGAGCTAATTGCATGCTTTCCGCTCTGGCAACGCTCTCTCACTGTCTTTGTCATCGAGAGAGTGTTGCCAGAGCGGAGAGTAAAATTAGCTCGGGATGTGCCTTTAAGAATTCGAAGTTCACATGGCAAAAAGTTCATCTGAATCCGTTTCTTGCATAGTTTCAATGAATTCTCACGGATTTCATTTCTATCCAATGATTACTTTCCATTTTTTAAGTTTTCTGTCTCTCCCTCCCTCTGCCTCTCTCCTCTTGTCCACTATCTATCCTTCCTGCTCTCCCTCTCCCTTTCCTTTCCCTCCCTCTCCCTCACTCTCTCCCTCTCTCCCATGTTCTCTGTCTCTCTCTCCCTCTCCCCTCTCCCTCTCCCCCCTTTCTCTGTATCTCTCCCTCTCCTTTACCTTATGTCGGATCTCTCCCTCTCTCCCATGTTCTCTCTACCTCTCCCTCTCCTCTCTCCCTACCACTCAGAAGCAGTCTCTCACTCTGATTTCATTATCGCCATTGGAGTAGAATGAATGGAAGCAATAATATCGAGTTTTTTTTTGAAAGAATTTATTTGTAAAATTTTTTATTTATTGATTTATTAGCAATATTCAGCAATTTTCTTGTTCTCATTGTTATTTTGATATTCATGTGCAAGTGTTAATTTTACTTCCCGATCTGACAATGTTCTCTCGTATACAAAGAAGGCTAGAGAGTATTGTCAGAGCAGAGACTTTCGAATTAGATCGGGATGTGTCTTCAATATAATATTATCCTCTCACCTTTTATGGCGCACTAAAAAATAGTGGAAAACGGAAAATGGCGACTTTCCGGGGTCTAAAAAAGTACACTGGAAAACCGAAAATGGAAACTCGAAATTTGAATTCGCGGGCGCGAATAAGGCGCGGGGATTCAAATTCTGACTTTCTAACTGCGATTTTCTGCGGTTATAAAACTTAAATAAAGCCGAAATTTCATTTTTCGACCTTTATGAAGCGTAGGAACTTGAATTTCTACTTAACATCCTTTTTAAACCGCAGAAAACCGCAGTTGGAAAGCCAGAATTTGAATTCCCGCACCTTTTTTCGCGCCCGCGAATTCAAATTTTCGAGTTTCCAGGCACATTTTTAGACCCTGGAAAGTCGCCATTTTCCGTTTTCCACTATTTTTTAGTGCGCCATAATGCTGTGTTCAGAACTTGGAAAATGCAAGAAAATGCGGAAAATGCTGTTCAAAAGTTCAGGTGGAAAATGCTCGAAAATGCTCGATTTTGGATCGAAAAAGATGGTTTTATACACTTTAAAAGCGTTGAACCTCGTTGTTTCATGGAAAACAGCGAACTTAGGTCATTTATAAAGTATGCTGCTGAAATAAATATCGTATGATCCTTTTTTGAGCACTTTAAGCCGAAAATCAACGAAAATGCTGCGAAAAATCAACCTAGCGAGTCCATATTTAAAATTATCATTTATCATCAATAAAATGCGTCCATAACACTGTTTGCGACCAATAAACGTTGATATTAAACAAAAAAACCATTAAAATTTGCTTAAAATCCTCGAAAATGAGCATTTTCAGAGCATTTTCCGGCTGAACTTCTGAACAGCATTTTCCGCATTTTCGTGCATTTTCCAAGTTCTGAACACTGCATTAATCTCTCCCTCTCCTCCTATCCCAACATAACCTTACATCCCCGTCGAAGATCATCTTATTTTCATTCTACTTCCGTGCCTCCTCATCTCCTCTTCCATCAAATTCTTATTCGTATTCTTTATTCAATCATATTAGACATTATAATAAATGGGATAACTTGAGGTTGGATCGGTGGAAGTGACAATTAAAAATAAAATTAACCATTGATCACTAGCTATTCCAGTATCCTCTTCCTGATAACCACGCTGGACTATTTTTTGATGGATTTTAATCATCTATCTATCCGAATCCAAAGCACTTCCTATCCAATATGCATCTCTGTTTTTGCTTTGTCTAGACTCGAGAATATATCATGTCTCTCTCCTGCATACAATTCCTATTGACATGCATATCTGTTCATGTAAGAGAAAGATAACATTACATTTTATATTTATATTTTAAACAATTTATGTAGTTTAGATAACTTTATATGGAATTATCACTTGCATAACAGTGATCTCTAGCTGGAATTCGTGTGCCTTGAATAACCGGATGTATTTTTACCTTTTTTTAAATAGATCAACTATGCGGTGGGTCACCGTATCTATAACGTTACGAGATGATTCCACTGATCCTTAGTTCTTGCAATGTTCATAGGGTCTGGTTGAACAGAACGATATGATTGGTAAACTAACTTTTACATTACTTTTCCGAAGAGATAGCAAGTTATTTAGCGAATCAAATGGTAAATCGTAAAATCGCAAACGAAGATTTGTTTTTTATTCGTTAAAGTCTTCACATTAGTGAGTCAGTTCCGTTCTCTTAGTTGGTGTCTATAATTCGCGAAAATATTTTTTTTAATGAATATTATTTTTCTATGAATAAAAGTAGGGTTCACACGTGAAATGACCGAAAATGAGGAGAGTCAAGTCCGAGCTTCATCATGCCTACCCATAATACCATTTTCACTTTCCGGCGCTCTTCATATCCGTCCTCTCCTCCCTCCTCCCTCTCCCTCTCTCTCCTCTCTCTCCTCCCCTCTCATTATCCCTCTCCTCTCTTCATCTATTCCCGAAAGACAAGTAGTCATCAGTCTTCTTTGCATATTGCGAAGATGGTGTTGTCAGCCCGTTTGTTTCTGGGCCTCTCCCTCTCCCTCTCCTTCTCTCCTCTCCCTCTCCCTCTGCCTCTCTCCCTCTGCCTCTCTCCCTCTCCCTCTCCCATTCATTCATTTCTTGGATGACTCGTGTAGTGCATAAATATTGGGTTCGATTGACACCCCGGACACACAGAAGAAAAAAGACAGAAGGAGAAGAAAGGAGATGGGGTAAGAGAGAGGGAGAGGTAGAAAGAGAGGTAGAGAGAGAAAGGATGAGCCGAGGCAGAAGAGCGAGAACTACCATTCATTTCCATTGAGAAGTTAGAGAAGAGACAACTTTGATGGGGGGGGGAGTTAACAGGAGAGAGAGGGGAAGAGAGAGGGAGAGAGAGAGGGAGAGAGGGAAAAGGATAGGGAGAGGGAGAGAGAGAGAGAGAGAGAGAGAGAGAGAGAGAGGGAGAGAGGGAGAGGGAGGGAGGGAGGGAGGGAGAGAGAGAGAGGAGGGAGAGAGGGAGAGGGAGGGAGGGAGATGCGATCTGAAAGGAGAAGAGGAAGAGGGAGGTATTATAAGTCATTCGCGCTCTTATTTATTCAGCCGATAAGTGTCGTTACATCGTTTCCATTATTCAGACGAGGAGAGGTAGGGGAGGGAGAGGGAGAGGGAGAGGGAGAGGGAGAGGGAGAGGGAGAGGGAGAGGGAGAGGGAGAGGGAGAGGGAGAGGGAGAGGGAGAGGGAGAGGGAGAGAAGTGTATAGAAGTTCTATTTCGTCTCCGTCTCATCACTTTCTGCTAACGTTAGCAAGAGGGAGGGGAAGGGGGAAGGTAGAGAGAGGAAGAGGGAGGAAGAGAGAGAGGGAGAGTGAGAAAGAGAGGGAGAGAAAAAGAGAGGGAGAGGGAGGGGGATAGGTAGAGAGAGGAAGAGGGGGGGAGAGGGTGAGAGAGGTAGAGAAGATAGACTGCATTATCTCATTTGTATCGGCTCACAAGGCGAGAATAGTTTAATCTACGTGTGACTTTCACTTCCTTTGGTGTCAGTTAGTTTTTTTTAAGGAAAATAACAAGATAATTTGAAACTCTAGGCTATCTTGTTTTCTTTGTCTACGAGAGTATGTGATCAGAGCAGAGAATATCAAATTATCTCATGGTATGCCTTTCAATGTTCGATTTTGTTCACTCAAGGTGATGCTCACTGAACACAAATTATTCGCATCTATATCTTGCATTGATCTTATCGATGACATTATTCGCACTTGCTAGCGTGATATCCGTGACCCCGTTCGTCGTCTATGTTTACTACGTTCGAATTGTCCAGTTATTCTCTTTGATCAATCAATCGATAATCCTCTCAATCAATCGATAACCCTTTCAATCAATCAATGATCCTCACAATCAATCGATAATCCACCTAATCAATCAATGATCCTCACAATCAATCGATAATCCACCTAATCAATCAATTCCCCTTTGCAGACGGTGCATGTTGATCGATGTTACTAGCACTCAAGCTACTGCTCCTTCCTCTTCTCCTCCTCCTCACTGCGTCCATCGTCTCAGCTCAACGACTCATTCACACCTTTGACACGCAACAGTCCTGCTTGAACAGGTTACTGTAATCTTCAAGTTTGATTTATTGATTTTTCACTTTCTTTTGTTATTCTTTGATGAAAGGGATATGAAAACGATAACCGCCTCACATTTCTTATCCGTTAAAAATGCGTGGATGGAAGGATTTCAAATTGGTATTGGTGCACATTCAGAAAAAAATACGTTTAGAAGAAAAAAAACTCTGGTCGCATTTGATAGATTTTATTTCATTCTAAAATCTATGTCAATAATACAAATAAGAATCAACTTTATTTAAAGATACACTCTAGCTAATTTTACTCCTTGCTCTAGCAACGTTCTCTCGTATACAAAGAAAACGAGAAAGCCAGAGTGGAGGGTTTCAAATTAGCTCGATCAACAGTATTTCAGAACAACTATTAAAGAATATATTTCCAGATGTGGAGGTGGACTATGCGTCCAGGAAAACTCGGCCGACCTCATGATGCCCCGATGGGTATGCGGTCCCGATAGTGCCAATGGAGGTGATCAGCAACGCCACCATCCGAAGAACATCAACTCCTATCAGGTAAATGTCGGCAAAAGATTTGGGCCGAACCGGGAATCGAACCCGGGACCTCTCGCACCCGAAGCGAGAATCATACCTCTAGACCATCCGGCCACTGGTAGAAGATGAGGCGAGACGCGCTATGGAGGGAGAGAGTGTTCGTTTTCGAAACGGTTTGACAGATTAAACAGCGGGATATTTCATAACGCTTTGTAATCACTAACAGTGAATTAGATAGATAGTGATGACTTATTAGTTGTTCAAGAGAAAAAAAGCGTGAAAAGAGCAAATATACTCTGCTTTCGACAATTTTTTTCGTTCATTTCTCGATTTGTTCCTAATAGATTCCATCTAACTGGTTTTCGTGCCGGTTAGAGCCATTTTAAGAGTTGAAAACATGGCTAATCCAATTTCTATTGAAGCCTTTTAGGTGATAATCTTCTAATCTTCTAGAAATCCTGTGTTTACTCGGTTTCGTAGCGATAAACATTAGTATTATTTTGAGCATTGTATATCTGGAATTATCCCGCTAAAATCAATGACTGATGCTGATGATAATAATAATAATAACAATAATGATAATAATAATAATTCCAATAAGTTTAATTAATCGGTTAAATTCAAAATTTTCAGGATATGGATGATTACGAGGATGGGTCCTCCTCCTCTGGTCCGTCTATGCCCTCTCTCGCCGTACTCGTCCCACTCTGCATACTCGTATCGGTCTTCTTCCTCTTCGTGTGCGTATCATGCACCCTGCGCTTCCTGCGAGGATAGAGCTACAGTATCCCAGACGATCCTGCTACCGTAGCCCGTAATGGAGTTACCGTATCACACCGGGGATACTGTAAACCAATTGTAATCTGCCGTAGCTCCACCCTAATCTGGGCATCATTACTTTGGTCATGTTTCTACCGTAACTAACCTCTCTACCATATCCTTTCTTCTTGTCATCGAAGAATCAATCAATAGTACCGTATGGGCTACCGTAGCCCAGGAGGTACGGTAAACATTTTTCAAACCATTCCGAACCCTCCCCACTGGGTGTCATTCTCAGTGATCTTGCATGCAATATCGATTTTTGTGTATTTTTTCATAAGTCTTCAAAATATGTATTTGTTTCTAGTCAATCAATCAATAATCAGTGTTGTCTACGAGTCTACACCCACCGGTCGCTTAATACCCGCTTTATCATAATTATTTTAAATCTTTTAATTGTTAATTATAATAATATCAATTCCTTTTGTATTCTCTGAATAGTTTGACCAAGATATTGTGAATGCGATTGCTTGTGCTAGAATATCTGCTTCTTTGGTCCCTTCAGTGCTCATTGAAATCAATAGAAAAATGAGACGTGAAGATATAGATTATAATCCCTCTTTGTCTCATGTATCTTGTCTCTTCGAATTGACAATGAGTCTAGTGATAAATAAAGAGTTGATCCTACCACGGAAATCATTAGAGGACAGAGAAATGATATGCGAAGAGACCACTTGGGTTTTGTTCTTTCTAAAGTTGCGAGAAGAAAAGAAAAATAGGCGAGAGAGTGTGTAAAACGAGAGAGTTTTAAATATCTGCTTTTCTTTTCATTTCGCAACTTTTGAACGGAGCCTATGTCCACTGTCGGCTGTAGTGTCAATCATCCAACCATCCCCGTCTAGATTATAATCCCTCCTTGTCTCATCTATCCTTCTTTGTCACTTCGAATTGACGATGAGTCTAGTGATGAGTAAAGAGTTGATCCTACCATATGTATGGCATAATAAAGACAGAAATATCGAACGAGGGACCTCATCCATCAAGGAGCACAGAAAGAGAGGGCACTAGGTCGAATGAGAACCGATGAATTTTAACCGACTGGACGATAACCATTTGCATACTTTGTCTATTCATTAGCGCTTGTCTGTCATATGCAAATGGTTATCATCCAGTCGGTTATTATTCATTGGTTCACATTCGAGAGAGTATCAAGGGATCTTTGACTATAGTTTGACTATTAGCCGACTAATGAAGATATGGACAGTTTCAAGAGTTTATGATCTCTGAAAGAAGATGATGAACTAAGTAGTTTCTCGCATGCACAATTGAATGATAAGTTAGGACAATTTTCCTCAGTGTCTGCAGAAATGACTATAGTATTGATTACGAGATAGGACGTGGCAAGATGATCAAACGAGATCGGAGGGCAGAGACGCAGAGCGGCATCGCTCGCGCACTGAACTCGACATGCCACCACTGTTGAGCCGGGTTTCGTTCAGGGGTGACTTCACTGAACAAAAATTTAAATTCAAAAATAATTTTGATAAAATATGACTCAAATATTTTTATTGGCAAAATTGAAACCACTATGAAGATTTTCAAATATTCGAGAAGGTTCCACGCTCTGGGACCTTCTGAAAAATTCTCCAATTTACTAAAATCTCGATTTTTGAAGATATCTTCTGAAACATTTCGTAGCACAGTGGAATATTATGAAATGTTTATTATTTAATTCTTCTAGAACCTTTATGAAATCAACTATCGAAATGCACAATAAGATTAACGAAGTCAAATATAAGAGCGTAGTGGGCGCTTCAGTGATCAACTTTTCAGGATAAGTAGTGCAATCCATGGATTGTCGGAGTACAGTCTCTGGAGTACCGTCGATGGCGGTAATCCAGGGACTGTACATACTCCGGCAATCCATGAAAATCCATGGATTGCACTCATCCTGAAAAGTTGGTCACTGAAGCGCACCGATCTTTTGCCGTTTCCAGCAGGAGTCGAACCAACGGGGTGAAGAAACTCTTTGTTTGATCCTTGTGCAGGAGCACTCTGGCGGTGTTGGTACTTCATCCTGCTTTAAAAAGCAGAAGTATTTACACTTCCTCGCTGCACACGAGTAGAACAATTTGTTCTTATTAGGAGATTCCTGGAAATTCGTATGATGGCTACTCTAAATACTCGCTCATTTGCTCCTCGGAAGGTGATGAATGCTGATTCTTCTAAATACATGGTATATATAACATTTTTCTGATTAATCTACATTATTTTCGGATTATTGCAGATTTCACCCGCTCAAGCAGTCCAGAACAGTACAGAGGCTACACTATCCGAATATTTCACCGATAGACAGTCACACGCATTCGCCGAAACGAATAGTTTCAACAATCCGTCTCATTCTAAATCAACCCCTTCCTCTAGCTACAAACTGTCTAAGAAGATCTCGAAAACTATATATATATATATATATATATTTATTCACATTTAGCGAACAAATGGTGTGAAACAAATAAATAAACAAGTGAAGAAAATAATGAATGGAATGAAATAGTGATTATGGATTGAGCCTAGAAGGGGATATCAGTGTTCTTAAGGGACGATAGAATTGGGGGGGGGGGCGTTGATGATAAGATATGCAACATTACGTTACGTCACTTTGTTATGAATTTCAATAAGACTTAACAAAAATACTTTATTATGAGAGATAGTTAAAGGAAGAGAGCACCCTTTGTTTACTGTAGTTGGCATGGGCTTCTCTCCCTGTAAAGTGGGGGGGGGGGGGGGTAATATACTCCGCAATTTTAGGGGAGCCAATAATTTGGTCGAAGTGGGGCCAATAATTTGGTGGAACGTAAAAGTTGACTCTAAAATTTGGCTACCAGACAAGCCCCACTTTTAAAGTTGAGTCAATAATTTGGTGGTTGAGCCAATAATTTGGTTCGAAGTGGGGCTAAAATTTTAGACTAAAATAACAGCCCCACTTCGAACCAAATTAATGGCTCAACCACCAAATTATTGACCCTACTTAAAAGTGGGGCTTGTCTGGTAGCCAAATTTTAGGCACCCAAAAATGTTCGACCAAATTATTGGCCCACCTAAAATTGCGGAGTAATAGATAATTCACATGATGATAATAATTATGATCATCCCGTGAGATCACCCCATTCGAACCAGTCGCATTCATCACATTTATAATAAGGACGTTTTTCCTTCTGCAAAGTCTCTTTCAACACCTTATCAATACTATACAAATGTGAGTTGAT
The DNA here is from genome assembly GCA_943737045.1 of Parapristionchus giblindavisi. Lineage (NCBI taxonomy): Eukaryota > Metazoa > Nematoda > Chromadorea > Rhabditida > Diplogasteridae > Parapristionchus > Parapristionchus giblindavisi. The sequence goes on along the minus strand of CALSFV010000077.1, from coordinate 193,426 downwards.
AATGGGAGTCTATCAAACCTCAGTTTCTCTTACAAGGGAATGGTCTCAATTCGGCCTGGCCTTATGAGATGTCAATAGTGTGACTAAAATTAGTTATATATGCTGATCGCAAAACCGTTTTTAGACAGTGCCTAATCGACCTGAGCTTCGAGAAAATCGATATTGAAATTTGGCTTTCTTGGCTGATTCGAAAGTTCATGGTGTCTCCTAGACTAAAATATCCCGATGGGTTCGTTAACTCATCTATCAACTATCGATACAACGACCTCTTTTCCTATTTTCTTTTCTGGTTTTCATAAAAACACCAAATTTTTCAATCTTTCGACAAGAAAAAAATTAGCAAAAGAAAATTGCTTCAAAGGGGATCGAACCCGTGGCAATCAAAAGTGAACGTGGACACCTTATCCACTACACTACGGAAGTAGATGTCTTGATGGCTGATAGATGGGCTAATGAACCCATCGGGATAGTTTAGTGTAGGAGACCATGCAAACTTTCGAATCGACCAGCCAGCCAAGAAAGGGAAATTTCAAGATCGATTTTCTCGAAGCTCAGCTCGATTAGGCACTGTCTAAAAACGGATTTGCGATCGGCATATATAACTAATTTTAGTCACACTATTGACATCTCATAAGGTCAGGCCGAATTGAGACCATTCCCTTGTTAGTTCCATCATTGTGCAGTTGCACTCTGGCTTTGTTGTTGTTTCCTCTTGTTTCAGAAATCTGAAGTGATTACACTTCCTCGCTGCATACGAGTAGAACAATTTGTTCTTATTAGGAGATTCCTGGAAATTCAAATAATTCGAATGTGTGATGTTTTTTTTTTGAAAATGAGATGAAAAACATACTTTAGTCACTCGATTCATCTGGACGGCTTTATCGCATTTGCAGCGATCTCTTTTAGGTTTGTCCTCGACCTCTTTCGTCTTCTTTGTTGGAGGTTCTTCTTTGACCTGCAACAGAAAGGATAATCGAATGATTACTAACTAAAAATGCTTTAAAGGCACATCCCAAGCTAATTTTACTCTCCGCATTGGCAATACTCTCTCGTAAACAAAGAATGCGAGATAGTGTGGCCAAAGCGGAGTGTTTCAATTAGCTTGGGGTGTCGCTTTAAACGGATGAAAGGTAGAAGGAACACACCTCGAGATGGATTACGGCTTCTTTTGGATTTCTCTTCTTGGGCATAACTGCACATGCGAGGATTAGAGTTTTCCATGCATTACCCATGGAAAACAGTTACGCAGGAACGAAAGGTTTGGAACAAGAAAGTTGCCTAGGTAGAAACGAAGTATGGTCGCATGATGGGTATATCTGGCCCTGCTTTTCAACTTCTAAAACAAACGACTGTAATTGAATGACATACAACCAAAAGTCAAAAGGTGCGACAAGTCATTCATCGGTAATCGTTTGATGTTCGTTGATCTTTACATAGGACTCTGAATAGAGTGCAGACGATAAGATGAATTAGATGGCTAGTTAGGAGAGAGAACATACCGCGGCTATGAGAGTGTAGGCAACAAGACGGACTAGATGGTTGTTTAGCGTCATGTTTAAATTACCGTTCTAATTTAAAAATTCAGACGCTCTGCAAATTGCAATGTAGAATGTATAATGTAAAGAGAAGAAGAAGAAAGAGAAAGCGACGAATATTGATGAAATGAAATTAATTTCATTCCTCCGAGCTGCGAATTCACAGTTTTGTTTAAAATCAAATCTGAATAACCAATAATCTTGACATATCTAGTAATTGATAAAGTAATACTCTGATTTTTTCGAAAAGTCTCTCACACACTCAAGAAAATGGAATCGACAAATTCGCATTAATGCAATTATATTCAAAGTTTAATTTAAAATGAGACCGTGCACAGTCTCTTTTATCGCAAACACTGTCAAACGCGATCACATTTTTGGAATCCCATGGAAGCTCTCTTGCAACGTTTTCTTATCATTTCTACTGGATTTGGGTTGCGCTATTGACATGCCTAGCCGGCACTACTTCAGAATAGGGTACCAGTACACCGGGCAAGTCCAGAAGGACGTGAAAAATGAAATTAACACAAAGGAAAGGACGTTTATACTAAGCAATTATACTATTATTTTTGACTGGTGCCCTATTCTGAAGTAGTGCCGAAGAGCGGGGGACATTCTGTTCTCTATTAGATATTACAAGTTGAGTGCGTAGGATGTGAGGATCAGAGGTTAGTAGTCATCGCTAGTAACCGCGCAACGCTGGTTCGGTTCCTGTTTGCAATTTTCTACATATTTATCCTTCAAATTCAAAAACCCGTGCTTTTCCTAGTGTATCAACTTTAAGCTCGGATTACGTCAATCCGGGGCACCTAAAAATATAGAGAAAATTGTTTTTGTATTCACGGAGATGTGATCTGCCTGGCCAGTTTAGTCACGAAAAAACTCGAGGGTCCCCTTCTTTAAAATAAAATGAATTTATCATGTGATTATTCGAAAGGTCGCTGATCAAAGATCAAAGTTCAAAGATCAAGAAAGATCAAAGACTCCTGAGACTCTCCATATCCTCATTGGCCAACGATCCCTTAATAATAATAATAATAATAATAATAATAATAATAATAATAATAATAATAATAATAATAATAATAATAATAATAATAATAATAATAATAATAATAATAATAATAATAATAATAATAATAATAATAATAATAATAATAATAATAATAATAATAATAATAATAATAAAAAAAAATAATAATAATAATAATAATAATAATAATAATAATAATAATAATAATAATAATAATAATAATAATAATAATAATAATAATAATAATAATAATAATAATAATAATAATAATAATAATAATAATAATAATAATAATAATAATAATAATAATAATAATAATAATAATAATAATAATAATATTTATTCCTTCAATAGAACACCTTCTTACCTTAATACCACTCTCTTTCTGTGCTCCGATCAAACTTCCAATTGTATGAGGCAATTGAAGATTAGGCTGAGTCTGCAATCAATATCAGCGAGTATACAGTAATCCTCATTATGGTGTGCCTACCGTATCTGGGTGTACTTTGGGTGGTGCACTGTGGTGGCCACTGTCCGGATGAAGCAGTAGTGCGTTGAGTACTTGATTGTGATGATCCAATAACCAATCCATCTATAAGCAATCGATAATCAATCAATAAATCTTGCAATGATCATTCATGTCAGCCTAAACCTATATATATAATAAATTTTGAGTCATGCAAAAATACATATTTTTTAAAAAATTTTATCGCTCAACTAACAACTATTTTGGTTTCACTCTTGCACGAACTTATGAAAAACGATAATATTTATTATATTTATTATCATTATTAATATTATTACTGATAAAAAATATACTAAATACCTCAAAGTCATCATCGTCTTCTCCAAACGGATTGATTATAACATGCACACTCTTCATCCATCCCGTATACAATAATAATTCAAACAACTTTATAAATTTTGTCCACAGAAACTTGTTAAAGTCAATCTACAGATGGAATATTACCGTAGTCCAATCATTATTGATTACCTCAGATTCGTCATTAACAACATCACATTGGATTGAGAATACCGTAATCATCATTGTTGCATAAACTGCAGCTGTTATTATCTAGAAATCAATCGATATTCTCCTGATTTCAACTACCGTATACCTGCATGAATGCAATCGGCATAGGAACCCAATCGTACGATAGAAGATCACCAAGGTTTCCTCTTAGTTTGGCTATTTCATCAAAGAATTCCAAACTTTCGAAATCACTCATAAGTGAATTCCTCTTGTCCGCAGCTCTCATTTCCTATAATCAATCGATAATCTACAGTAATCTACAGTAAGACATGATATACCGTACCGTATAATCAATTGATAAGCTACAGTAACCTACAGTAAGACATGATATACCGTACCGTATAATCAATTGATAAGCTACAGTAACCTACAGTAAGACATGATATACCGTACCCTAATACGAACAACGATCCATTGTAGCGGAATCCAATATCTACAAGCATCTTCGGAAAGTCGTCCACCTTCTTTCAACATAATCAACTCCTTCCTGGATTACGGTACAGTAGTCTATGTCATATACAGTAATCCATACTGGGTAATCAATTCAGCGTCCAGCATGGCGTCCAATGTAGGCACTTGTCTTCTTGTGCTCATGGAGATGTCACGAAAAATGAGAATATAGGCCAATCTAAGGTGACGTGCAAATGTGGCGCGCAGTTTGCTCTCACGCTTTCGTGACATCTGAATTGTGGTGATAATGAATCGATAATCAATCAATAATAAATCAGTATTCAATCGATGAATGGGTCTTCTACCTTGTGACGTCTCATAAATGTATTCAGAAGATGGGCAGCGCTATTAGGCCAATCCAGACAATTGAAGATGGCGAACCTTTAAGGCACAATCTGACTATTATTATATTATTATTATTACTTCGGAAAGCAGAACGACCGCTCATTGTCAGTCAACTTTTCCTCTTATATTTCAAAGAAAAATGACTTAAAGGGAGGGTAACCTCACTCAATAGTCTCTTCGACGCGCAATGCTCTCTCGTTGTTAGAGAACAGAGAAATAGTGTGCGCAATGAAGAGACCATTGAGTGAGGTAACGCTCCCTTTAAGATTTCTGTGATTTCTGGTGCACCTGAGCTGTTCTGCACCACAATTGTATAGAGTGCGTATTAAAGAGTCTACGTATCTCACTCACCATCGTTCATAACAGAAAGCCGTCGTGAATCCTAACAGGAACGGAAGAGTTTCGATGAAACTAGGACAACATTCCCCAAGCCATTTAAGAAAGTTATGGTAATCTTGTGCATGTGGCGTTTTCTGTATTGATCATTCATTAGAAATTGAATCGAAAATCAATCGATAATCAATCGATACGTACCGATATTATGAATCTATCAAGCAGTAGGACTACTATGACTAGAGTGTACCACACAATCATCTCGGTACAAATCAACTTCCATACTGAACCTTTCCACAAAAGTAAGACCTGAAATTGTGAATTATCGATTGATTTGTCTAGTCGATTGACCTACCTTTGTGAAGTTTAGCAACCTTGAAGCAGTGGATACATGAAGATTATATTTGACTGTCATAATGATGAACCGATCATTGGAGAGACAAAAAGAAGGAATGAATTAATATTTTTATCCACGACGAAGTGAAGAACAAGAGAATTGATATTGAGAATTGAGAATAGAGAATTGATATAGATAATTTTTTTGATCATTTAAATATTCAAATAAACATTTTTTTCCTATATGTTATATTTAAACGATATGGATCACATCTTTTATTAATTTATTTAGAGAACGAGACCATTAATTTTTTCACATCTCCCTGTAAGCAAAAAAAATCCCTAAAATTATAAACGCCCTGGAATACCGCAATCCGAGCTAAAAGTATAAGCTGTACCAAGGAAAGGCGTGAATTTTCGAAATTGAAGCTTAAATATATAGAAAATTCGGAGATCGAGCTTGCTCTTTGTAGTTACAAGCGCTAGCTAGCCACGGAGCAACGCGGGCTAAATTGTAAGCTGTTCTCATAATCAGTGATCCAATCATGCATGTAATATCGCTTTAAAAATGTTTTCACAACACTACAAAATATGTATTTTTTCGTACAGCTTTTTTCTACACGTTTCAAAAGTGGCGAAAAGAAAAAGGGACTAGAACAAGAGGCAAGACAGTATATAAAACGAGAGAATTTTCAAAACTTTTCTTTTCTTTATGCAACTTTCAACACAGCATTGTCTTTTTTCCATTATCCATGTACGCGAAGCGATTTTTGAAACACGCATCTGCCTACTCCAGTGACGAACAAACTTACCCAAATATGGACAACAGCTTTCAGAACTTTCCCTGCTTTGCACACGTTTTGCCTGCATTAACTAGTAAGGCAAATGATAGCCCGAAAACAGCGATTTGTCTATTTTCTCCATATCCCTATTTGGGCAAATTTGTTTTTGGTGTATATATATCTTCTCATGTCTCACATTATATCTACATTTCGTACATGCGAAATAGACCAGAGCTCATAAAAACCATTCAAAAAAACTTTTGCTTATTAGATAGTTCTATCTCATCGTAAAATACCAAAAAAAAACGCACGTAAAGAGCAAATATCTCCGTTCATAGAGAGAGAGAGATTTGAAACTTTGTTTAAAAGGGCTTTTTTCGTGTTTTTTTACCTAGAAAACTAGTTTCAAGTATCTAGCTAGTCAAGGAAGACATTTGCTTTTTTACAGTGCTTTTCTAAGAATGGAAATCCAACACAATTTTGCTTTTTTCGACCATTTCTTATTCTTCCGCTTCTGAAAGATTTTTTTACAACACCAAATGTTGTTCCGAGAGCAAATCGCCAAATTGAGACCAATGTCATTGAAGATGTCCGGAGAAATCTTTCTCGTACGTTCTCTGCAAACCGCCTCCAATCCAATCATAGCGATAGAAATTCTTTCTCGAGCTTGTTCATCCTTAAAGGGAGCGTAACCTCTCTCAATGGCCTCTTCATCGCGCACACTATTTCTCTGTTCTCTAACAACGAGAGAGCGTAGAACGTTGAAGAGACCATTGAGAGAGGTTACGCTCCCTTTGAATATAGATGTACATGTATTAGAGATTTTAAATTTATTCAAAGAACGAAAATTACGAATATGAGCATTCAGTCTTTTTTTTCGCATCTCCTCTTAACCGTGCTCACAGATTGCTAAATGCAGGAGGTCGTGTTCCATAATTCTGCCGCAGACTGTAAAGCACTGTCCGGTGGTTTTAGGCGATTTCGACAAGGATTTATGTCCAGCCCGGCCGAGTTTTGTACCGAAGCGGAAGCGCAAATTTTCCCTTTTTTCTACGTGTGATGATTTTTACAAAAATAATAAAAAAATAACAAAGGATTTGAATATGAATTAAAGAAGGGGACCCACGAGATTTGGGCTGTGCTATTGACATGAAGAACGTGGGACATAGGAAGCGGCATTCCTTTCTCTATTAGATTTGACTGGTTGAACACGTATAGCGTGTGGCTCAGTGGTAAGTAGTCAGTGCTTGTAACCGCGCCACGTGGGTTCGATTCCCGTTTGCAATTTTCTATATATTTGTACTTCAATTTCAAAAACTCGCGCCTTTCCCTGGGCATATCAATGAACTTTAAGTCCGAATTACAGTATTCTGGGGCATCTAAAGTTTTAGAGAAAATTGTTTTTGTATACAAGGAGATGTGAGCAATAGTTCTGTCTGGCCAGTTTAGTCACGAAAAAACTCGTGGGTCCCCTTCTTTAATGAATGATATCCATCGATCCCCTTATGTAAACTCATTTTCTGTTATGTATAATATGATGGGATAAACAATGAGAATAAAAATATGAACAAGAATCATGACACGTTTATATTCGATTAAAATGAAAAATGGATCCGTCACAAGGAAAAGACTACACATACCAATATATACATTTTGCACAAAAAACTGAACGTCCATATTATTAATATCAATAACGTAATTAATAATAATTATGTTAATATTAATAGAACAGTATTAATTCCAAGTAAGATATTTCGATATCTTTATGAGGTTCAATATATCCATGCAGAAGAACGGAGATGATATCAGCATGCATAATAGCCATATGCGAAGATATGGTTCTCAAATGAATCGAGTTTTGTAATAATAATAATTATCGAAATATCGTTCATCCTTGAATGATCACTTTTCAAAGCTTATTTGAAATTGAAAATACTCTCTTTTTGAGATTAAGAGAGTTCGAAGTTTCAAATTAGCACGGGGTGATACTAGATGATCAAAACAAAAAAATCGCTTGTCCAACTCTCATACAAAATGGCGTAGACCAGAACACAAATAATATATAATTATATTTACAATAAAAATAATGAAAATATAAATGGTAATAATAATAACTACTCACGATATGCACAAGTACAGAAGTTCTTTCGATAAAAGAGGAAGACAATGAGAGTAGACAAGGCAATGAACGAGAATGGATGGTCCAATATCAGGAACAGATACCACAGAAGGATTAGCATTAGACGATCGGCGACCGCTGTAATAGTCGATGAATTTAATTGCGTTATCATAACAATAAATAATAATAGTAAACGAATATGTTCACTACGACAATATATCATTCAATGTATACTTTTTTTTGTTGAAATTTGGGTCAGAAGAGAATGCATTTTATCTGACTTTTTAAAAATAATTTGCGAAGCAAACCGATGGGTTTCCAATCAGGCACGGCTAGACCACAGTGATTGCATCGGCAATCGATATCAGCCTCACTTATCGTATCCTTGGCCTCGACCCAATCCATCTAAGATACCGTGGAACGTTTTTTTCTCTACCCTTTATGAATATGAAATATTTACGAACACTTACATTTTAAAATTATTGTGTTCAAATATAAAAAAAACTGCAATTTACCTTGACTATTGTTGTAGCTAGAGCCGGCGTCATTTTCAGTAACAGACTATACAAGCTAACGGAAATAAATTAATGCGCGTGGGCCACTGTTGCGATCGTCTTATCTAGATCTTGAGGGTATTTTCGCAAGGAATGAAACCAGTCCCTCCCCCTATTGTCGCGGATCTCTACTGCGGGGTCATGACCATACTACACAGGCTCATTAGAGCCGCTTTTTGATGTAAACATTTTTTTTGCCTGGCGTAGATTGATTTATGTACGCCTAAGCCCACTGTCATTGTAATACAATAGCAATATGATCTCTCACAATGAAATGTCGCATCCAAAACACGAGGCCACGATTAACCGGATTATGTCTCCGGATTTAAGTATCAAAACAACCAAAGTACTAGCAAATTAGACATTTATCATTAGCACATCAAGTTATAGCGTACATAAAATTAGCAATAATTAGCGAAAAAACACCGGTAAGTGAATGGAAATATTATAGTATATGGAATGGTACAGAATTTAGTTAGAATTATTACAGAATAATCGATAAATCAATCGATAATTGTAGATCGATCACTTAGTGGGCGAGACAGTGCTCGAGATGACCAGCGGGTACGCATCTGTAAGATCAAGGATTAAACGTAAGTCCAAAGATCAAAGATCAAACCTGGCAGCCTGGGCGTCGAAAAGGTATCCCTGCATGCAGTAGAGGGTAAGTCCTCGTCCATTCTCACAGAGTGTAAACCAATCAGAGCACTCGCTCTCAGCGGACGCACCCTCGGTAGAACAAGCGAATGAGACATCAACCTGCAGATAGAGATTAAAGATCAAAGGTCAAAGATCAAAAGAACTTGAAATATATGTTCTCAGTTGCAATTCTGATCAGCGGGCTCTTTCGACCATGAATCAGCAAAACAAATTATTAAAGGCACACCCGGAGCTAATTTTACTCTCCGCTCTGGCAGCACTCTCGTAGGCAAATAAAGCGAGATAGCATAGCCAGAGTGGAGAGTATAAAATTATCTCGTGGGTGTGCCTTTAAGGTCTAGACGTACCGGCTTCTCCAGATCACTCTGTTCATCCTCATCCTTGGTCATGTTCACATCGTCATCAACTCCATAATTCTGACGAACGGCAAACTCGTAGCAAGTAGAGTGACGGGCGAGGGGAACGCAGCTGAAACAATCACAGATGTGCTCAAGCGAACCACCGTAGTCCGCAATCAAACGACACCAGGAGAACCTAATGTGTATCCACAAAGCTACCGTACACTTCAATCATGTCTATGACCCGCCGAACCACCGTACCTCTGGGCAGACTCATCAAAAGCCTCTCCTTCTCCACATTGGACACGAATAGCGACTCCCTTCTTGCAGGCGACGAACGTCTCCGTACAACCAATCGAGAAGAATCCATCATCCAGGCGGCATTCAGGGTCTCCTGAAGAGTACGGTGGGTCAGATTACTGTAACCTAACGAATACTGTTCCCTAAAGATCAAAGACTACGCCCACTTACTCTTGGTGAAATCACGTGCTGCATAAGGTCCTTCAGGGGTCGTTGGAACCACGGTGGCAGCGACTAGAGGCTCGGGCTAAAAGGGTTCATCTATTATCATTGATAGTTGTCAAACACACTGTCAATGTCACCATCATTAGGATCTAGCATTGACAGCATGAATTGTCAATGCTGCAATCAAGCTGATAGTCATTGTCAGGAACATTTTCATTGTCATTCTCATTGTTATTGTAATTGTCATTGTCATTGCTATTGTAACTGTAATTGTCAGTGTCATTGTCACACCAACCTGTTCAACATCGGCACGAGGAACGTCATTGCTGTCTTGCACGAGTAGATCATCCTCATCGAGAAGATCCGAACGAGACTTGCAGCCGGCAACATGTACGGGATAGTCACAGATCTACAAATATTGATCTTTGAGCTTTGATCTTTGAACTTTGATATTTTATCTCTAGTACCTGATTCTTCTCATCAAATACGAGATCAGCAGGACACTTCATCATCGTGACGACTCCACTGGAGCATGAAATCATGTCTGACGAGCATCCAACAGCGTAGAAACCGTCGCGACGATCGGTACAGCTCGCGACTCCTGATACAGTTACGATAGGTTATGGTATGAGGGTTACGGTAGATACGGTACCATCGACATCATCGTACTGTAGTGAAGCTTCGTTGACGTTCTTGTTGACAACAGGACGAGGAAGAGGAGCAGACGTGGCGGAGGGGACCTCGGCGACAACGGACTCGTGGACCCGCAAGAGAACAAAAATCAATCTATATTGATCAAAGATCAATCCATAAAGATCAAAGATCAATATATAAAGATCAAAGATCAATCTATAAAGATCAAAGATCAATCCATAAAGATTAAAGATCAATCCATAAAGATCAAAGGTCAATCCATAAAGATCAAAGGTTAATCAATAAAGATCAAAGATCAATCCATATAGATCAAAGATCAATCCATAAAGTTCAAAGGTTAATCAATAAAGATCAAAGATCAACTTACATCATCCTTAGTCACGATGTTTTGGCCGATCTTCTCTTCAGGTACTCGATTGTAATTGTAGCCGCTCTTCTTCTGGTCCTCAATCACCGGAGTTTCATCTGAACGAATCGATAAGGCTACGGTAACTGCTCCAACGATTACGGTAGGCATATTACCGTCATACATTGCGATACCCTCGTAGTGCGAGGATTGACCCACTATGTAAGGCCCATTTTAGGCCACTTGATAAAAAATGAAGCTAAAAATGACGATTTTTAAGCGAAAACAACGAATTTTGTGAATCGACCCACCCTATTTCGAAAATTTACCCCCTTTATAAAAATAAACGGCGATGGTAGCGAAAATGTATGATTACCGTACCCTTGGGCTGAGGAGTCTCCTTGACCTCGCCACTTGGCACATCCTTCTGTTCGGGAGTAAGGAGAACGTCCTCGTCCAGAGCCTCCGAAGAACAGTCAGGGATGTTTGCGCGGTAGTCGCAGATCTGCAAATATAGTTCCATACAGTTTGATTTTGATCTTTGATCTTTGATCTCTAGTCTGCCGTACCTGATTCTTCTCATCAAAGATGAGATCAGCAGGACACTTCATCATAGTCAGGAGTCCATTCGAGCACGAGATCATGTCGGAAGAGCAACCAACAGCGTAGAATCCATCGGCACGATCGGCACAACTGGCGACTGAGAAAAAGAAAGTTAACGTTTTCTCGGATAAGCAACCGTAGCATGAATTAGTATAATCTAAAATATGTTTAAAAATTAAATTTTAATAAAATTGTAAAGTTATGTATAACAAAAATGGAATATGGAATATATTGAATAAAATCTTTCAGTTGCTCAACATTTTCTGGTACTGACTAGGGAATGATTTTTGTGATGGTTGAAATTACGGTTAGTGACTTACATGGCGATAATCAGCATGGTCGACTTGTAAGAATTTTTTTCAACCATCACAAAACTATTCCCTAGTGAGCAGTCTCTTACCTTCGCCTGCATCGTTCATGGGTGCAGATTCCTTCACATTCTTATCGTTGATGGGAACATTTACAGAAGACCATGAGTCAGACACACCACTCTCGGGAATGCCATCGACCTCGGGGACCTGCAAGAGATCAAAGATCAAAGATCAAAAACCAAGAAATCATATGTAAACAAGATCAACTTACGGTATCGTTCGAACTCTTGCTAGCGACGGTCGCTGGTGCAGTAGTATCGGAGACAGTGGTCGTAGGAGGAATAGTAGTGCTGGGAGTCTAAAGAGATCAGAGATCAGAGATCAAAAATCAAAGATTAATTGATCAAAGATAAACCCACGGTGCTGGCAGAACTCTCGTTAGCGATGGTAGTCGAAGCAGTGGTGCTAGAGACTGGCTTCCGAGTACGATCGGTGCTAGGGATCTGGAAAAGATAAAAAATCCGTTTTACAAGGATCAAAGATCAACTTACAGTATGATCGTGGCGGCCCTTGAACTTGCGTCCATGTCCATGCCAATGACCGTGACCGTGGTTGTGGTGATGTTGTTTCACTTCATCTAAATAAACTAGGTTAGATTACGGTAGCATATACAGAGAAATAATTAATATTTAAAATATTAAATTATTAAATTATTATTACGTAAAATTTCATCATCTATAAGGGAAGAAATCCGTAATGAAACTTTGTTAGGGAATAATTCCATTATGGATAAATAAGTGATTTTTCTGTGGGTGTACGATTACACTACGGGCTACGGTGAGCAAGTCGATCACGTTACCTTTGGTCTCTTCAACGGTTACTTCTTCCTCATCTTCGACAGAGTAGCCATCACCAGTGAGAGTCTCCTCTTCCTCTACAGTATCCTCTACCGTATCTTCCTCATCGATGATTTCGTCTCCGTTGCTCTCAGTGACTACGGTATCCCTGACGGTCTCATGCTCGGTGACGTCATCATCAAAGAGAACGACGCCAGAGCCCTCTCCAGAACCTTCGCCAGAGCCGTCGACAAAGCCGGAGCCTTCGCCTGATCCAGAACCGGATTCTCCAGAGCCGGAACCGGATTCTTCACCAGATCCCTCTCTAGAGCCATCGCCGGAACCTTCTCCAGAAGCCTCGACGTCATCTTCTCCACTCCCTTCGGCATTACAGCCCGCGACACTGCCGGGGTAATCGCATTGCTGTAATCATATAATTATTATGTATTGAATTGATTGCACATTTGATCAGATACTAGCAACCAAGGATACAAAGCCAAACTACTATAATCAGCATATTACCGTAGTTTATTGGCTCATCTACCGTACCTAGATACTCTACAGTTACTCGTCTACCGTAATCGCATATTACTGTAGTTACTCTACAGTTACTCATCTACCGTATACCTAGTTACTCTACAGACACTCATCTACCGTATACCTAGTTACTCTACAGTTACTCTTCTACCGTATACCTGTGCGTCTTCGTCATATTTGAGATTAGCGGGGCAGTTCATGATGTAGGCAAAGCCTCCCGAGCATCCAAGGAACTTCTCCTCACATTCGCCCAATTGATAGAAGCCATCTTCATGATTCTCGCACTTGGTCTCGTATCCTGCAACGACAACTACCGTAATCCACCAATTATTGATCGATATATCGAACCTTCTTCGATTCCTGATCCTTCGCCGGATCCTTCAACTTCACCAGAGCCTTCGGAGCCAGAACCGTCGATATCTCCTGAGCCTGGAAATAGTCAATGGTGAGAATTTACGGATTGATAAGATGCACCCACCTTCTTCGGGTTCTACACCACCGCACACGGCGACGTTGCCGGGGTACTCGCACTTCTGGAATTTATTTGGTTGCAATATGACGATTCATTAAACACACTCCGATCTAACTTCACTCTGCGCTCTGGTAACATTCTCGTAGTCAAAGAAAGCGAGAGAGCGTTACCGGAGTAGAGAATTTTAAATTAAATCGAGGTGTGGCAAAGGTGGATCACCAGCTAATTTGAAGCTCTCAGGGCAACATCCAACGCTCTCTATATCTACATATATGCATTCCATAGTGGATAGTATCAATTTAGCTTTCGTCTATCCTTAAAGGTGGAGACCCGCGAATGTTCAAGCAAATCTCTTGCATCTCGCAAATGCAAGTGTAGTTATATGCAAGAAAAGGGGGTGACCGCTAATCAGTCATTTAGTGCGGTGGTAACACTTCTCACTAGATAGCGCATGGCCGTGGGTTCGAATCTTATTGCTGAACTTTCTTATTTTCAAAAAGCGCGCCTTTGCCTGCAATTGCAAGCATGATTCATTCATGTTTCTAGCGATCAATAAGCTGAATTATCGTTAAAGAAATGGTGTACTGTATGTAGAATAACCTTTGCTAACTTTCTGTCTTTACAGTTTGTTCACGGAAATATTCGCGGAAGTCCACCTTTAACACGACCTACCATTCTCTTCTCATCATAGACGAGATCGGCTGGGCATTGCATAGGAATGGCCTGACCACCAGAACAGGCAATGAAATGAGACGAGCAATCGAGCGCGTAGAAGCCGTCCGAATCCTTCGTCGCACACACTTAAATATATAAATAATTTAAATAAATATAATTTCATTTTTTTATATTCTACCGTAACCGAAAACACACTGCATTCTATCGTAGTCTACTGTAGTCTAAAATAAACTCCAGTGGAACACAGAAGCCTACGTTAATCTCACCTAAAGTAATCTCACCTACAATAATCTCACCTACAATATTCACACCTACAGTAATCTCACATACAGTAATCTCACCTACAGTACTCCAACCTACAGTAATCTCGCCTACAGTAACCTAGCCTACAGTAATCTACCGTACCTAATTCAATATCATCCTCGGCCGCTCGGAATTCTTCTCTTCTCATGCACTCCGATGGCTTCAGCTCGCAGGTTTGCATGACGTTGTCGAAGACCTGGATGCCCGGACAGAACAGCGTCTGCGTCTCGCCTGAATCAGGAAAGTGGTTAGCGAAATGGGAAACTGGGAAGTGGTAAACCATTTTGTAAACCCAGTTGCCCACTTACCATTCAAGCAGAACTCGTACTGTGGAGAGCAGAAGCCAGAGGCGATGTAGTGATTTCCGATGTCGGGACATGAGGAAACCGCTGAAAGATAAAAGATCAAAGATCAAAGATCAAAGATCAGTTGTTTAAAAGCGCAGCTCTAGCTAATTTGAAAATCTCAGCTCTGGCAATGCTCTCTCGCTTTTCGTGTTTAAAGGAGTTTTGCCAGAGCGGAGAGATAAATTAGCTCGGGTGTGCATTAAAAGATCAAAGATCAAACCTCTAGGAAGTGTCCATAGACCCTGTGTGCACTGCAGCTCCGACTCGAATTGGAGACATCTGGAGAATGCAGAGTTGAAGAGTTCGCCAGAGGGACAAGTTGAGGGAAGAGCCTCGCCATTCAGACATACCGTCACGGAGAGTGAACAGTCCTGAACAGAGGAGATTAGAGATCTGAGATCAAAGATCAAATATTACGCATCACAAGATGTACAGAAAACCAGTCTAAATGCGCACACAACAAAATCAGGAGCTATTCCTATCCAGAGAAAGAAGTTGTTGTGACGAGATGGTAGATCACTAATCAATCAATAATCATCAGATAACAACCTCTCCATAAACGCCATCGTCGAGGACCGTGCAGTCGAATTGTTGTTGTTGTGCGACAGCTGCAAAGACCAGAGATCAAAGATCAAAGATCAAAGATCAACTTCATATCCTAACATACCAATGGGTAGTAGTGTCGCAGCGACGATCAGCGGAAGGAGAGAGCCCATCCCGGCTCGAGAGTGAGTGAGGAGAAGTGATGAGATGAGAGGGGAATGGGGCGAAGGAAGGGCGAAGGAAGGGATGTGAGGGCGAGAGTATTGATTGATTAGTGATCTACCCTGGTTGTTTACGAGAAGGACAAGGAGTGATCTGTGTAGATGGAGAGATCAAAGTACCAAATCAACTCCAACTGGGATCAAAGAAGATTCTAGACCGGTGGAGGTGGGCTAAAATTAATAATAAGTTAATAATAATTATTATTATTATTAATCAATAATCAATCAATAATAATCAATCGTCTATTCAATAATCAGTCATGCGTTCTTTACTATTCAACGCAATGCAACACCCAAAGCAATATGACACTGTCCGTTTTCTCCAACTTCTACCGTAACCAAATAAAACTGCTATTGCGGAATAAAGATCAAAGACCGCGGATGAAATACATGAAACTAACCAAGAATGGACAGTAGGGTTGAGTGACCAACAAATGATGAGTGAGCTGTAATTTGTGTTGTGAAACGCAACAAAGTACTGAAAACCACCAAACATTTTTAGAATGATTCGCCTATTTTGATGAGTCATCCGCCCCGATGCGTGAGATTTGACTCAGACTGGAGCAATTACTGTCACTCCATAATCACACGTACGATTGGTCATTTCCTTATTTATTCATTCCATCAGTAAACGAACAAGAGTGGCAATGTGAATAAACATTTTCGGAAGTAGGATCTTGGGCTGTGGGGGTTGGGGGTACACATGTAGTCATTCTGTAAATGTGTAGTGCTACACTAGTAGTTCGCTAATAGTTTACTAGTTGCTGATTCACATAGGAACAAAATAAAAATTAATAATAACTAAATTAAACAATATTTTTGTGTTTAATTGGGCTACAGTATACCGAAATTAAGTTAAAGAAAACCTAGCTACAGTGTACCGAAGGTATGTTGGTGTTCGATAAAAAAAACTTTCAAAAATCAATAATACAAACAAACAACGAGAACTTAAATGCTTCCTAACGAGAGGTATACAATGTATTGATTAAAGCTGAATCAGGAATACGCGAATCTGAATAAAGTAGAGAAGACGATGAGATTACTGTACATCATGGAGGATACGGTATGTCAAGGCGAGGTACGATAGTTAAACAAAAGTACGGTAGGCCAAACAGGGGATACGGTAGAAACAACAGGTTAAATCAACAATTCTGTTCGCGCAACGGCTGACGATTCACACCGGCAAAGTAGCGTAGCGAGAGGGCTTGAATCGCGGAACATCTGAAAGATTAGGGTAATGGCATGATGTGGTAGAAGAGCGATGACCAAACATACAGAGAAATAAGTGTTATCCAGTGGCCGTATGCAAGAACCGTTTTCCGGGAAAATGTGACGTCATTAGCGTAGGCGGAGGCGTTTTCCAAAAATCCTCCGCCTACGCTAATGACGTCACATTTTCCCGGAAAACGGTTTACCCGTTGTTCTTGCATACGGCCACAGGTAGCAAAAGTCCACTGAAGTGTTACGATCCGTGGATACCGTATTTCTCTGTATGAACTGTACGGTGAAATCAGAGGGATGTAATAAATTAGAAAAAATGAAGGAACAGTTGAGGTTAAAATTGTGCTAGATAAATTTTAAGGAAAAAAACTAAAATAATAAATAAATAAATAAATACCTGAGTTCGGGCACAAAGTGTAGACACCACTTCACCATCTCCACACAATCGAGCGGAAGACGACCAAATATCACTGCAAAAGATTGTGCCATTTAGTACTTATGCTGGACTAAATGCAAATTTAGCCTCGACTAAATTGGCGTTTTTAGTCCAGAACCGGTCGACTAAAAAGCTGAATTTTATTCGACCGAAAATATTCGCGGATTTTGCGACTAAACAACACTATTGTGCAATGATTTTGACCACTCTTGGATTCATAGTTCCTATACAGAGTACAGTGCATCAAGTGACTCGAGCTAATCGATCGATAACTACGCTTCATAACTACCGTACTCTGATCGGATAGACGAGGATGATTGGGATACGATGCATGGTCGATGATCGCTCCACGAGGCCATTCTGCCACAGACGGAGTTCCGAGTTTACTGTAGTCAATCAATCAATCAATAATTACTTTAATCAATCGATACTGCCTATCTAACTGGTAAAAGAGGGTGAGGATTTCTGAATGCTATCTGCATTTTTTTAGGCAGCTGGCATCCAAAAATTTCGATTCGAAATAGTTAAAATAGTTGATCTCATGTTGATAAGATCAAAGAACTATGCAGAAATATGTATTTGAAAGTTTGAAAAGACGCTCTGGTAAGAAGTTGGATTACTGTAGCCTGCTCCACACCACGGACGAGGTTTCCGAACTACAGTATGCTAACTCCATCGAAAAGTTCAAAGAAGCCCATCATTGAGTTTTATTCTTCATAATTCCCCACTGCGGATAGAATTATCATCAAAATATTCAATTTCAAGTCGTATCCAAAGAGTTGGTGTGGCAATTAGGAAAAGGCTCCCGCTAACTGGAGCAGACTGTAATTTTTTAACTGCGCCGTTCTCCTTACCAGAGAATTCTTATGATATAAGATTTATATATCTCGAAACAGAATTTCAAGCTCTTTTATATGAGATCAACTTGTTTTTCCCTTTAACAACACCGGACCAGTCCAAATGTATAGCACAACAGTCTAGTATAAAAAGCAGAATAAAAGGCTTTTTCTTTCGTGTTTATTTTATTTTTTCCGCTCCCTTTTGGAATAGTTCAGTCAAATCTATACTATTATCACTATTATTTGACGCAATTTTAGCCAACGAGTGAAACATACATGAACGTGGCGGCCAACTGCTGCGCCTCCGTCTGGCCAGTGAAGAGCGGACGACGATTGTAGATCTGGCAAAGATCAAAGATAAACCTGTCAGAGATCAAAGATCAAAGATCAAAGATCAATCTATCAGAGATCAAAGATCAATATATCAAAGATCAAAGATCAATCTATCGAATATCAAAAATAAATATATATCAAAGACCAAAGATCAACCTGTCAGAGCTCAAAGATCAAACTATCAAAGATCAAAGATCAACCTATCAAAGATCAAAGATCAACCTATCAAAGACCAACTTATCAAAGATCAAATATCAATCTATCAAGGATCAAAGATCAATTTATCAAAAATCAAAGATCAATCTATCAAATAATGAAAGATCAGAGATCAATAGACCAAAGATCAAAGATCAAAGATACCAAACCTCGTAGACGATGCAGCCAACCGCCCAGATGTCCACGGCCGAGTTGTACGACGTCTGCAGGAGCAGCTCCGGACTACGGTACCACAGCGTCACCACCTGTCGTGTAATCAATCGATATCAGTATCGTATAAAAAATCCATAAATCGATCAATAAATCAATAGGATTACCGTAGTAGTGAAAGAGGATTGGGACGAGTACGCACGCGATAGGCCAAAGTCGGCGATTTTGACCGTCTGGTCGCTGGAATGATCGATTTTCAAATAGAAATACTGATACGCACTATAGTCTATTCATGGCAATTGAAGTTTTCCACTCTGACCATACTCTATCATCAGCGAGAGCGTGTGGTCAAAGTGTACACACTCCGAGTGATCTGCCCTCAGTTGAAAATCAATCAAAATATCAAACTCTCTGGCCGAACACATCTGACTCCTGCTCATGATATTTGATGGAAATAAATAAATAAATTAATTAATTAATTCAATACCGATTGATGAGGATGTTCTGCGGTTTGAGATCACGATGAACGATGTTGTTCGTGTGCAGAAAGTCCACGCCACGGAAGATCTGAATCGTTTACATCACATTACATTTAAAGGGAGAGTGACCTCTCTCAATGGCCTCTTCATCGCGCACACTATTTCTCTGTTCTCTAACAACGAAAGAGCGTAGACCGTTGAAGAGGCCGTTGACAAAGGTTGTGGTCCCTTTAAACAATTTTATCTATCGATTATGGTCTTTGGAGGCCGCTGGTCATTGTGATAATAATAATCAATTCTAGAAATCGAGGAACTTCTCACAGCAAGTAACTGATCACGTACAAATCAATAAATCATCAAAACATGTGCAGTACTCCGAACCATTGGACCACACTACAGTACCCCAATGACTACCGTAACCCCTCAGACTACGGTACCTGTTGCACGATGACCCTGCACTGCATATCGGGCATATCTCTCGGGATCTCCTTGAGGAAGGTGTACAGATCCCAGTCACACTTCTCCATGATCATGTAGATGCACAGAGTGGTACCGTTGTTCGACAACTTGTTGAACGTCTCCTGGAGGCTAAAATGAGAGTTATGATCTTTAATCTTTGATCCCTGATCTTTGACCTCACTAGAAATAAGATTCTACATGGTCTTTGGTCTATCCCAGAGACAAAGGAGTATATTGAGACCAACAAAGCGAAGATTGATCTTTGATCTTTCACTACTCACGTGTTGATATTCTCATGACCCTTTCGTCCGAGCACCGAGAGGGCGGAGATCTCGCGGAGCACCGATTGAGGCACGCCATCCTAATAAATGTGCATTATGAGGTGTTGCATTTGTGTGACGCCCACAAGTCCACGTCTATTGCACTCATAGGTCGAAAAGTATGCCACAAAGTACCAAGCCTGACCGCATTTTGAGTCAAATTTGCCAAAAATCGATCAAACCTGACCGCAATTTGAAATCCGATAACCTAACGGACGTGGACGCGCGCACCTCTCACACACAAATCTAACACTGCGTTAATTATATTTATTTAATACTCCTACTTTATCATGCCACTTTATCAGGGATGATTTGACAAGAACTATCGGATCTACATGGTGGAGTATGAATAGTCATGACTTTAGCCGTTCCATCCCCACCTAGCGATGATCGCTTGACGTGATAAATTTATTATTATTATTATTATTTATCATGCCAATATATAGTATGCACAGGAGGGCCGTAAACAGGGATCTTATCGCGAATATAAGATACCTCGGAGTCGCTTTCATCGTATTTGAAGCATGTGTTTCAGTTCATGTTTCACGCAATATATTAAACCAGAAAAAACACATATTTATAATCTTGGGTATCCTCTTCTAGCAACTGATGCTTGAGATGATAAATTGATTGATTCTTTGTCTACGAGAATTGCCAGAAAATTAATTATCATGCTTTTTTAAAGAATTAAGTATAGAGTTTGGTCAGAGCCGAGAGATTTTCAACTAGGCGTTCATACCACTATGCAAGAAACGATAAGAGCAGCGATTTTTTCAGGAATTGCAGTTCACATAATTGTTCTCGCGCCTCAGGAGTAAAAATATATATATATATATAAAGTAAATGGCCCAACCTCGCTGACTCTCATCTCCATCTTCTTCATCGCGAACACCTTTCCAGTGGGCAAATGGGTCACCGTGTAGACGACACCGTATGCGCCCTGCATCATTAGTTATTATTCTTATGCACATTATTTATTTATTTATTTTTATCCTTTATTCCACCATACTATACTGTATAGTCTATACAAAACTGGAAAATGGGACGATATGACAAGGGATCGGAAGTCTGTCGCCAAGATAACGAGAACGTTGTGAGTGGGCAAATTAGCTAGCAAGTTACCACTGGGTACAGTGGTAACTTGCGAGCTAATTTGTTATTTAATTTTGTATAAGAAGTCATCGATAGAAAAGAAAAACTAAGATCAAGAAAAATTAAAGTTGTTTACATTACAGATTCATGATGAGCGCAAAAGAAATATAGGAAAAAGATCAAAGATCAAACCTTTCCTATCATGTTCTCCTGCTTGTAATTCTCGGCCACCTCATCGTCCCATGGTTCGATGATCTCACCGGCCATCCTGACAAAGATCAAAGATCAACTTGAAGAATGCAAAGATCAAAGATCAACTTGAAGAATGCAAAGATCAAAGACCAATAATGGACCAAATGACCAGAGCGAGTCTATAGATCGAAGATCAGTGACAAAATAACCGGATCCGACGGAAATCGTAAACTTTTCTACGAGTACACGTAAACTGTGTGATAGATTCAGAAATAGAATACAAAGTATAGAGAGAATTCGAGGAGAGGCATGCATGCATACACTTAATTAGCTTCGATAGTGCCAGGGGGGAGGATGACAAACTATAACTGACGAAAACTAAATAAATAGTTTTTTTAATAAGAAAAAATAGAGAAATAAGAACCGGAATCGCTCAATTAAATTATGTATAGTTTGGAACTCTACGCACTTGCCCAACATAGCCACCGACTCGCAACTGCTACCGATCATAAATCTTATCTTATTTTTGAATTTCAAAAGTGCATCTCATCAGTCTAATGAACAGTCTCTAATGAGTTGATGATAAGATTTCATTCTATTTTCATTTTGCATTTTGTTTTCAATCGTTTTTCCCTAGTTTGCTGAATAAATATATTAATAATTTTAAAAATCAATAAATCCAATCATAGTGCGTTGGCTACCATCAAGTACTTGCAGGTACTATGCAATAGAGAGAGTACTGCATTCTTTCTATTTACAAGAAATCAACATTTAAACAGCAGAAGTGATATAATCCATAGTCTTTCCTTACGGCGGAAGTCACTAGACTTCTGTTAGACTGAAATCAAGGAATAGGCAAAAAAAACCAAAAAAGGTAACATTTTCAAAAGTTATCATATTCAAGACGAAGAACACAATCACACAAAACAAATCAAACCGACACTACAAGACGCTTCGTATCTCTGACCCGGTCATGAATGGAATGAATAAAGTAGATAGACGAGTCAGAAGAGGGTAAGATGGAATGAGGAGAGGAGCAGAGACAGAGGGGAGAAGATGGTCAAAGAAAGGCCATGGGACAGGACGAGAGAGAGAGCATAGCCCATAAGAGAGACCATGGCATACTCTGCCCATATGTTTAAAGGGTTAAGGAATACCAACACCTGCGGACCCGTAGGATCGACCTCCTATAGTTCCGCGGTATCGGGCTCTCACGGTTCCGATCACAAAGGTAACTTAACATGGATATGGTCAAACAACCAGTCCACCACACAAAGAGCCATTTTAACCATTCATGTATCTCACAGTCTTCCTCATTGGAATGAGGGAAAAAGATCCGATCGAATAAGTTGCTTCGACTGTTTCACTTCATCTCTATCCATCTATCTCTCATTCTCTCTCCCTCTCCCTTCTCTATCTCTCTCTCTCTCTCTCCCTGTCCCTGTACCTCTCTTTTCCATGTAAGAAGCTAGGGATCACAGAAAGGAAAGAGTGTTGAGAGATGGAGAGAGTCAAACGAAATGAGAAATGCGACTACTACTACTAGGGGTGGAGGAAGAAGGACAAAGAAATCTTCCTCTCCCCCTCCCTCTCCTTCTTCCTCTCCCTCTAAACTGGTAGGGGTGAGACAAGGGAAGGCGCAGAAAAGAAGGTGACACTCCCTCACACGCCAGATGTGAACATGAGATAAGACGCACGATCGATCAATAATCTTGTAATCGATCGATAGTATTTATTCATAGATCGATCCAGGATTACGGTAGCCATTGGACCATGCCAGTCAAAATACAAACACACTACACGATGCAATTAACAACGTTATGATTCACAAGTCAGAAAACATACTACGACCACATAAGGATCAGTGATCGATAGGGGTAGATCAGTCTAGACAAAAATCAATCGATGAGTGACGCGAAAACCAATCAATAGTCTATGCACGCATTTCAAATGCCCAGTCGAAGTGCGGCAAAAAAGTGCACCATAATCATCCCCCGATTGGGCGCCTCTTATCAGAGAGTTGTTCATTATCTCCCCTATCCTCTCTCTCTCTCTCTCTCTCTCTCTGTCTCCTCACACTCTCCTCGTTTCCCACACTCTCTCGCCTAGAGTGACCCGATCTACGAGGCCTTTCCTACTACGAACCATCAAATTCCTTGCAACAAGCCCGGGTCACAGATTACGGTAACACATACCATAACCCAGGTCAATGCTCTTCAACACATGTATACTACTGGTGAGGAGCACAATGCTACCGTAATTCAAGCACAAACAGAACACAGAAATTGAAGAATTATCGATTACTTTATTGATCGAACCAGCATGAAACAGATATGGACGGGGTGAGGGCACGAACAAAATGCCACCATTGACGTGGTATGAACAGCGCGTCGCCTGCTTGCACCTGGAATCATACGAGTTCAATGTCGGATCTCGATTGGAAAAAATGTACTGTAGACTACCGTACTCTCTACCTCCATATCTAATTGTTCTAACGATTTAGATAATTTCTTGTAAGACTACCAGATAGCTGTAACGTCCAAGGGATAGATCGTCCATGAGAGGATAAAGACCGAAGATCAAAGACCAAAGACCAACCTCTGCATCCCAGCACTCAACATTGACCATGGTCTCCGCATCGACATCACTCGTATTCGTCAGAATGCCCTCCTCGTATGCGCCTACCTGGCCGGCCAGAGACGGCGAGACGAGACGCACGAACTTGGTGCCGATAACCTGCATCGAATGAGCGATCAGAATTTATTGATTTATCTATACATCACAATATCCCCAGAACTGCCATACGAAACCATGGACAAGCGAGCGTTCAGTATGGATGAGCAAGCCAAAGAGTGGCTACTTATGCACAGGCATACAGTGGTGGCCAGAAGGAAAACATATTTTAGTTTTTTGAGGATAACTTTTTATGTAGTTAACCGATCATCTTGAATTTTTTTATATAGTGTGCTCAGACGTGTTTCACAATGTACACCGAGGCATGGAGCCGGTTTTTCAATGTCAACGGTTTCCAGGCTACAGTATCCCATAATGACTGTATGGCTCATTTTGAGCAAGTTACTTCTCCTCTAATTTTTAAACGTATTCATGCAGTTTTATCGATTTTTTCTTCACAAATATATTTTTAAAAATCAATTAAACAAATTTATTATCAATATTCAACACGTTAACAATCAAAATAATTGATTAAATCAATGTCAAAGCGGATTACTCAAGGGGGTAATATTTGGGCAAAAATTCAGGTGTAAATCAATTATTAAACGGATTAAACTAACAAATATTAATTTAGTACTTAGTTTCCGTGCTTCTGACTGATCTAACGACGTGCGGCGAGCAGGAGCGTACGATAGCCGTTGCGATCATGACTCCATTGATTCGCTGCACAGGACATAGTCCGAATTCCTGTGCACCATGACGCTGCTGCCATCGTGATTCACCGTGGGGACAAGCTTCTGGCCATCATCTCGAGTAACGACTGGTCTACGAACGTAAACCCGGCCGTCCGAGCCCAAAGAGTTTGAACTTGGACTGTTCCTATCAGACGACCTTTCGCTATTCTGCGACTGTCTATTTGAAATGAGCCTTTAGCCACTTCAGACGATTCTCTCTGTTCTTAGGAGATATTATGGGCTTCGTATTAAGAATTCAGCGTTAAAACCAGCGTGTTTGGGTTGTCTACGGATGGTATGAGTCGATGGAGGAGTGACATCGTAGACTGCCATTTCTTGCTGGTTGATTGTGGAGTTCGCCCGCGGGATCTCGCGCGATATGCTGATTATATTCCTGTCATCAAGGTGCCAGGTGATGCGTGAAATACCAGGCAGTGATGGTTGACGGTTTGTCACGGATTTGGGTACCTTTTTAATGATACAGGAGATCGTTGACTGGTTTACACCAAGATGGATAGCAGGTTCGGATTGCTTCAGACCATTCAAACCGCCGCGGAAGATGACGCGCAGGATATCAGGGGAGAGATATCACATTCTGTTCGGTTTTGCCATGATCAAAAACAACAATACAAGAAAATACATTTAAAAAATCATAATAAACAAGCAAAATTGATGAAAAGATGTTATCCTTTTGAAATTCTCAATATACCTGCGATATGAATATTAATATCCAATAAATGCAAACATTATCGATAAATGATTATAGTAGCATGCATAAATACTTTTTAAACGGTGAAAAAATTGTTTAAAACAACGAAAATACATCGCAACTTCAACCACTCAAAATGAGACATACGGTCATTTTGGGATACTGTAGCCTGGAAGCCGTTGAAATTGAAAAACCGGCTCCATGCCTCGGTGTACATTGTGAAACACGTCTGAGCACACTATATAAAAATTTCAAGGTGATCGGTTAACTACAAGAAAAGTTATTCTCAAAAAACCAAAATATGTTTTCCTTCTGGCCACCACTGTACATTGTTTCGGCGCCATCACAACACAATATGTAGAATTAGAAAAATCGTTATTTTTCGCTTACGATGTCATTTTTCGGTGTGTGTGCAACCTCAATGCTTTGAAAAGATGAACAAATGCTAAAACGCAGTCACAAAATAATAACAAGACAGATTAACACGCTTTCACCAGGTGCTTTAGACAACGGCAATATCAGTGATTACAAGTAATTTCACTAGGTAGTCTAGCCCAGATTTTGCAGCATCACACATCAATACATCGCCCAGGCGTTACAGTATACCTGACAGAAGATGTTCTCTCTAGGATCGGTGTGCAGTGGTGATACCGTATCCGCTAGACCCATCCAGAAGTTGAGATCGACATCCTGTAATCGTTTGAGGTATTATGAACATGTAATCCAAGGGACAATTGGACATTACAGCATGGAGAAAAAAAATCATTTTTAGTCAATTTTTATTTAAAAAATTGACTACATCGGATGTTTCGAGCGCAACAGCCGGGTGTGTTCTTGTTACAATCTTTCACCTATAAAACACTATCTGAGAGAATTCAACAACTGGTACATTTTTTGGTATCGACGAAAAATGGATTTTTTGTTTTATGTATGATAATTACAGGCTCCATGAGTGAAGTTCACTAGTACTTGGAAATTCCTTCCAATTGAAAATTCGCTTCAGGGGTGACCACACAACGATTTGGCGCCTTTTCCTAAATGGTTTATTTCGAATCCAATCGATTCGGGAGTGGGTGCAGTCGACTCCTTGGCTAATTCTAAGAAACTATTGTCAAGGTGATTTTTTGATCACCGGTCAACGAAGGTTGGAAATGGGAATTTTCGAAAAAAATTTTACATTAAATTAATTCTCACTATTTTCCCATAGCCCAGGTAAATTTTTTATTTGCTCAATATCTTCTACATATTATATTACACCTTTAGTTTAAAATTGATAATTTTTAAAAAAGGTGAAATTTGTAAACGAATCGTTTTTGTAACGACTAACTGAATTGTGGTGTGCTCCTACAGTAATCCCTAATCAGTTAATTTGTTTTTTTTTCGCTAGTTTTAAGCATATTTTCAGCGCTTTGCTTTACAATGTTAGAGGTATATGATTATTCTGCACCATCGGAGTATATCTGGATTACATTACTGATCGTACTTGTACTGCAAATTTTACTCACTTTCGTATCCGAACCAGCTTGCGAACTAGTTACCATACTCATGTCATTTCGTACTTTTTCTTCTCGGTTTTATAGACTGATCAGAGAATTAGAGAGAACACGTAAATTACAGTACAGATACAGTACAAGTACGATCAGTAATGTAATCACCAGATATACCTTGCAGTTGCACTCCGATGGTGCAGAATAATCATATACCTATATACATTGTAAAGAAAAGCGCTGAAAATATGCTTAAAAATAGCGAAATTGGAAGGAATTTCCAAGTACCAGTGAACTACACTCATGGAGCCTGTAATTATCATACATAAAACAAAAAAATCTATTTTTCATCGATACCGCACCTATGTCGATTTTCTCAGATAGCGTGTTCTATTCAGTAGGCTCGCACTGTCCAGAATTATACGTAAAATAATCCAATAGGTGAAAAAAATCAATTCCAGTTCCACTACCGTATATCGGACAGCATACGGTATTCCACACCTGACAACGCATATACAGTACCCCCATGGACTACCACCGTATCCTACCGTATACCTCTGGTGACGACGATCCGGCAAGACACAACGAGGGAATGTCGACGTCCTTCCTCAACGATGGACACTGATCGAGCAGACGATGTTGCGCGAGGTAGAGGGGACGAGAGGACTGAAAACAAAGCGTGTTCATAGTGTGTTGGGACCCCCTCGATCAACAGTAGACGGCTACCGTAACGTTCTACAGTACCTTATGATCCCTAGGATTCTTCGCTGGGAACCCAAGAAATTCTGAACCCGACGTCTCGAATAAAAAAAAGAATGGGGCAATGTAAACATACATTGCCATACCCTCGCAGTGCGAGGATTGACCCACTATATAAGGCCCATTTTAGGCCACTTGATAAAAAAATGAAGCTAAAAATGACGATTTTTATGCGAAAATAACGAATTTTGTGAATCAACCCACCCTATTTCGAGAATTGACCCACTATATAAATATAGACGGCGAGGGTACCGAAAATGTATGAATGTAAAAAGTCCGGCGCACCAGTATCTTCTTTCGAAAATTGGACTGGGACATCAACGATGTGGAATTTCCCCGACGTCTAGGTAGTGCCACTCATTGTGAGGAACAACATCAACCCCCCCCCCCCCCTACAACTAACAGCACCCAACCTCGGCTCCCACAGCCTGCAAACTGAACTGCTCGATCGTCATCAGTCGCTGACTCCAGTCATCGTCCGTGTACTTTGATCCGATCTGAAGATGTGGTTTTATCAATTCGATCAAACTACAAACCAGTGGAGTTTGATCAGAGTGCAAACTACACTCACCTCAACCGGAACCGTGCGTTGTCCGTGATTCGCAAGGAACCAGGGGAAGGACCATTTTCCTGTGGCCGGCCACTCTTTGATCGCTCCTCTGATCAACACTGGCTTGCCAGGGATGAGGTACTCTTAAAGGTACTTAAATGTAGAGGTAAGGTTTAAAGGTAAAAGCAAGATCAAAGCTCAGACGCTATCCTCCGCCGACAAGCACTTTAAAGGCACACATCGAGCTAACATGAAACTTTCCGCTTTGGCAACGTTCTCTCGCTTTCTTTGTCTACGAGTGTGCTGCCAAAGCGCAGCGTAAAATTGGCTCAGGGTGTGCATTTAAGAAAAGGATTGCTCTATAAATTATCTTACGTCGAATGTGAAATGTTCATAGCATCTACAGTGCGGGACATAATGATATGACACCCCTAAAATTTTGGGATTCTGGCCGAATTTTGAATGGAAATCAAAAGAGGTATATTCCATTTGTATCAACTCCTTGGATAACTAAGGTAGCCCACGTATGAGGAAATTCAATTTCCCGGGCAACGAGAAAATAATGATTTTCCGAAATTTTAACGGGACATAATGATATGACACCCTGATTTTTTTTCAAGAGTTACTATTTTTTCAAACTTCTGCATAACAGCAATGGATCAACAATAGGTTAGTAACCAATGTTGTGGACCTTCCTCGAGATTGGACCGAAGATCCGAATGGGCATGCTTTCATAGAGGGCAGAAACCACTTGAGGGTCGATGCCGTCCTACTCCTTTTTGATGGCATCCTTCAACTCGGTAACGGATGTATGCTGTTTGTTGTTCTTGTGCACACGACTAACCAGGATGCCCCACATGTTCTACATGGGGTTTGCATCGAGGTTGCTCGTAGGGCATGGAAGAACTGGGATGTTCTTAACTGTGAACAATTGTTTTGAGGGGTGTTGGTAGCGAAGGAGGCGCCGTTTTCCTGGGAGATCAGATGGCGGGCCCGGCTCTACCTCATGAACGGAACGAGGGTAGTCTTGTGCATCACCCAATACTCCCCATAGTCCATCCTGCTGGACCGGAAGGAGATGGACGGCTTCTGGAATTTTAAGAACGCGCCCTAGTACGGTACATGATATTTTTTTTCAAATTATCAGTTTCTGATCGCATTCACCGATGAGAAGAAGATCAACCCCTATAGTCCAGACGGCTGTAACTGCTTCTGAAGTAAGTTCCTCAAGGAATCACGTTATTTCAGCAGGAGGAACTTCGATCATCTTCTGGGGCGCGTTCTTAAAATTCCAGAAGCCGTCCATCTCCTTCCGGTCCAGCAGGATAGACTATGAGGAGTATTGGGTGATGCACAAGACTACCCTCGTTCCGTTCATGAGGTAGAGCCGGGCCCGCCATCTGATCTCCCAGGAAGACGGCGCCTCCTTCGCTACCAACACCCCTCAAAACAATTGTTCACAGTTAAGAACATCCCAGTTCTTCCATGCCCTACGGGCAACCTCGATGCAAACCCCATGTAGAACATGTGTGGCATCCTGGTTAGTCGTGTGCACAAGAACAACAAACAGCATACATCCGTTACCGAGTTGAAGGATGCCTTCAAAAAGGAGTAGGACGGCATCGACCCTCAAGTGATTTCTGCCCTCTATGAAAGCATGCCCATTCGGATCTTCGGTCCAATCTCGAGGAAGGTCCATAACATTGGTTACTAACCTATTGCTGATCCATTGCTGTTATGCAGAAGTTTGAAAAAATAGTAACTCTTGAAAAAAATCAGGGTGTCATATCATTATGTCCCGTTAAAATTTCGGAAAATCATTATTTTCTCGTTGCCCGGGAAATTGAATTTCCTCATACGTGTGCTACCTTAGTTATCCAAGGAGTTGATACAAATGGAATATACCTCTTTTGATTTCCATTCAAAATTCGGCCAGAATCCCAAAATTTTAGGGGTGTCATATCATTATGTCCCGCACTGTACAATATGTATACAGTATCACTACCGTAGCCCACCTTCCAGGAATTGAATATCGTCGACGGGATACTGTAGGATGGGTACGGCGAGGGCGGGCGAACGTGCTGAAGCCGTCGACGTTGAGACTGGCTGAACAGAACATTTGACAGAGTTCGTAGACTAGAATAGTTGGGTCTCGGCGACCTCGGATTGAAGGTATTCAAGGAGGACGGAGGAGTGGAGGTTTTAAGGACCGTCGACCCAGGATTGGAGTCTAAAGGAATGGACGATAATGAGGTGATGTCTAGGATTCGATTCTCATCTGAACCATTGAGCTGCCAGCGCGTTTGGATCCCAGGGAGAGGACCAACTTCGAAGATCTTCTTGGATGGGCCAAGAATCGAGTCGAGGGCCACGCAAGGCATCCAGAAGTAAAAGAGCCGTGGGATGAGAAGATCCATGTTGTTTGACGGCGTTCCGTCAAAGGGGAGGAGTTGGGTCCCCCGTATAGACCGCTCACAGGAGGGAGATCATGTCAGAATGATCTCCCCTCATTATCCTTGCATCGTCATTCCCCATGACCCATTCCCTTATATAAACCCCCTCCTATGCTGATAAAGTTAGTCTCGAGTGAGCTTGTCATCTAGTCTTCCTTGTTACACTTCAACTAGAATCTAGTTCGGGCTGATACTGCACATTGACTTATCCATGAACGGAGCAAATCTTTTGCCAACGAACGCGACGTCACAAGCGAAGGGGAGATTTTTTGGCACACCTCCGCCTACGGTTCCGACATAACGTTTGTCGGCAAAAGGTTTGCTACCGTTCATGGATCACCTATGCAGCATACACAATAGTGATATTTATAGACGGTCATAGATATTTGGAAAACAGTGATATATTCTCCTCGTACCAATCTCTCAAAGTCCATCACTTCATTGCTCAACGTCGTCGATATCTTCTCAGCTAGCGCACTGAGGATGCCGTCCGAATCTCGTCCCATCAATAGTCCACGATCCAGTTGACGAAGGCATTTCTGAACCAAAACATATTAGGACAGATAGAAGAGAGATCAAAGATCTGAGCTCGGGCATTAGAGATCAGAGATCAAAGAAGATCAAAGACCAAAGATCAAAGTTCAAGTATCACCTTAGCATCTTCTCTATTGCTCAAAGCCAGCGTGAGATAGAGCAACGAGTAGAAGTGACGCCAGTTCTCATCGACCTCTGAATAATGTCCTGCAAGGAATTCCCACGAATACGGTATACTGTATCGAGCAAACGAATCAATCAATACCTGTGTTCAGTTTCTTGAAAGCCGTGCCCTTGAGGAAATCGATATCAGCCACTCCTTCAACCGTAGTCGCCTTGGGAACAGTGGGCGTGTCTATAATTACGGTTGAAATCAATCAATAAAATTTCCGACCACCCACATCCACCATACATAACCTTGTAATGCGATATTTTTGACCCATTATATATGGTTCATTTTCAGTCACTTGATGCAAAAAGAAGCTAAAAATGACGTTTTCTAAATCGATCCACCATATTTCGACAATCGACCCACTATATAAATATAAAGGCGAGGGTACCAAAAATGTAAGACCTACATCCATCTGCGAAGGCCTTTCGGTCATGACCGGTGTACTGTACGCGCAGGGCAGTTCGCGCCAGAAGATCGTGCAGGGACGAGGTTACGGTAAGCGAACAGATCAAAGTGGCGCACAGGGCGGTGAGAGGAATGAACGAGAGTGACTGAAAAGAAAACATAATATATATTTATTTATTTATTTTCATCAAATATCACAAGCACGATTGAGATGTGTAAGGGCAGAAGGATATTTCCGTTATATAACAAGATACAGTAATCTCTACAACTACCGTAAGCTGCCACCGTAATCCTTCTCACACAATTGTTCACAGTTACCTACAGTAATCCCTAACAGCGAACGCTACCGTACCTCAATCTCCTCAAGCATCATCTTAATCGTCCGTCCCACTTCCTCATCGTAGACGTCGCCGTTGAAGGTGGACTTCCCGTGCGGGATCGACGATGTCCACAGGGAGAGGTCACTGAAGCAGGAATCAGAATAGGTCGAAAAGTATGTAACAAACTACGAAGCCTGACCGCATTTTGAGCTGAAAATTCCCGAAAAATCGAAAAAACCTGACCGCATTTTGAAAATGGGTCACGTAGCTACTCGACCTATGGTAATCAGTAATTCTTCTCTATTACCCTATATACAGTATACTCTATGCGTAATGTAAACGTATTGTACAATATTCTCGACAAATTTCTTTTTCAGATCTTTTCATTTCTCGGATTTCGATACATTCTCATAGTGAGAGCATTTCCGAAAAGTTTAATATTGAGTTGATCAACATCATAAAAATCGTCAGTGGAACAGCGATTTTTTTATCATAAAATGAATTCAAGTAGACTCCCAGAAACACCGATTCACAAAGCATTTTCAACGTTCAAAATCCGTATTCTTTGTCCTTCTCTCGAGTTGTGAACAGCACCATCACATATCTGCATCCCCCTTTACAATATCATCCATTCTATTCTTTCATTCTTCACCAACTTTCGTTCCCGTCACGATTCATGCAATCTATCGAACATCAACTAAATTAAATCTATGTCACTGATCTCTCTCTCTCTCTCTCTCTCTCTCTCTCCTCTCTCTCTCTCTCTCTCGCTCTCTCTCTCCCTCCCTCTCCATCTCCTCTCCCTCTCCATCTCCTTTCTCTCTCTCTCTCTCTCTCTCTCTCTCTCTCTCTCTCTCTCTCTCTCCCACTTTAATCTCTAAACCACAAATGATCCATCACCATGGTAGATAGAGTCTATAACAGTACATCAACTACAGTATCGGTTTGACTCTGAAGTACTATCTTTAAAAAGACAAGAATAGCCACAGCGGTCTGACTAGGGCACAGTCACATCCTCTTTCCCTCTCTCTTCGATAGAGAGATATCCGCTCTACCGTAATCGAGTATGATATGCTCATTCGTTAAAATTGAAATAGATGAAAAAAGAACTTTCGAATACACTAATACAGTTGTGCATTAGTAAATTAGCAAAAGAATTGGAATTCCATGCACACCAGAGCCCCCCGTCTATACGAACTCTTGATAAATGTGTTGTAAATGTTTAAAAAAATGGCAAATCTAAATCTAAATAAGTAATTAGTAGATTCACTATTTCGGGGCCATTAGCTGCCATTCATGTTCTACTCTCTAAAGAGCAGTGAGCATTAAGCGAGGTTCAATATAGCTCATTTATTTTTACTCTCGAATCTTATCGAAACAAATTCCGTAATGAACATTATTCGAATATGAGAGACGGACACGTAGTAGACTCTCCGAAATAGTCACTCTTTCTGTTCTCTTGTAGTCTCCGACTAACCGTGCAGACATGCAGTCAAACGGGGAGGATTATGCAAATTACTTCATCTAGTTTTCGCCATCTCTCTCTCTCTCTCTCCCTCTCTCTCTCTCTCTTTCTCTCTCACTCCCCCTCCCTCTCTAACTCTGCCTCTTCCTCTCCCTCTCCCTGATCTCCGACTGCCCTTCTATATTCATTCCATGCACAGTAGTGTTCAACAATAGTCACACTACCCCACCAAACCCCCGTCCTCTTCCTCTACGTTCAACTAATTTACATAACCATGATTCACGCATACCCTCACACACATTCATCGATCATCTTCAATATGCCTCCCACTCCCGTCCATCCCAAATAAATACTCATAAACGACATTCATCCACTATCGAAAGACCGTTAGACGCAATTATTTATTTATTTATTATTTTATTTAACATTATTTTATTTTAACTTTAATACGCATACTTGTATCTTACAATCAATCATTAATTTAATTGCTTTGCCCTATTGATCTCAAGCCACATCCACCCTTCTATCGCGTTTATTCATATATCTTTCGTACACATTCTCTTATATATCAATTTAAATTTAACCAATTATTCTTCATTCTCTCACTAATACGTTTATTTTCATCCACTTATACCCTATCACATGTACTGTATCCCTCCTGGGAATCATTTCCCCATCAATCAATCAATACACTCACACCTACCGTATGCTCGCTCGTCGTGGTGGGAACACGATGGTTCGGTGGAGAATGTCCACTTCGTCGAGAAACTCGCGCGAAACCGTGATGAAACCGAGCCTGCAACATTTATCGATTATCGATTAGTGTCGTAGTGAACAGATGCAAAATTGTGCAATAGTTAGTAATATGGTTGCAATTATTGGTTAAAGACAATAGATCGAATAGAAGCGAACGTTTAAAAAATAACTGAGTACAAGTTCGATTCCTGAAACCCTAATCCGCACAGTACATCACAAATGAGACATATCTTGAGAGATACAGATATCTCTCATTTGTGATGTACTAGGCGGATCAGGGTTTCAGGAAGGTAATTAGCATAGGCTGATGGAGGTCCTATTCGATTGAGCCCATCACCACAATTCAATTATACTCCATATGTAACACTCGCCTACCGCTACCGTAACCCCACCGTACACTTCGGATATCAGCTACCGTACCTCTCATAGAAGGGCAGTACGGTAGTCTGGGCGTGAGCGACGAGCAGCTCGGTGGGATGATCGCGACGGCACACACGGATCATCTCCAGCATCAGACGACGAGCGTAGCCACGACCGCGTTCAGACTGAGGAAGAAGGGCAACGATGATAATGAGAGAGGAGATGCATAGATAGGCATCATAAAACGGGTCGAATAGCTACGTTACAGATTTGTAAAATGCGGTCAGGTTTTCATAAAATGTGCTCGTGTTTTCACAACAACAACAAAAAAAAACAAAAAGCGGTAGAGTTTTCAAACGAAAATCCAAAATGCGGTCAGGCTTCGTAGTTTGCAACGTATTTTTCGACCTATGCATCATACATTTTAATACCCTCATAATGCGAGGATCGATCCACTATATGTATACGACTCATTTCCAGGATTGCCATACATTTTCGGCCCCATCGCAGGAATTTTTTTATATGTAGTGGCTCGATTTTCGAGAAACGCTGGGTCCTTTTTTTAAATCGTTATTTTCGCACAATAACGATAACGCTAAGAGAGGGGAGACACATGGGTAGGTAGGTATATTTCAAATATTAAAGTACTATTTTCAGGGTTGTGCTGAAAATACCAACAAATCGGAAGACTTTTTTCCCGGTCAAAAATACTGGAAAAATCTCTGTGAATTGCATTTTCTGGTGAAAACAAAGGTATAATAATTTTTCCGGTCGGAAAATTTTCCACACAACACTGATTATTTTCTTCACTTATGGGAACTAAGAAAGGTCAAGCGAGGCATTCATGTCGCAACTAATTCAACTGCTCTTCGCGAAACTACGATTCACCGGGTACAACACGATTTGTGAATCAAATTGTAGTAGAGATCTCTCTTGTCTTTGCTCTCCCCTCCGAATGATCTTTGATCTCTCACCTTCAAACACGCGACTCGTCCAAGCTTCGCAAAGGGCGCCTCCACATGCAGTCTACACACAGCTATCGCTCGATCTCCTGAATGTGCCCACATACAGTAATCACTTTGAGAAACTTTCATCTCAACACACATCGAATACTAATTCACCGTAAGCACTATCATATACTACCACTACCGTAATCAATTCCGCTATCATATAACATTACCATAATCAAATACCAATACCGTAATCACTACCGTGTCACTACCACTACCATAATCACTACAGTTTCATTCCCTAATCCTACTACATAATATCCCTTATACAAAAAACATACAACCGTGACTGCAGTGTACAGTACAGTGTACAGTACCCCAACACAACCTACAGTACGCTCAAACCTACCGTATACCTTGGAATAGGGCAAAATGCCTGCAGCTCTCGTCCTCTCCATCCAACTCATCGTCGATCGATACCTGCTGCTCCACGCAGAAGACCTCACGACGCACCGAGAAGTACGCCGCGTACGGTGTTCCTGAAAAATACTGTAAGAAGAATTGCTAGAGGGTGACTGCGGGGGCTTGGACACCAATCGATCAATCAATAACCTCACAACGACAAACAGATGCATTTGAGTGTCTGATCAAAGATCAGCGATCAATACCCGGTAGAGATCAAAGATCAAGCTTAGACATACCTTCTCCAGACTCTTTCTTCCCATCAAAGTCCTTCTCAAACATGACCTCCTTAACCATCTCGTCTCCTCCCATGGCTCCACCTCCGTAGTCCACCTGCAAGAATCACGTAATCACAACGCTGATGGAATGATGCTCGAACAGTTACAAAAGTGGAGCAATAACAATAAGGACAGAGAAAGGAAGACGGAATAGGATCTGCTTGTGAACTCAAGGAATATGAGATGGGAACAAATATTTTTCACTGTCACTTCGGCAACAAGAATGAGCACTTAATTGTCGCCAATTACCATTGTTACCCGCTTTATATTGGTACGGTTCGAGTGTCATTGCATCATGGTGATCCCCCCCCCCCACCCCATAAAAGCTAGCGATATAGTAATGAAAGTGCGGACAGTATTGGGGACAGATGGCTAATGTGCTGACCAAAAACAAAAAAAACCCAAAACCCAAGAAAATATCCTCCATTTCATAATGTTAGACTAGACAATTCCAGTTTCATTAACGATCCAACAATTCTTCACTACTCAGATGTTTGCAACTCGAAACGGATGCACATAGAGGCTCACTATTTAGAACCTAATGGCCGAAACACGTGAATCTCGCCTCTACTAATAACCACTTTTGATTCACCAATATCTAATTTCATGAGTACATTTGTATGTTTAACTATGATCTTTTTCCATTATAATATAGAAGTGACGTCATATTCACTTGATCGACAAAATGTCAGACATCATGTTCTCAAAGGTTAAGATGCTGGAGAGAGGGATAAGAGAGATTATAGAGGTAGAGATAACGATAGAGTGATAGTTAAGAGATTCAGAGAAAGGACTATAGAGATGAGCATAGATCATACGTGCTTCAAGTATTCCCTCGCTTTCCTCATTCCAAGCGAGCCATGGGTCAGAGTACGCTTTGTAAGAGGAGGATAGAGATTGAGTTCGAGTTATTG
The DNA here is from genome assembly GCA_943737045.1 of Parapristionchus giblindavisi. NCBI lineage: Eukaryota > Metazoa > Nematoda > Chromadorea > Rhabditida > Diplogasteridae > Parapristionchus > Parapristionchus giblindavisi. The sequence continues at coordinate 155,877 of CALSFV010000077.1, read as the reverse complement.
CGAGCCCTTGTGCTCAAAATTCCAAAGATTCAAAGGTTGCAATGCCAGAAGAGATTCAGATAGAGAAGGATAGAAATGGAGAGAGATAGACAGAGCAGCACAGATTATTTTTCGCCCCAAATATTGTCATTCTGTGATAGCACTACAGAGAGAGATTCAAAGAAATGTATAGACGCTAGAGAGTCTAGAAACTGATAAGAAAACCGCCTCCTCCAATCTCTGAATACGAGGTCGAGCCCTCGTACGACGGGCGTACTCATATCAGTCTCACAATTGTGCCCAATCTCTCTTGTTGACACCAAGAAAAACATTTCCGCAGTATAATTCCCCCAAAACGCGGAACGTTTCATTTTGGGGAAATATTTGGAGGGGGAATTTCGTTGCATCACTCTCCGATTCAGTTCTGCAACTGTGTTCGTGTTGCGCGGCCCTAAAACACCATACATCTTCATTTTCCGATACTACTTTGATAAATTCACTGTTTCCATTCTCTCGATATCTCACTCTAACACGAGATCAACTACCCCTACTCTTCTTTAGTTACCCGAAAATAGACTCTATGTTTCTCTTTTTGGATCCGTTTCCGGTGCGCCCTCTCCTCTCAACGCTATTTATACCCATTCTTGTCTCTTCCACTTAATCATGATTGGTTCCCCCATTTACACTTCTTATGTTGTTCAAAATTCAAGAGTGTGATTTTAAGTGGGACCTTTCCTCCTCTCCTCTTCCTATTTTAATCAACAAATTGTAACCATAAAAGATCATAAAAGCAGTTTGGGTACTTGTTAATCATTTGAAACCCTCCTGTGTCCGCTGAGAGTACGGTAAGAGCCGGATTTCAAAATAGCTTGGGGGATATGCGCTTATAGAGATAGATACACTCTCTGCACAAGCCTAAGCCCGTCGTGCTCTATGCTTGATTAAATTTGATTGTTGGCTGGCTCTGAAGGGAGGAAGGAATGCGGGACCCTTCTAGGAATGGAGACAGGATGGAAAAGGGTGAGAAAGAGAGACCGAGACATACGGACAGACCGAGTCTGCTGTCAAACATGCAACATGTCCACAGCTCCCAGCAGTTTCTATTCCTGTCTACTCCCCATCTAAAGAAATCATATCTCACTAAAAATTGTATTATCCCTCTTCCTCTTTCTCCTTTTCAACCCCCACTAGATGTACACCCCCACACGGTTCATGGTTATGTGTACGTTGAATATGTTATAATTATCGATCGTAATTCGGATTATAGATTATAATCCCTCCTTATATCAGTATTATTGTCTGCATCTATGTTGATCCTCTTTATTATCCCAAACCTAACATCCGCTTCGTTAATCTCCTTATATCCACAAATCCTCGCTTATCCCACTAAACATCGCAAATCTTGATCTCTTCAGTTGGGTTCTGCACGAGAACATCCCATTTTAATATCCTGTACAGGCCTGTCCCATAGCCACTTTCACCGATTGCATCCCGCAAAATGTTTTCATGTTCCAGTTCCTCTTTTGCCCTGAATCTCTTGGCTTCATCATTTTCAGAGAGTGTGAGGAAGACTTTTGACTATTTTCCCATACATTCATTCTCACCCATTCATATTCATTCATTCATTGCGTATCCTACCACGATGAATCCTCTAATACCATATTCATGGCTTCTGTAACCGTACATTGCCGACAGCCTTCAGTCTTTCCATCTCGGACGTGACTGCGCCCAGATCTATTACGTTTCACACGTCATACAAACTTCAGTCGCACCCAGATGCAAACAGCCCTAAGATCAAGCAACATCAATGCATGCAATCTTTATCAAGCACAGAACCATTAAGGATAGCATGGTACCTCAGCAAGCAACATCAGCTACATTTAATGTATTCCCGTCTAATCAAGGTTTATTTATAATAGAGAAGTCCATCAAAACTTTTGGCAATGGTAATTCAACAATTCATGGAATTTTCACTGGCTTAAAATGATCTCCCGCAGGACTTGGTGTGCCTTGAATAATGTGATAACTTAACCTTTTACCATCAACAATTATTCCATGAAGTGTTATCTACCAACCACCAGTCCCACTCCAATGACGACTGCTAAAACAGGCTAAAAATAGGAGAATCCACAAGCTAGAGACACACGCATGGAGACACGTAAGGAGAAATGTATAGAGGAGTCAAAGAAGAATAATGAGGAGACTTTGTCCTCTTTCCCCTCTCTTCTCCTGCCTCTTTCTTCTTCTTATTCTTCTTCTTCTTACTCTCCTATCTACCACCACCAACTTTACTACCCTTCATCTCTATCCTCTCTCCTTCTCCTCTTCCTCTCCTCTTAACTCCCCCTTCTCTATTCCTCCCTCTCCTTTTACTACATACATACATAGAGCACCCTCATGTGTTGTTGATGCCTTCTCATACCTTCTCTCTACACGAGACTGCGACAGAGTGCAACACTCTCTAGCCATCTATCGGAATCGGTAGGTTTATGTAGGTAGGTGAGATTCAGCTGACTCTCAGACAATGATCCTCACTTGCTTGATGAGAAGGTGACCTACATTTCGCCCAAATTCCAAATGCCCAGAATATTTTTTTCGCAAAATGCTAAATGTTCAAATAGCATTTTGAGAGAATTTCTACGTAGTATCCCAATGAGATTAGTGCCCTGCATCAGAACAAGCAGGTCTTCCGTCTGGCCTTTAGCTCTTACTTACTTCAACCATTCAATCTAGTTTGAGCTCCTCGAAAACATCATAGCAAACATCTCAAAAGATCTTGGCCATCGTTTCCAAGGTATTCCACGTATCTCTATCGAGCAGGAAATGAGTAGTTAGACATAAACTCTCTCCCCTCCTCTCCCTCTCCCTCTAGACAAATGACGTGTTAGACGGACGCCCCAGGTGACGTCACAATGGGAGAGAGAGGGAGAGATCAGAGAGAGGGAGAGGGAGAGAGATTCAAGATCGAGCGAGAGGTAGGGAGATGGAGATGTCCCGCAGGGACCAGACCACAACACTTCAGAGTGGAAAGGGAGTGGAGGGACAAGCACCCCTCCATCCCTCTATCCCCTTCATCTCTCATCTTCCTCTTGTACGTGAACATACGACAGCACGTCAGATCTATCCATTCATTCTCTCCCTCTCCTTTTCCTCCCTTCCTCTCCCTCTCCCTCTGTCCGTAACTCGATCCAACTTTCACCCATTCTATCTCTCTCGCGCCATCTTCATCTCTCCCTCTCCTTCTGTCCCTCTTCCTCTCCCTTTAGTATTGAGCGCACGCTTTCCTCTCCCTCCCTCGCTCAGTCCTTTCGGGTCTTCCAAACTCGGTGTGCTTCTATCCCTCCATTCAATCATTCATTCCTCTTATCTTACCACCCCTGAGTCTCCTCTTTCCTCTTCTTTTTCCCTCCTCAACACACATTTCTTCTACATCACATTGTTCGATTTTGCAGCAGTAAGCCCTCCACGGTTCCTACCTCCATTCCTTCCCTTGTTTTTGCCCGCTCCCTTATCCTGGAAGGGGGGCTTTACGGGCCCCATATTGTCTTCGTATATCATCCGGCCAAAGCCACGCCCATTTATGTGCATTTTCCGTCATACATTATTCATGAGTCGTAACTTTCCCTAATGACTTTGCATAATCATGTCTCCGATTTTGTAAAAGTCAAGTCACGAGTCGCAAGCGCGTTCATGGCGCCTTAATGGTTGCGTAGAGACTTTGGACTTTTGTTAATCAAGAAGCTGTTGTGCCCTTTATTCGCCATAATTTGACTGAATATGTTCTCAACATATCCAAAACTCATCCCAGCTGTCATTCCGTCCCAGCAACATATCCGACAAGGAACCAGTCCCGCGAGTGAGTGCAGCCTCCAATCAAGTTGTCACTTCCACGCCCCTCATACTCCTATCACATACTATGTACGAACCAGTTATCGTGTCAGCCACAGTCGGGGATAGCTCTCATCATGAAAAGCATTATCCACCCACCGCATTAACGATACCGATTAACCATAAATGTGTTTTTCCACCTTTACATCCCGTAATGGGTCATTATATACGCACGACGACGACATACGAGAGATATCGTCTGTTATTGCGCAAAAACACATTCCCCATCCCCTCAAAACAGGGGGGGAAATGATTCATAGCTCACAGCGTTCACACCACGACCAATAAGTTGTCCTTCTGAGAACGCAACTCCGGAAGTAGTACTCTGCGCTTTCCGCTCAGGTTGCAGCATCCACTTAATAACTAACCTTCCAGTGCCCCCAAAGTATCTTCTAGGAACAACTTTGTTGATGTGCATTGAATATAAATCTCCATCACCGAAGTAGTTTCCGTTGTTTTTCAATGATAGCGTGATTCCTTCTCCCCAATTCCCCTCTCTTTCCTTCCGCCTGCCTTCGTTCTGGCCGATTTCTTCAATCTTTTCGTATAGTCAAATGACCTTTCTTTCAATTCCTCTTCTTCTTCTTCTTCTTCTTCATCTTCTTCACCCTCTCATTGCAATTTCTCTACAATTTTCTTCAGTATGGCAATTCCACCTTCGTTCCTCTCCCTACTTACTTCAAACACCTTTGGTCCCCTTCTCCTTTACTCCCGTGATTTCGGCACACCTCAATAATAGCCACCCATTCTTCAGGTTCGATAGTTCTAGAGGAGCATTTGAGAGAGAGAGGCCTGCGTTTACGTGAAAAAAGTCATCCGAGAGAGAAATTCCACTTTCTCCTCTAATATTTCTCTGCATTTCTCAATCTCTTATGGTTCTCGCCTCCAATTCGCCTTCTCGTATCAAACACTAGTTGATTTTCACTCTCACCTTCATGCATACTTAGTGCAATAAGAACGCGAATCCAAAGTTTCATTTTTCATTACACACTTTTCTCTCTTACTCTTTCTCTCTCTGTCTCTAGTCGTCTCACCTCCCGTTATTCCATTCCACATTCCCCAATGTCCTTACGTTGTGTTCGTCGTTTTCAAAACACCTTTTGCTCCTCTTCCCATCCATTTCCCATATTATTACTGCTCCAGTGGAAATTGTAGAGTACAATTCCCCCCCCCCCTCGTTTCCTTCTTCATCGCCAATTATCCTCCCTATTATGCCATCAAAGTCGTGCCGAACCATAACCCTCCGCGTCTGCCACAACCCATAGATCGGCCTCCAAACTTGAACAATTATAAGCTATCATTTGAAAGATGGTAGCCCAGTAGAAGACCACAAATTCTACCTCATTTAATGCGCTGATCGTATCTTAAAATCTGTCGACTAACAATCGTAATGTTGGAGTCTGTGACGCTATCATAATTATTACGTAAAAAATGATTCATATCTTCATTTGAGTCAATGAAAATATGAATCTATTTGTTCAATCTGCACTTTCCGTGTTGAAGATGTGTTTCGACGTCTGTCTATTACGCATCTAGTGTATGAACAGACATGGTTCTGACTTTCGCGGTGCTCCAAAAATGTAGCTGCCCTTATTATACACGCTCCGACATCACGGTCGAATAATCATCCCACATATACTTTTATTCGCCGGATCAGTAATATGCTAATTCAACACAATTTCATTCAGCTAACTCTCTCTTCTATAAACATCTTACTCACGCCTATCTCTGTTTTCATCATAACTCGTACTCATCTTCGCTCACCTCTCACCCATATATTATCTGTGTCCTTTTCATACTTCCTTCTCTCTTTCGCAGACTCCGCCCACTCAAGTTATCCCGATCGCTCCGCCTCCCTTTGCCATCCATTCACTACGTCGTCTACTGAGGCATCTTCAACACTCGAAATGGGCGAGCTCGAATCGACGGTCGTGCTTTCACAGGTATCCATTCAGTTAATTTATCCATCCACTTTATAAAATATTCAGTTTTTTTTTAATTGTTGCACTCTCTCATAACGTATCTCATTTTGATTAAAAAAACATCTGTCAAGCATGTGACGTTCTATTATGTTTCACATTACGTATTAACGCATACAAAAACCACCTGTCCTCAGTGCGCTGTTGTTACTCTGTTCACATCTCAATATTATATAGACCAAATGTACTCTCCCAATGCATGTTCATGTCATAGTATCCGTGTGGCTATCTCTTTTCCTGTTGCCCTAGTCACAGTATCATGTAGACCATAGTTCTCAGTCACTAGATGTAAACAAGTTTTCACAATACAACTAGTTAATCCCTCTGTTCTCGCGCCTTCCTCTACTACAAAAAAAGCTCCCTTGATGCTATGTACAACGTAATAACACATTCCTTCTATTAGCTTTTTATGTTCCATCAGGGATGATATTTGCCTAGATAATACAAATCGGAATTCCCGTGATGCTTATTGCTTAATCTCCCACTTCCCCCCATCACTATTAGTGTTAATGTTAATGTTTCGGTGAACGTGTGAAGGTGTTTTCTTCAATCTCCCCTAATGGGCGGTCTGAGATTTCTCAGAAGGTAGGCAGAAACAACATTCCACCCACATTTATTATCAGCTCTCGCCATAACACACATACATCATGTATAGATGGAGAAGTGCTTATCCTCCTCCCCTCGATATTATTAGTGCATTACAGACACCTATAAGCGCACTATGATCACATCATAGCCGTAATCACACGCATCACGAACGGGTAGATAGATTAGGCCTAATGCCACCCACAAGATTCACACTGACTTAATCCGATGTAATCATACAGTCACACATGGAACACTAGAGCATAATGTAATGAGATATGATCTCAATAAGCTCATTAGTGACAACACATGAACAGATCCCCTTATCATTGCTTCCTGGATCACCGACATGTGACGTATTAGTCTATGAGAAAGATTCAGACAGAGCAAGAAAACATTCCCTCAAACTCTGTCTCTACCATTCCCCATTTCAATTATTACTCTTGAATTGATTGTGAGAATGAATTCACACGTAATTCTCCATAATTTTGCAATTACCATAGACGAACGTAATTCAAACTCGTGAGTAACATAGACGCATAGTATAAACAAAAACGTAACATGCACGTGAGTATTTCCTGTACGCGAAAGCATTGTACACACAGTTACAATAACATTTAAATCTTTCACGATTCGGCACAATGCTACACACAGTATCGGGTCAAAACGGAAAATGACATATCTTTCTTCGTTTTAAGCTACAGCATCAGGATTTTTACTGGTGATAACTAGACTACATAGGCGTAAATTCACCTATAGTGTCCATTTACACCTAGGCTACCGTAATCTACCGTAACTACAGTAACCCTTTCCAGTTCGCCTCCTCCTCTCGTACGGGACGGCGGAACGCCCTGCCAGAGATCGACGTAGAATCCGTGGACCCGAGTGGTGAGAAACTCGCAGCACGATTTGCCCAGGTAATCATACCACAGTACTGGCCTAGCGGTGATAACCCGCATGACATCGTGTGCCTTGAATAACGGGTTGTACCTTTACATTTACCATACCACTCTTTCTGTTTCTGCATCTTAAATTTCACTCATTTACGAGAAAAATCCGACACCCATATCGTACTTTTCACATTGGTCACGAATAATCTGTTTTAAAAGGATATTCCTAGAAGCATAAAGCGAAAACACACATTGAGATGTTTTTTATAGTAAGGTAGATGCGTTTTCGGCCGTGATAAACAGTCGAAGACGACCAAAAATATACCACGAAATTAGCGTCCATCTAGGAGCTATTTCATCCCTACTATAGACGTAAACAATATACGAAATCGCAATCTATCGTCGAATCGCAATCTATCGACTTGAGCATAGAACAAGCAGATTAGGTCTTTTGACTGAATACTTATGAATGCTACAGGTACAGTACCTTGTGCATTCGTACGCAGTCTCTCACCCACGTGAATTACAGAATTCAAACATCTCATTATAGAAAGACAGAGAGAACAGATTGTCAGATTGCGAACGCAAATTACTGCGTGGGTAGCTGACTGTTCAACAATACATGACGTCAGTACATGCCTGCGAATGCAAAGACATGCGCATTGTTGCTTTCTAAAATATGACATCTCTTCGTAGAAGAAAGAAGTTTTATGACACATCTCCATGTGTGTACAGAGCCAACAACAAATTTGGCAATACGCCTTCCGCTTCTCTGTCCACAATACGCGCACAAGCAGTTGTATAGTTGTAGTAGTAATTGTAGTCATCACTTTCGCCATCTCTACTTCCCTCTCACCCTTCGTACACTCCTTTCTTGCGAAATTTCTTTATTAGTTGGTCTCTCGCCTCCTTCAAAATTAGAGGCCGTGTAGAGTTCACGGAGACCATAGACAAAGGTCGATATCTTTGGCCTTTTCAAGAACCCAATTCCAGCCAATTCAAGCCCACGTGGGAACAGACAGTCGCATGTCGAGTGGCGCTGCATCACAGTTCCACTTTAGAGTGGATGGGCAGCTACGCAGAGCCCTTATGGGCCGCTACAGAGCGATCACCAAAAATCCATCGTAGATGGTGATAGATAGAACGCGTAGTCTCGCTCAGATAACATAGTCAACAGACCTCACGTATCCATATATAAGTATATTATACGTACGTGCCAAAACAACGCATCATTCTTCGAAATACATGCATCCGAAATATTAATATTAATATCATTATTATTTCATGTTATTGACATATAGATATGTCAGTACTGTTCATTCTACTCCTCCCGTATATGTATAATAACCACTAATGTAGTGCTTCACTGGCCGTAACGGTCAACAAGACTCTGTTCTCTGTTTTGATCAATGACTTTCTAAATCATTCATTTATTTTCCTGTATAAGAAAGCAAGAGATGGTGTTGGGTTCTTCTTATCACGTTATACGGGGTCAGGAAAACCAGTCTTCTTATGCCATACTTACTTTTTTTTACATACTTATTCTTGCTTTCTAAAATGCGAATCCTTAAACCTCCGCTGATTTCAGATGAGTAGCGGACGGCAAGAGTGCGCGGGCCAGGCTGCCGACGGATCCTCCAGCTCCACAGGTAATCTTTGATCTGTGATCTTTCTACCGTTTCCCAAATTACCTCATTAATTCATGTGTATTCTGTTGAGAAGTTTAGTTCCCGTTACGCGATAGGCGACGAAACCAGAGGTTCTCACTTTACACACTGGTGTCTTGACGTAGAACCGAGAGAGAGAGATATGCGAGAGAAGCAGATTGCTGGAGAAAGAAAGGACAGAGACGCGGAGAGAAATGAATAGGATAGTGGAAAAGTAGTAGAGCCGGGGGATATTCTTAAAGTACAATGAGTTCTGCTCATTTATAAATCACGCCACACAGCTTCTCCTCACGTTTATCTATCTCTCTCCATCAATCTCCCATCCAGGGTCTCCAGTTACCCCTGGGGGGCTTGGGCTCGAATTCACCTCTTTGTCTCTTTTTTCTCCTCTTTCGACCCTACACCGAGCATCGGAATAGAAGATAAATATATATATAATTGGCCTCAAACAGAATGAATAATATTATATTGCACGCAAAAGATCAGGGCACACTCAAGGGGCTGGTAAAATTATATCTATAGCAATCGTTAATTCGTTCCGAGTGTTACCGTATACCTCTTTCAGGTCAATCATCGTCAACTAGTGCTCAGTGATTAGATCGATCGATAATCAATCAATAATCACCGCTCGCTCAGTCATCTCTTGCGTCGTCTTCCCTGCCCTCTTATCGCCAAACAATATTCTTGTCCACCCGTATCCACACGATTCCGCCCTATACTACAGTACTACCACACCACACACAACGGGTACTAGTGAAGAAAAAGCCCACTTTTAAATCTAGATAATAATGTAATTATGTTTTCGTTAATCCACCGAGGCCTTGCCACCAAACCAATCTCCCTTGCAAATCCACATTCACGCGCACAACAATAAGACAATAGCGGGACACATCTCCTAATCTTTGTGGTGAGCTTACCGTAATCCCCAGTAGGGATACGGTAGCGTCCACCGTCACAAGTAAAAACAGTAACAACATTCACATTCACACATATATATTCCATTCTGGACCATTCGGTAACCAATCGATAAATGATATGTATGCATAATACAATTCCGTACAAACTGATCTCCCTTTATTTCATCATCTTTGTAAACGTATATGATATATCTATTCTATATGCTGACCAATTTGTCTCAATTTGATGCATCTTTCACGCAATTGTAGCGAAAATATGATATGATACAGACTGAGATAAAGAGCATGTAAAGATACACAGCATCGGGCGATCAATAGGAATTAGCAAAGATCAAAAATCAATCGATAAAGCACTCTCGGAATACAGTAATAGCACAGACAATCGAGACTAGAGATGGGCATATTGCACCAATTTGGTGTGACTTCTGGTGGGTTAGAAAGAACAATAGTTAGTAAAGAGCAGAACATAATGAGGGGAAAAGACACTGGGGATACGGTAGTGCATACCACACAATGGTGTACGATACACAATGAGATCATGATATAATGACCGTAGTGAGAGGGCTGGGGTGAGGGGTGGAGTTTAACAATCAAAGACATTAGAACACATATATGGAATGAACAATAATAGTAATAATTGGCTAAGACATGGACAGTTTAAAAGGACAACAAGCTTCTGTGGTGTGCCTCCATGGTGCGCAGAGTGCGCTCATGGCAAATCACAGAAAGAAAGATGGTGGTGGTGTTAGGGAGAGGAGATGGAATACTGTAGTGTATGAAAGGATCAATCGATAACAACAAATGCAGACATGGAACTCGTCACTCTAGCTAATCTCACAATATGTAGGCTAGACAATAGATATATGACAATCAATCAATAAATACTACGCACACTGTAATCTAGATTCACCACACACACACACGTGTTGAGATACGGTAGGCACACACACAAGTATAACGGATAAATCAATAACATAAATGCTTGCGGTAAGCGATAATCAATCAATAAGACCTAGCGTTCTGAAGCAGATAAAATTAAAGGCATGGTACAATAGACTATGGTACAGTAGGAACACGGATCGATCGACATAAATCAATATTATGCTCAAATCAATAAATATCAGGGTGTCAACGGCACAGTCTCGCTGAGCTGCGACAATTCCTCACTGGACCTGGAAAATCAGAGAATACGGTGGATTACGGTATTTACATTGGCTCAATCGATCGATATCACACATATCGATACCGTAACCTAGCGTACCTCGCGTCATCATCCACAATATCCCTCCGCCTCTTCGGTTCCGTGATTTCGACCACCGGCAATCTATCCATCAGATTGCTGGATACCTTGAAATTAATCGATAACAAAATATTTTTCGTGGCAAAAAAATCAATATTGTACCTCCTTTGGCATGAAGATGGCCGTGATGACAAACTGTCCAGTGAGCAGGACAGCGTACAGACCGAACGAGAGATACGGGTAGGAACCGTGACGGAGATGAGCAATCTGAAAGATCAAAGATCAAAGATCAGACATATGGACAAATCGATCATACGTGGGTAGCCATTGTCGCCGGAACATAAAATCGGGTTAGTCGGATGCAAAAGGCGTCATTTTTGTACGAAATTTGGCTAAATCGTTTTCATTTTTGAGTGATTTTTTTAGCAAAATCGGGTGGGTTTTGCCGCTAGCGAAAATGCCGGCCACGTATGAAATCGAGATAGTTCATTAGACCGCGTAGAATATAGGTAGATAAATTACTATTATTATTATTATTATTATACCACTGGCGCGAGTACGGAGCCGGTGCGCGCGGCCGCTTGACACAGACCGCGTGCCATGTTGCGCATAGTCGTGGGGAAGAGCTCAGTGGAGTAGAGATGGGCAATCTGATATTATCGATTCATTATCGATCGATGGATAACTGATAAAACAACCATCGCCATTATTAAATTTAATTATATATATATTAAATGTCCAAGGGTTTGTCGGAGATGTTTTGAGTGAGATTTGGATATGACAAAATAAATCAACAGATTGAGCAAATTTGATTGACTGGGTGTGGCATTCAACAAATCTTGCAACAATATATGGTGGGAAAATGAATTGGAAATAGTCTCTAACATTAGCAATAAGCATATAAGCAGATGTATGAAATTGTTATCATGTACTCAATTGAATCAATCAATCAATCAATCATAGGTCGAATAGCTAGGTTATCGGATTTTAAAATGCGGTCAGGTTTTTCAATTTTAGGCAAATTTGGCTCAAAATGCGGTCAGGTTTTTTTGATTTTTGTGAAATTTTGGCTCAAAATGCGGTAAGGTTTATCGATTTTTGGGAAATTTTGGCTCAAAATGCGGTAAGGTTTATCGATTTTTGGGAAATTTTGGCTCAAAATGCGGTCAGGCTTGGTACTTTGTAACATACTTTTCGACCTATGCAATCAATAAATCAATCAATCTACCTTCCAAGTTGGATCAAGCGCCGCGGTGATCAGAATGGACAGTGCAGTCAGTGACACGTGACTCGTCTTGAGGCCCACACAGATACTGTAATCAGGGGAGAATACTGTGGATTTAAATATCGATTTTTGAACCTGCTTGTGCCTTGAGCATTCTAAGATACAGTACTCGATAACTTATCGATTTTTGAGCATTGATTTTTTTTACAATCAGACCGTGTAAAATTGCAAAACAACTCACCACACAACTATTGCCCACGCAGCAGTAGCTGTAATTCCGACAGAGATCAGGGAAACCTAGAAATAATAAAATACCATTATTAAAATAAATAATTTAAATTTAAATTTAAGATCCCGTACCTTCTTCCTCGACAGGCAAGATGAGACGATGAAGGGCAGCAGACCGAGGCAAAACTGCAAAATATAATACAATAACGAATAGTAAATGCCTTATATCTCTAAAAAAGATATGCAACTATTATACAAAATTCGTTTCGTCGCCACACACGTATGGTATGCCGTACTCGTTGGGTTTCAAAAACAAAGTCAAGAAAAAATCAATAAATCAATAAGTCCCAACCTTGGCCATGCCCATGACAGCCATGTTGAGATATCGATTGCCCGAGAGCGAATCGACGCCAAAGTACAGACCGAACGAGACAATCGATGAGACGAGGAAGCAGTAGGCGAGTGAGAGCAGACGAGGTCTGTAAGAAAAGTAGACAGTGATCAATCGATAAAGCAATATAATTATAAAGGGAAAAATCAATATAAATCATTCCACAGTAATGTTTTCCACATTCGACGAAACACCATAGGACACACATTACCATATTTTCTAGTTTCAATTATAACGTGCATGCATTTAATTTTGTACATTCAAATATATTCATTATATTCGTATTTCATGGACCACCCACACAGAGAAAAGAGGTGTTATCCACAGCACATAAGACATGTAAACTGTTAAATATAACACTTCACATGTCTTATGTACGGTGGGATACACTTTTTCTCAGTGTGCTATAACACAAACCTCAGGGTCTTCTCCGCCAGCAGATCCAGATACGACGGCGTCTTGGGCGGGCCGGATGACGCCGAGGGCGGTCTGGACGACTCCACGCCGTTGCCCATCTCCTGCTGCTGCAGGAGTGCCGTCGAAGCCGCAGACGTGCTGCTCTCCTTCTCCAACTGCACGAGCAGCACCACATCTACCAAATTATAATTATAACTATTATAATTATTAAAAAATTATTTTTATTAAATTATAATAAATGCAAATTATACTATAAATAGTTGCAATTATAGTTTTAAAATATAAATCAACAAGGTTTGTTAGGGTGGGATGCTCAGACCTACAGTAACCCGGCGAATAGCATCTTATCGCGCAGGTTTAATGCATTCTAGCGGACTCCCTAGTAATACCGATGAAAAAAGTGTGGAAAAAAGTCAAAGAAGATATGAAAATGGCGCATTACCATTATTGTTCTTACGGCGATTGAACCGAGTGAGACGTGCCGATGACGCGTCGAATCTGTAAACAGGAATAATTTATCAATTACAAAAATAAAAGTTTCCTAGTCAAGGACCACTTCACGCTACGGTAAATTGTGTTTACACCGCAACGTCAAACGTTTCTCTGGTATTTTAAAACTTGAAGTTTACTTTACACTTTCACTTTAAGTAGACTTGTAAGTCCACTTAAAGTGGACAAGTGACTAGTAGTTTACTTAGGAAAAACAACCACACACCTATCCACCCTCATACTACTCTTCAGCCATCGCAGAGACTCGTCGGCAATGAAGTACAGAGCCACTGCACACACCAGCGCGATGATCGATACGGCCAGATGGAAGTGGAACCTGCACGAGGAACAACATTAATAATAATAATAATAATAATAATAATAATAATAATAATAATAATAATAATTAATAATAATCAATAATAATAATCAGCACGACCCATATTATTTTATTCCTTCATTTCTATCTTTATATGTAATTGTAATACAATGACCGATCATCTCACTAATATCCATCTGCATTATCCCTCCTTCAAGCACATCGCGCAACCCAAAAACCACCAGTTTTCCGCAGCCAACGATGAATCTACCATACGAGTGCTATCCCATAGATCAAAATCACAATTCGTAGTCTCGTTTCGAATTAATAACAACAACAATAATAATAATAATAATAATAATAATAATAGCAATAATAATATAAGAGATACAACAAACGAAAATCAATCAATAACCGCACAACCACCGTAACAACTAATCAATAACCACACCCAACTACCGTAACAACCAATCAATAACCACACCCAACCATAGATCGAAAAGTATGTTGCAAAGTACCAAGCCTGACCGGATTTTGAGCCAGAATTTCACAAAAAATCGTAAAACCTAACCGGATTTTGAGCCAAAATTTCACAAAAATCGAAAAACCTGACCGGATTTTGAACCAAATTGTCAAAAATCAAAAAACCTGACCGGATTTTGAAAACAGGTAACCTAGCTATTCGACCTATGCACCCAACTACCGTAACAACTAATCAATAACCACAGACAACTACCGTAACAACCAATCAATAATCCACCTCACCAGTACGGTAGGAGATAGGCGATACCGGCGGTGGCCACCATGGCCAGTGACCATCCGTTGAGAGCGACCACGAGTAGACGAGAGGAGGGCGAACAGAGCGACTCGACCACCAGAACGAGATTGGTTGTCTGTGAAATTATTTAAATTAATATAATTATTATAAAATTATGTTTACCAATCGATAATTCAGTTAGTTATTATTAAATTTTCGCAAAACATCAGTCATTCCAAATAAGTCAATTTGGTTTTTTTTCTGCATTTTCGTAAGATTACTCTGCAAGACGCACAAATGTAACAGGTACATTAGCTGTCAATTAAAAATAAAAATAAAATAAAAATAAATTAAATTAAATTAAATTACCATGTATCCACCAGCCGATGCTCCGAGGAGTAGGTAGACCGGAAAGGCAGCCCAAAACGGCAGATGGCCCACGCCGAGCAGAGCAGCATTGCACAGTGAGAGCAGAATGAGTGAACCTGCGAGAGATCAAAGGTCAACTTATGATTTCACTCATGATGATAAATGTGTTATTGTCTTTGACATTACCGTCTCACAGCATATTTCATTCATTTATTTTATTTTCATATTTATCAAGAGTTCATATGATCGATGGCTCTAGCATGTAGGGTATTGCTTGGCGTACAGCACATGACTACATCACAAAACTCGTGAAACCGCCTATTACAATTCGATGTTGGCATCGTAAACACTGATTGTGCCGATTAAAAGCACTGATAATGGAATTGTTGCGACTGAGACTATACATCATTCTCTCCCATGTGCGACTCTTGCCTCTCGCAGCTTATTGAAAATTTGGAAAATGCCAAAAAAATTACGGTAGGGTACACCGTGGTGTACTCTCATCGTCAGTACTCTCTCACTTTGCGTGCTCTCCATTTCTTTTTCGCTCGAACTCTTTTTCTGGTGTATCTCTCTGTTGCCTCCCAACAGAGCTCTCGGTGATGCAATATCACACCGTCATCAAATCATCTACTATGAATCAGCGACCAAAGTATCCATAAGCATATACAATTTGTCAGAATAGGGGACCATATTCAGTAGATCACAAGCAAAATCCTCAGCCCTATACCACACTACTCATCTTTCCTTTGCTGCATCACTTCAACACAAACCATAGGCAGGCACGTTGGGAGAAAGGCTGTGCGCAAACCAGGGAAAGTTGGGATGCAAGGCTATGCGCAAGGGTAAGATGAGAAGGCAAGGGGAAGGCGTGGAAAGACGTTTTCACGCTCCCACCTATTACACAAACCCCCGTCAAGAACCATATTTCTTACCTATAACCACCGGCTTGCGCCCGAATCGATCCGCCAGAAACCCGGTGGTGACCGAGCCGATAAAACCGCCAACCATGATCTGGAATAAATCAATCGATACGCTACCGTAACCATGCTGAATCAATCAATAAATCAACCATTATGCTATCGTACCCATCCAGAATCAATCAATAAATCAATCGATACGCTACCGTACCCATCCACCATCAATCAATAAATCAATACTCACCACGGTGGAGAACGTCGTCGTGATGCCAGCCATGTCCGCCGTGCACGCTATCCGCCAATCGACTAGTATCGAGTGGAATTCGCCGGGCGCCACGATAGGCTCCATCGATTTGTCCATCGCGCAGGTTACATGATCTACCGTAGTAGCACTCGGCAGGGTGGAATTATCGATCGGTGGATCAGATGCCGTCATCGCCGCAGTCGCTGCGGCAGCGCACATCGCCACGCAGCCATCCTGAAAGCATGTCTGTCATGTTATACCCATCAAATACGTTTCAGGGCATTCTGCAACTCACAATCACATCATCTTTGATTTTTGAAATTATATTTCCCAATATTTTTGAACACCCACCCGCATTTTTTTTATATATTCAGAACATGTCAGATCCTCACAATTCTCAACAACAACCCTTATCACCTCTGATTTGCCCCCTCACAACTATAACTACATCAATATTGCATGAATCATATAAGCACCACTTCCTCCATCGCACGCATTATCCTTCACGCGCAACCACAATTTTAGAAGAATAAATGCTCAATGAGGCGAGACGAGAATGCACCACGTGGGGAGATAGAGAATTCAGAGGGGAAATTAGTCTATTCTCGAGAACAGAGATCAAAGATCAAAGATCAAACCTCGGACATCTTGAGGAACGAAGCGGACAGCATGCTCGCAGTGACCGGAATGTACGAGAGTTGTGTGGCGAGCAGCAGACATATCTGAATTGCCGATTAATTAACAGTTTAACAGTTTAATGACCTTTATCAAGGTATATAGTAAGGAAGGAAGGTATAATCAATCAATAATTAGTCAATAATCACTTTTGGAGCTATCTGGGCCGCTGCAGAAGTGCCAAATTTTCACCCTTTCATCCACATGAAAAAAAACGATTGGCTCAATTGCTCCGATTTATTAATCCTCCTCATGCTATAATACAACGCTACCTAGATTCGCAAAAATTAAGAAAATCGATAATCCCATCTAGCTACCGTACCTGATACAGTCCAAAATCCTTGCAGATGGACACGGTCTTATCCGGATTCTCGTCCTTGCTCGCCCGACTCCGTCCTCTTCTGCTCAGAGGATGGACGACATCACGCGCCGAGGTCACCATCGCCTCCCGATGATCTACCGTCTAATCGATAATCCGATCCGACTACCGTACTCCTACTCCTTGACCACCGTAACCGTCGCTGTCTTCGTCGATGCTCGACTACCGTACCACTACCGCCACACCGACCGAGTACTGTGTGTACCGCCGTGGCTGAACGTGCGTTAGCTATCTACAATCAATGATGCCAATCAATCAATAATGAATCAATCAATGATATAAATCAATCAATAAATGAATCAATCGATATTGTTAAAATTTGCAAGAACACGAACAATAATAGTCAAGAGCCTAATGTACAAGTGGAAAAGTGGGCGGAGTCTGCACACATCTAATCACTCCAAACCTATCGCACACTCGTGGCAGTGCAAACAATCCCATGATGGTTACTAACATAAAAGGGGCGGGGCATGACCATTTCCAAACCGCCCAACTATACTAGATGATAACACGAGATGTATACAGTGATAATCAAAGAGGGAAGGCGAAGCTTATTGGAGAGGTAATTGGAAAACTTGGAAAAATGCCCAAAAAATATTAAATTAATCATAATTAAAAGATACAATTATAGGTCTGCAAGCACATTAATATCAAATATTGTGCACCTTAACAGCCTGCGCTCACTTTTTTCATATTATCTCCTTCTCCCGCTGTACCTCCTTCTCTGTCACACCTTTTGAACTCCACATAATCAAACTTTGAGGTGAAGAACATACCAGTGGCCGCATGCAAGAACCGTTTTCCAGGAAAATGTGACGTCATTAGAATATCCAAAAATCCTCCACCTATGCTAATGACGTCACATGTTCCTGGAAAACGGTTCTTGCATACGGCCACTGGTCTTTCCCAGAAAACATAAGTACAACACACAAGCACTCTCACTCCAATCTCACATAAATATTAAGGAAATATATTACTCACAATCAAAAAAGGTCACTCACTACGCGCGGATACGTCAAGTCTGGGACATACGGGATAACTATCACGCTGACAATGCTGATATTAAATCTGCTTCATAACAGTCAGACCGTCAACAACACAGTGGAGAGATCTATGGATAAGAAATCTGTATCTCGGATAGTTACAGTTACGCTATATCTGCTTTATCAAGATTAACCAAGCAGTGTTTCCTCGGATATCTCGGATAGACTCGAGGGTATTTCATCAGATAGCGAAAGGGGGGGATGACAAATGAAAAGCACACAGCGGCATTCACAAGTACTACGGAAGGGGCACAAAATATAATAGAAATTGATCATAATGTACATGAAGATGTACTCACAGAATTAGGTATTAATGAATGAAAAGTGGTAATTGGTAGGGGTGAGATTAACTGTTTCGGCCATTAGGTTCATACATTTTCGGTACCCTCGCCGTATATTTTTATAGAGTGGGTCAATTCTCGAAATAGGATGGGTAGATTCAAAAAAATCGTTATTTTCGCTTAAAAACGTAATTTTTAGCTTCCTTTTTTATCAAGAGGCCTAAAATGGGTCGTATATAGTGGGTCAATCCTCGCACTGCGAGGGTATGGCAATGTATGATTAGGTTCTTTTCCCCCCAAAAATCAAGGTGTGGTATAAAATTAAAGTTTCTGTAAATTTTTGATTTTAGAGCACATCTTTCAAAAAAAAATTAAGTGCGTCCCCACAACACTCAAACTTTAACTAAATATTATTAAGTAAATATCAATTATACGAATAGCATAAGATAAGAGAGAAGAAGAGATTCAATGATTACAGTGAAGCAGGATCAAGATTATATATGCGCTTCTTTCCCACGTGAATGTGACAATAACAAAAATAACAGTAAACAAAAATTAAAATGCAATCATCAAAATAAATTAAGGTCTGTCTATTCTGCGTTTTCTTTCCCCTGTTATTAAACCTCAAAGTAATCACTCTCTCACGCTACTCACACATCGCAATAGCAGCACTACCGTAACTTTAATTCAGCCCAGGTCAGGATTAAAGTTACGGTAGACTACCCTACTCCTGTCCACAGTCACAGCCACCGCTGTTTGTGAAAAATGTGACCGTAACCGACGAACCGCCTAATAGCGGCCGCACAATGGCGGTCCGCCTGTTGCGGACGCCTTTTGAAAGCATGTGCAAGTGACACAAGCTTTCTTCTCTAGTAAACCATATCTCACTCCTCTCTGCAAGCCAACGGTAATTGTCATCTATGATAGATCGCAGGGGACAAAGTGATAAGCAGTGAGTGATGCATGCTAGAACAATCCAGAGAACAGAGGCAAATCATGGAATAGAGAGGGCGTGAAACGAGAGGCTTATTTGGGGCCTGGCGTCAGCATACCGCTTCTCCAACACAGCTAAAGCGCTCATTGAAAACCTCGCAAAATTCCAAAAATTACAGTACGGCGCACAGTGTTGTACTCTTTTCGCTCTACCTCTTCTTTCTCTGTCACACCTTGCAAGACCGCTCTCGAATCGCTGTAAGTGACGACACAAAGTGATAATCAGCGCTGACAAGTTCATAGATCGAATCGCGCATTAATCATGGATACGTGACAATTACTAATAATAAATAAAAAGATACTGATAATAAGCTTCCTGTCAAGTGACGGAAGTATGACGGCATAATGACAAAATGCAAAGGCGCTCAACACAACAGAATTATAAATATGAAAGTCAATCGACGCTGTCTTTCCCCTTCGCGATAGGAATGACCAAACTACAAGAGCAATCACCTTCAAGTGTGATCTTTGTCTAGACGACATAGATCAAAATAAAGACGCGAGTGCAGAGAACAAAAGAAATATTTTCCAGTCCCCCTCTATTCCCTGTAGACGCAGAACAGGCGGGTAGCCAGAGGGTACAACCCTCATATTCCCGACTAGACTATCTCCAACTAGACATAACAGGGGGCGTGGCTCATAGTATTTTAAAGTCACATGCCGTGACCCTGGACCCCAAACACCAAGCCCCCAAGACCAAGCTCGTGCAGGTATCTCGCATGTGTGCTGTAGGCCTCGACAACCACTATTCAAGTAAACAAAGCACACTGAAAAGCCCTTAAAAAGTGAATAGTTTAGGCTTTATCATCATCATCATCAAATTCATATACAATAGAGCGAGTGTGGATTTCTGATCGGAGACGAATTGATGGGGGAAAAGTGGTAGGGGACACGAAAATCGAAAATATAGAGAGGGTAAAACAAAGCACGACCGCTACCGATGAAATACGAGAATGAGAATGAGTAAGCATATGAGAATATAGGTTTGATGTGCCTGTGCAAACACGTTCACTTCTATAATATACGACGATGTGAGGGGACAGTAAACAACAGCGAACAAAGGGAAGTAAAAAATTAAAGGAAATAACTAACTACCAGACATAATAACTTAAACTAGGGATACTGTAATCTTCTGCAAAATCAATCAATACGGACCACACGTGTATTACATACGATAGACAGAAATATAGATAGATAGTACGATGGGATAGGATACCGTAACCAAGAGAGACTAACTGAGAGACCGAAGGGGGTAGGACGTAAAAGGGGCGGGGCTTTGGCAATCCCTAAACCGACAAGCTAACCCCACTCACAAATAAGAGTTGCATGTTACCAATAGCAATTATTACTTTTAATGTAATAAAAAAAGATAGTCAACAGTGCCAGTTTCCAGCTATTACGGACAAACAAACATACAAACGAACAGAATATAAAAGAGAAAAAAACAGTAGAGAGGAAACGAAACGACAGATCCATTACAATTACTAGTAGTACCGGCTCACCACCACCCTCACGCAAAACATAAATACATACAACCAACTAGTAGGAGAGAAGGAAGGGACAATAGAATAGAATAGAAAAAGAGTGGTGACATCAGGAAAAGATGATGGGAAACATACATCAGGCGGTCGTGAAACCGGTTGGTTACGGTACGCGGTCAAACAAAGATCAAAGATCAAAGATTACGGAAGCTAAACAAAGATCAAAGGCCAGTTGAGGATTACAGTATTTGCACAAAGTTCAAAGATCAAAGCTCATATCTCCATCTTGCGTCCCTCGAGCGACACACCAATGGCTCGCCGTGCCTTGAAGGCCTTATTGCGCTCGTTGAACTCCCTCTGCGCCTTGTCCAGTCGGTTGTTGGCCTTGCTCTTGCGCTCGCCCTTAAAGGCGCCCTCGACCGACGAGGCAGGTCGCACCACGTAGTCTTTGGACGAGATCTTGGGGACACGCGCCCGACCGATGAAGCCCTTCATGCCGGGCTGGAGGTCGTCCTGGAGCGAGTGCATGTGGGAAGAGGAGGAGGGACCGCCCTCGTCAGAACTGAAAAAAAACAACTCTCTTTTATGGGGTTTTATTGATTATTTTTAACTGTGGCCGTATGCAAGAACCGTTTTCCCGGAAAATGTGACGTCATTAGCGTAGGCAGAGGCGTTTTCCAAAAATCCTCCGCCTACGCTAATGACGTCACATTTTCCCGGAAAACGGTTTTCCGTTGTTGTTGCATACGACCACTGATTATTTTTGTTGTCTATAATATGTTACCAAATTTCGAAGCCATTGCGTAATAATATAATACTCCAACCCAAGCACAGCTAATCACTTGCAACCCTTGACCAATGCACAATGACTAAATAGCACAATGTCCGCTTCATCGCTTAATATAGCGTGTCAAATTTTCAGCCATTATGGCATCCATGTCTACAGCAAATGTAACAATATGCAGAGCAGGGCAATAAAGAAAGAAGATATCCCACATTTCCATGCATATTATTTTGCTACTTGCACTTTCCATACCAGCGATATAGAGAGATAAGGTCGGAAATATGAAATCAGAGACCGTGATTAACGGGTTACGAGTGACGTACCATGGAACAGATAACAAATATAATGAAATATGCTGGTAGATTGGGTGAGACAGAGAGAAAGAGGTAGATTAAATATATGAAGTTGAGAGAGAAAAAATAGATGTAAAACGAGGAATTGATCTTCGAAACACCATCAATTCACATAATTGCTACTCGCTTGTTTCGTGTTTCAGCACCTCAATAAACGCAAACATTTGTGAAAAATAATGCTAGATCCCACTTTGAAAAATATCACACGATTGATAAAATTTTTCATGATTTTTATCCACGACGCAACGCCACAAACGCTATCAATGAGGTAAGAGTTACGTCAAGTCCCACAAAGACTGGGGAACCCCTTCTTCTCTTTTCTTTCCCATAACTCCATTTTCTCCCCATACCCCATACTCATTATCAATATTTCATCGTCCAAGAGCCGGTTGATATCAGAATACCCCAGTACCCTAACGCCCCCACTCTGCTCATTGTCAACATATCAAGTTGCACAAGGAGGGTGCTAGTAGGAAGCCCACCATCACCAATCTATGTCAGCACATCCTCTAGCAAGCAAGCATCAGGCCAACAGCAACAAAACAATTGCCTCACATCTATAATTTATTGGAAGACATACATCAAGTGAATTTCAGGGCAAAAGGGTTTAAAGGGCGAGAGCATGTGGAGAAACGCAGAGAGCCAAACCAATTTCGGAGTGTGTCACGTGCCAGCCCTAGACATAGGCACACACAAACATACAAGTTAACGCAAACTGGTAGACTGAATTATCCCGGAAGCAATCGAAGGGCACCAACATTTCTGCATGTACTATTTCATTCTCACGTTAAATTTATTTAAGTGGGCGGAGCTTATCAAAACTCTCGAAATAAGTGAAAGCTCAAAATAGCCTCAGGCAGTGAGCGAGTGAGGAGACTGGGAAAGCTCCCACGAATGTGCAAATTATAGCAGAACATGGTGGAAATATAATAATAATAATAAATTTATGAATATGAATATGAAGGGATCGTCTGAATAAGGGGAATGACGTCACGACGTCTGGACGTCTACGTGCTCTGCTCGGGGGAATAAGAGGGGGGGGGGGATTCCGGGAAAATGCATGTCCAAATCAGGCATGGCAGAGGACAACTGTCATGTGCAGTCACTCATTGCGATATGGCTTCGAACGGTATGAGATAGGGAGCGACTATATTCATACTAAAGGCAATTGTTCCAAGAACGCGAAACTAGACTAAGAATAGAGATTAAAGGAATATATCGAGCTAATTTTTCTCTCCGCTCTGGCAACACTCTCTCACAGACAAAGAAAGCGAGAGAGCATAGTCAGCCCAAAGAGTTTCAAATTAGCTCGGGGCGTGCATTCAACTAAAAAAAAGTGTAAGAGAAGAGCGTAGATAAAGTGTAGCGGGGAAAAGCGAACATTAACATTTACTACGATGGGGTGAGAGAGAGATGGGAATCAAAGTAAATGTGGAATTAGAGAGAAAAAACACAAAGGAGCGATTCAGAACATTTTTTGATCAGTTCAACCCGGCACTTGCGCGTCTCAAGTACCATTAAGATAATGGACAACGGTTCTATCAAATTGATAAACACGGCAGTATATGGTATCAATAACGAAGTATCATACATTTTCGGTACCCTCGCCGTCTATTTTTATATAGTGGGTCAATTCTCGAAATAGGGTGGGTTCATACATAAAATTCGTTATTTTCGCTTAAAAATCGTCATTTTTAGCTTCCTTTTTTATCAAGTGGCCTAAAATGGGCCTTATATAGTGGGCCAATCCTCGCACTGCGAGGCTATGGCAATGTATGACGAAGTATTGAAAAAAAAGTAATAATCATATAATACGAATGACGAGAAAGATCAACTCATCTTCATCTTCTCCAATTTCCGTTATATTTATCCAAACTAAAGCTCTCTCGGCTTTCACCATAGATCGCAGCTACACATCAACAGAACCATATATTATTAAACATAGAGAGGGGGTGAGAAAGGAGGGGACCTAAGCTTGATCTATTCAGACAGCAACACAATTATTATTATTATTATTATTATTATTAAATCCTACTATTAAACCACAACAAACTCGCCAACTACAATGAGCTTTGAATGGGATGGCGGGAGGGGAGGGAACACAGATTCCCGCTAAATACCAGAATGTCCAGAACTCTTCTACAGGCTACAAACCGAAAGCTACAAACTAGCGCCGTAGTACATGCACAACACAATATAGAGGGAGAGAGAGAGAGAAGGAGAGAGATAGAGATGGACTGAGGGACAAATGAAACCCGTTCCGTTAAAGTACCAGAATATATCGAAAACTTCCATTACTCACACACATTCTATAAACCATAGCGACCTATATCAACTAGGTCTTGTTCTGTCTAAGACCCGATGGAGGGAATGGGTTGATTGGCCTATACTCTATTACTATTTCTATACAATTTCAGTAATGTGTTAGAGAGAGAGGGCATGGACTCGATTGGAGGAGAGAGTGATCTCTGTCCGAATGAAGCAGAAGGAGAAGAGAAAAGGAGAGTACGAAAATGGAGAAGCGAGGCTTTCCCCATTTCTCCCTTTCTCTCTCTCTCTATCTATTTCTCTCTTTTCCTCGTATTTTTGATAGAGTAGCAAGTATGGTGAGAGAGGGTAGAGGAAGAAGAGAGAAGAGAGAGGGGAGGGGAGAGGGGAGGAGAGAGGGAGAGAGAGCGAGAGTGTCAGAGAGGTAGAGAGAGAAAAAGTATAGCTGAACGACACCTACATAACGTCTGCCTTCTATGAAATTCTATGAAATACTCGCTGACAACAGCCATTGCCAAGTTCAGTAACTAAAGTAGAAGTGGACTAGAGAAAGTGGTGAAGCAGATTTTTGAATTTGATTTTTTACGCTTTCGAAATTTTTTTTAAAATTTATAAAATTTAAATAACATTTAAAAAATTCCAGCGCTGTTGCGCATAATAATAATAACAATAATTGTATCATCTTCGAAACACCATCAGTCAAATTCATCTAACTGCTACCCGCTTGTTTCATGCTTCAACAGGGTAACAAACTCGAACATTCGTAAATGCGCTGGTTAACTCGCAACAGTGCTTCACGTCATTCGCAAAACAATCACGGATATATTTCGAAGAAGAGGAAGAAGCAATGGGTCAGATGATGAAAGAAAAGGAAATGCAAATGCACAATAGAAGAACAAGGGAGAACAATAAGAGAGAGATAGAGATAATAGACATGAATATGATGCTGAATGTGAGAGAGCAAGAGGGAAGGATCGAGATTGGAAAGACGATGGATAAGGTGAGCAAACATACAAACAAGCAGGGACCCATAGCATCATAAAAAAGCATAAGCCGAGATCAAATTATCACAAATAAATTGAATATACAACCACTAAGGGATTACTATAGAATAATCAACCATTGTGATTGAGCTAACACATTTTTCCGAAAGAAAAAAACTATGCAAAAGTGTAGCGATCATGCATTTAAAAGAATCTACATGGCAAGCACAGATTTCAACCGAAGATTAAGATATTATTCCTTACGTCTCCTTTGGTATACGGCATGCTACCGTATAACAAAAATGGGGGGGGGGGCGTAAGTCATTGCCATAAAAGCTACTGCAATTATAGAGATGCTGATAATGGCGCGGGACACATCTAGCAGTCTGTCAGGGACAGGAAAAGCGCCGATGTCTATGCCTTATACTTAGAAAATGGATGAGAAAGGGAACGCAAGTGAGGAAGAAAGGACAAAAAGAAATGAATACAGGAAGAGTGTGTTCGACTTGTACTAGTATTGCCTAGGCATGTCATATATCATCGAATGAAATCACCACTATACATCACAAGTTTTGTCATAGAAACCACTCATCTAAATTCCTCCTAAATACAATGAAGAGAGAAAATAGTTAGAAATTAAAAAAAGATATATATATATATATATATATCATTTTGATGTATGATAAATTTTAAAAATAATTTAAATAATCGCCTGTATAAGATTAGCCCCACCCACCGAATCCTCCCTTTTCATCCCATCGCCTAACCAGAATCCACCAGGTTCATTCAGCCATCAACATCTCCCACTATCCCAACTAGTATAATCCGATTTTTACAGTTTTTATTAAAAATAATCGATATTTAATCGCCTCTGCTCACCTCAATCGACGCTTCTTTGCCTCGGGCATGTGGTGTAGATCACGCTGCATGCGATCCTCACGAGACATCGATCGATAATCCGTATCCAACTAGAAATAATTATAAAATCATACATTGGATTTATCAGGAAGTACTACTGCCCATCTATATCGGCACTCCTTCATGCACATCGTGCAACCCGAAACCACCAGCTTTCCGCAGCCACAGTTAAATCTAGCATGCGAATGCTATCCTCCCTAGATCAAAGTGACAATTCTTTGTCCCGTTTCGACTTAATAATAATAATCAATAAATACATAATTCAATCAGCCATCACGCATTATTATTATTATTATTATTATTATTATTCCTCTACAAACCTGGAAGATGGGTCTAGCCCACTCCGAGATGAGCTTGTGCGCCAGTTTCTTGTTCTCCTTCGTCTCTCGGGGATGCTTGAACAGCAGCATGACCGCCTTGCCGAGACCCGATTGCTTGAGGACACCCTGGGAAGAATCAAGAAGATTACGATACACTACAATCATACATTTTCGTATAATATAGTGGGTCTATCGAGAAACGAAACCTTATTATATTAATGATCAAAATATCAAGATTCATCATATGGTAAAATGTCAAATAGTATCAAGTGATTATTAATTATTATAACTATGTCAATATATATTTACTTGATCAAGCCTCGAGAACGACTGCAGTATCCTCAGTAGTTCTGATCTAATCTCCAGCGCCGGGAGGGACTTGTCAGGGAGGGGCGCGAGCCATTCCGAGATCGCCGACATCATGCCACCCTCGATCATCGTCTCCACCAGGTCTGCCTGAATCAGGGGAGGAGGAATGACATAATAATATGATGATATGACATATCAATATCATGTCATGACATATCAATATCCAATGACAATGACAAATAGAACATAGGGATTATGGTAGAATTGGCGATTGATTCATTAAAGTATCGATCGATTAAATTACTGGATGCAAAATAAGGGAAATGTTCTTGTACAAATTCAATTCAGACACGTGATGATACGGAGACAAAACAATATCTTCACCAAAAATCAATATTTAAACTACAGTTCACCTTGAGCAACTGTGTCTTCACAACGGGCAGCATCTTTCGCTTGCGCGTCGCCGGCTGTCTCTCCATGTTCGAGTGGCGATCGTCCTGAACGGAAAGAATGTATACGATAGTAGGGCAGTCGATTATCGATCGATTAATCAATACTCACACTCGCAGCCTTCTTCATCGCATTCACAATCTGCTCGATCGTGCCGTCATCGTCATTGATAATGTCGATTCCTGAATAAATCAATATTATTTATTTAACAAATAATTATTTATCAATATTTTCGATAGAGTCGCAACAACAAGACCACGGTATAGGAATCCATGATCGCTGGCAAACGATTTTCCATCGTTCATGGATACGGCTTCTGACAGCCAGAGTCGCATGTCAGCCTTTTATGCACAATTTCCGTACACTAATGTGCGCACAAACGTATAAAGCAGCATAAAACTTTTGATATTTAAAAAAGTAACATATTTGTTTGTATGTGTACAACTGGCATGCCTACCTCCATCCTTCTTCCTTCTCCTCTTCTTCTTCTCTGCCTTCTTTGCTCTCAACATCACATCAAAGTCCCACTCACGACGACTGCAAATATTTGTTTTAGTTAATTAATTTACTATCATTATTCAAATTATTATCCATCAAAATTCGACAAAAATCATGTATTTTCGCAGGAAAAAAATCTCATAACTAGGACGAAAACTATTAAGAATCATGATAAATTGTGTTAAAATATATTAATAATTAAAATTATTATTATTATTACTACTAATACTACTATTATTACGTCAAAACGAGACAAAGTATTGTGGCATGGTTGATAGACAGAAAACTGGTGATTTTGGGTTGCGCGATATGCTTGAAGGAGGGGCTAATCTAGACGAATCGATGAGTTGTGATCATTGCCCCAGGCCTACAATGCATAAATTAGTCATTATTTCTAGTTGGACACGGGATATCGATCGATTATCATTATTATTATTATAGTAGTATTATTATTATATCATCATCATTATTATTATGATTATTATTATTATAATTATTAAACCCCTCACTCATCATCATCCGATCTCCTTCCTCCTCCTCTCATATCATCATCATCATCATCTCTTCGTCTCCTCTCTCCATCCTCTCCCTCTCCCTCCTCATCTCCTCCGCCCTTCTCCTCGTCAGACTCATCACCGAATATGTTCGCCATGAGGTTGTCAACCTCAAATGTATCGATTATGGATTTTTTTTGAAATATTGATTATTCATCCGAACTATTGAATCATGTGATTCTCAGGTACACTAATCAGATCGATCGAGATGATAATATCAAGTGATTAGCCCAAAGTTACCGTAATCAACTACCGTACCTGTTGTTCGTCTCCTTCGCCCTCTGGATCTTCATCATCATCTCCAGTCTTCTCTCGTACCTTCTTCTCTCCTCCCTCTTCATCCGAATCATCATCAGAATCGACGACTCGCTGAATAACACAATGGATAAATGATAGGAGTGCATGTCATCATACATTTTCATAGCCTCGCAGTGCAAGGATTGACCCACTATATAAGGCCCATTTTAGGCCACTTGATAAAAAATAAAGCTAAAAATGACGATTTTTAAGCGAAAATAATGAATTTTGTAAATCAACCCACCCTATTTTGAGAATTGACCCACTATATAAAAATAGACGGCGAGGGTACCGAAAATGTATGCATGTCATTCATTTATTGTTTAATTGCACCTTAACCTATTTATGATGAATAAAGTGTTATTGTTATTACAGGTCTACGCTGTATATTTTCAACAAAAATCCCAAAATGCGGGCAGGCTATGATCGAGATTCATCGAGAGGTTAACTACCATATTCACAAGTTATATCCTCAGGATTATGAGAACCCTTTTGCTTCACCCTGGTCATATGATACGTATTAGTATTATTATTATTATTAACTATCATGAGATCCCCTCACCTTTCTACTCTTCTTCTCTCCATCATCATCACCCTCATCTCCACTACCCTCATTCCTCTCCACTCTTGTCTCTCCATCTCCTCTATCTTCATCTTCATCATCCGAATCCATGATCACCCTCTTCTTCTTCGATGGAGATTCTTGTGAATCCTGAAGAGTGAAATTTAAAAAAAATAATAATAAAAATAAAATAATTAAGGCACTATCCCTATCCGCTCTAGCCAAAAACTCTGACCTTAAGCATGGCGAGAGCGGAAATTCATATAGAAACTATATGAGAAAATATTACCCCTCGCCGCAACATAATTCACACTATTCATTTATTACTTGTTGTCACATTTATTCAAGGTGTGATAAATAAATAAATACCTCATCGTGGTCAGCATGGGTGCCATCGGGCGTTCGTGGAGCTGAATTTATTCAAATCAAGGCAATTTCAATGATAAAATAAGTTTCGTATCGTAGAATTTGATGGGCTATAGAGCATCTAAGCATCTATTGCTATAAAGCATGCAGAAATATAAAATCTAATAAAGTAAATAATAAATATAAATTAAGGTTTAAACCTTGTTCCTCGTCGTTATCCTGATTGGATCGCTCACTGTTCTGGGTGTTCTCTTCGTCGAATTCTTCACCACCTCACAAAAATTAACGTTACTTTCTATATTTTAAGTAAATTAAAACTAAATTATAATTATTTTAAATCGATGATATAAGAAAGGACACGGATATAAAAACACAATTTAGCAATGGGCAGATTTCGCATTCTAGAACCTAATTGCCGAAACTGTGATTTTGGCTTGATCATTCTATTAGTAAATTTACATGTTTGTTATGATCTATTTCTATTCAAATCTAAAACTTTCGCCATAAATTCACCTTCTGATTTGGTATGAATATTTGACTTTACTTCTCCGCCAGACTCATAGCCTTCTTGTTCATTGTGTTCCGCATCTTGACTAGCATCCTAAATCAAGTATATTAATAATTTAATAAATTAAAAGGGTAATTAATGGATATCAAGTATCTTATATTAAAATTAATGATTGTTGGGAATACGGAAAAACATAAATTCCCGTAATTAATTTTGTATTTACCTATTAATATTATTTATTATTATTATATTTACCTGATCCTCGTCCCCATAAGAATCGTTATGTTCAGGTTCGCCAGCTACAACTCCCTCATCGTTGTCTGTAAAACAGCGAAGTTAATAGGATCTCTCAGAGTTGCTACCTTGGAGCTTATTGAGCTCCATCAAACGATTGACCGGAGGTCAACGGCACACCCCGAGCTAATTTGCCTTTCCGCTCATCAAAGCAGCACTCTCTCGTAAACAAAGAAAGCGAGAGAGCATTACGAGAGCGGAGAGTTTCAAATTAGCTCGGGTGTGCTTTTAAATCGAGTGATGTGGAAGTTCTCTCAGTCTATTGAAAAGAACTATGTCAATCGATAGAAAAGCGATGAAAAACGTCCAATGACGCATTCGCAGACAACGCGCTCATTACCTCCATAGATATCGTTATCTTCAGATCCGGGTGACTGTGGACCTCCGTCACCTCCGTCATCGTGCTCTTCGCCTTCGATAGGCGATACTGGACGATCTTCGTCGTCCGACATCTAAGAAACAACAAAGTTTAAATAATTTCTCGAAGAAATACACAATTTTTCTTAATAAATTGACAAGCGGTGCATTTTATGTTATCCACAACGGACAACACGATATCGCGAACCGTTCTATAAGTAAATATAGAACGATCGCCATGAATTAAGCTTAATAAATTAAAAATTAATGAAAATGAGAACCGCGACGCGGCAGACCTACGCATTTGGAAATAGCTACAGTATTTTTGGCATTGTAGCAACCGTTGGGTCAGATTTATAATTTTTATCATAATTTTCTGACAAATATTTTTAATGGAACTTTAAAAATGCAACTGACAAATTTGTGTGAGAAATTACTCCATTAAGTTAATCAAAAAATGTTTTCTCACTTGATCTATGCTCTGGCTTAAAATTCAATAAAGATTCTATTATCCGCATCAGCAACTTCAAAATCCTATCATCTACATCAGTAAATCCAATCACCTGCACGAACTACCACATTATTCTTACTTTGAATGGCTCACTAAGCAGACTCTCTTTTTCAATGCTCTCTCTCGCTTCTTTCAAAGAAAAATGGCTTTATTAGACAATGCAACCGTCGTAGGTTGTTCAAAACCAAATCTTCGATGACTTCAGAATCACGCCATCTTTAAAGACGTATAGCGAGCTAATTTGAAGCTCACAGAGTTAATTTAAAACTCTCCGAGGAAATTCGAAACTCTCCGCTCCTTCAACGCACTCTCGCTTTCTTTGTCTGCGAGAGAGTGTTGCCTGAGCGGCGAGTTTCAAATTATCCCGAGGCGTTCCTTTAATCACCTCTCTAACAATTATCATCAATTTTATCATCAATGTGTTCCCTTATCGACATGGTCCTTCTCCTCTTGACTATACATACAAATACTATTTGTCTACTCTGCCTACGATCGAAGGAACCAACCAACGAAAGGTCACCACTATCTTCTCGTTGCTTTGACTCATTTCTTCCCTTTGGTCTCTCGTTCCAGTCATGTCCTTTTATCGGCTGGCCAGCTTGTACACTTTCAGCCATCTGAACATCTTTTACGCGCCTCATGTGCTGTTTTACGCGTCTACTGTGCTGTTGAAAGATTACGAAAAGAAGAGAAAAGAGGCGAGAGAGTGTGTAAAACGAATAGAGTTATATCTGCTTTTCATCACGCTTTGAACTAGACGAAATCTTTGGTAAAATGAATTTTGCAATCATGAATAGTAATAATCAATAATCAATAATTTATCAATTAGCTGATCTTTCGTCCGTTCCAGCATTGCTTGCTTATACTGAACAACTCTTATCACCAATGTCACTGATAAAAAAGTGTCCATTCTCCTCATCTATTTAACCGCCTATATGTATTATACATCAAACGCTCACCCGAGCTCATTTGAAACTCTCCGCTCTGGCCGCACTCTCTCGATTTCTTTGTCTACGAGAGAGTGCTGGAGAGCAAAATTAGCTCGGCCTTTAATAATGCAATTACGCATTTTGTTATGTTTCACGGGCATGGAATAGTGAGGAGATTTTTCTCAATAACGTTTGTCTCCATTTGCGATATGAAAATAAACTATTATAAAATAATGCCTAAGTTGTTCATTCTAGCAATCCCTCTCATATCATGTACTATTTTTCTCTTTTCTGTCATCCGTGAAGAATCCGTCAATAAATTCAAATCATTGATTATTGATTCGTCATAATATTCTCGATTATTTATTAGAATTTATTTACTTCTTGATTATTCTTGATTATTTCTTGATTATTGACTCCAAACCCCATATAATATCCTTTGAGAATGAGGCTGGTTCTTCTTCTGCTTGGACTCGTCCCACTATCACTATCCACCATCGTATCCACATCATTCGGTGACATCGAAGGTTTCGAACATCTCACCGAAAAGGGTATTCCTACTCACGTATTCCTGGGAGTACGGTATGGACAATCGCCCGATATTCATAATCGATTCAAGGTTAGTCGATTATTGATTTTCATAATCGATTCAAAGTTAGGGGATTATTGATTTTCATAATCGATTCAAGGTTACGCGATTATTGATTGATTGTTAGTTATTATTTTAAAAAAGATGAATTGAAAATATGAAACCCATTGATTTGTGAAGGACCCATGTCATGACAGTTGGGTCCCCCATATAGACCGCTCATAGGAGGGAGATCACGCCAGATTGATCTCCCCTCATTATCCTTCTTCCATCGTCATTCCTCATGACCCATTCTTCTATACAAAGTTTGCATAGGGGATTACAAATTCAAACCCCTCCTGTTATGATAAAGTTAGTCTCGATTGAGCTTATCGTCTAGTTTTCCTTGTTACACTACAACTTTGACCCACCGCACCAATGTCGAACGTGATAGAGCATTGTATTCAAAAACTGTGTCAGATCAATCGGTCGCTTTTTCTAGCAAACAAACAGTTTGTAACCAAATTCTATCTTAAAATCTTGAAAACACTTTATAATAATATCTTTATGTGGGTTTCAGGTAAGCATAAGAATGAAATACATAGAGTATAAATTAGGGACACATAAAATACAATACCACAACGAGATAGTAAGGTTGAATTAACAATACTTTGTATTTATAATTATCAACACTTTGTATTATTGATTGATTCCAGAAAGCGGATCTCGTTGAACCGTGGAAACCCATTCTCCATCATGCCAAATCATTCAAGGTTGGTTCTATTCCAATTATGTGGTGTCAAAAATTTATGAAAAAGACGAGAGAGCGTGCTAAACGAGGAGAGTTTTCTCTGCTCTTCTTTTCTGTTCACAATTTTTGAACAAACCTTTAGATTTTAACATCGATCTTGATGTATCTGAAGTTGTTCGCTCTGGCCAAAACCTCTATCTGATCAATAAAGTGAGAGAGTATGAGCGAGAGCGGAAACGAATGCTGTGTTTGTATCAGCTTGAGGATCTGTGGATCTACAATATCGTATTTTCCAATTTGTATTAATATATTCAGGCGGCCTGTATTCCCTACCACGAGAAGGCACTGAGCGAGGACAATTTCTCTGAAGATTGCCTCTTCCTCAATATCATCACTCCAACAATTACGGTAGATAGCTTCGTAGCTTTTTTGTATGTCTTTTAGTAGTTAAAGGCAAATTTTACTCTCCGTTCTGGCAACACTTCATAGACAGAGAAAGCGAGAGAGTGTTGCCAGAGCGGAGAGTTTCAAATTGCTTTAAAAAGGGGCAAGAAATATTATGCAAGTGAGCTTGTTCTCGTCACTTTTGAACAAAGAGTTTGCTGCACGAAACTAATTTTCCATAAACAATTATCGATTGATTTCAGGGTAGTGATCTACCCGTCTGGGTGTTCATCCACGGTGGAGGCTACGAAGTCGGGTCTGCGAGAGATTACGGGTACGATAAGCCCTGATTACGGTAGAAAATTAATCGATACTTTGTCAGATACAAAAAGCTGGCGGAGACCTTGGCTGCAGAGGGAATCGTTGTGGTGACGATTCAATATCGATTGGGACCCTTCGGTAAGTGTGGATACTATATTCTATAGTTCAATAATTCACAACTTTTTAGAAATCGAAAAGTTTCTTCAAAGACTTCAAATTTGAATTCTTTCAAATTCAAAATTTCGGATTCTTTGCATTGAACTAAGCAGCTATGATAAAATCACTGTTTAAAAAAAATAAAAATTTCAAAATGTTCGCTGTCTCAGGCTTCTTCTCCCTGGGTGACTCCATCTCACCGGGCAATATGGGACTTTGGGATCAGACACTCGCCCTGCACTTCCTTCATGAGGTTATTATCTACCATTTTTTTAAATTTCTAATAAATCAATAAATCAATTCATTGATTTTGTAAGTTTAAAAATTCAGGTTCTTCCCTCGTTTGGTGGTGACGTCAACAGGATCACTATTGCTGGTCATTCTGCTGGGGCAGCATCCGCATCTGCACTACAATTCTCACCACATTCTAACTGTTTGTCGTTCTATATAGAATTTTTTGTCTTTTTTTCGAGAACACAAATAAATTACTCGTTGATATTCCTTTAAATGCTATTAATCCCTTTTGCAGCCATGTTCCAACAAGCTTATCTCATGTCTGGCAGTTCTCTCACAGAGTTCGCATTATCTGATTCCGTTGTCGATGAGAGCAAGTCAGTATTGAAAAATTATTTCTTTGAAAATTTCAAAATTATTTACAATCTTTCTACAACACTTTAGTTTTCCATTTTATGTTAAATTTTAGAGACAATAATGATCCGAATTTATGTTTTTGCAATTTGAGAAAGCTCGCTAAAGTACTTGGATGTCTTCACGAAGACAACTCAGACAAGACGATATCATGTCTTCAAGAGAAAACACCTCTGGAAATCCTCGAGGCTGTCGATAAGATTGTATGTTTCTAACTTTTGAAATTCATATTAATCGAATTGGTTATGCGGTGTTACATTTGCCTTACGTCCCTCAGCCGTAACGATGGAGACGTCCACTTAAACTCTGCAGAAAGCAAAGGATTTTGGCATAACTATAATTTAATAGTCTTATTCAATATGTGTTCTGGTCCGGTGTTCTAGAGCATTTATGCCAAAGTACCATTCACAGTATTCTGGTTCAAGCCATTTTGTTTCCATAGCCAGACAAGCGAAAGACGATTGCATTTGAGAGAGTTTCTATGTTGAGCGGTCGTTTTGGCTTTCACAGTCTATAGAACATTGTGCATTCCACATTGGCATTCTGCAGAGTTTACGTGGACGTCTCCGTCGTTACGGCGGAGAAACGTAAGGCAAATGTGGCACCGTATTATCATTTCAGAGAAACGAACTATGGAATAAATCAAATAATTTAAATATTTTTTATATTTAAATTATTTCATTTCTTTTTAAAAATTTTTTTCAGTGCATATTGCTTGATGTGTTTGCCGAAAACTTGTAAAGGGTATTGATGAGTTTATCAGACAATGAAATGAACATAAAACAACTATGAACGATATGAGTTTATACAGATAGTGGGCGGAGTTTATCATATAATATCATCCAATTGGGTGCTGCGTATGCGCTTTGGAAGCAAGCCACTCCAGAAGCATTGTTCTTGTGGACTCAGCGAGCTTGTAGTCTTGATAGTTCTCGGTGGAGCTACGATAGACACGTTTAGCCTGCCTTAGCCTCTCCTTTAGTCTGTACAAGCGCTCCTGACGAATCCAGGGCTCATATCCAATAGTTGATGTATCCTTCAGAAAGAATTGCAGTGCCTTTGCAGTTGCAAACATCAGATTCTTTAGTTGGCCATGCCTGTCAAGTGCATCATGCACTTCCTTACGAGCCAGTTCAAGACGCTGTCTCAAATCCGCCCCTGATGTTGTAGATTGAGCATCCACCATTGGAAATACAGAATTGAAGGACGATCCACCGCAAATCCTTGTACAGAGTAGAAAAAATTAAGTGTGGAATTAACGATGGAATTCCTCGAAGGTCTATGCAAATGCATATCAATTATGCAAGGGATAGGAGGTCTGAGAAGATTGTGAGCGTGCCCTTTCATCAGAGATATGGACTACTAATCGAATTGCCACAGTTCGAAACCTATTACCAAATTTGTTTAAAAATTCAAAAAGTGTGCCTCTCCCTGCACGAGGTCGTTCACATTTTGATATGAGAGAATGTATGCCTTATCATTTTTTAAAAATAAATGGAATAAAGTAATATGAAAGAAATGCAATAATTTAATTTTTTTATAAGGTGCATATTGCTTGATGTGTATATAAAACAATTGTATCCCGAAAACTTTTAAGGTTAATCACAAGTTTATCAGGCAACGGAATGAACGGTTATGACGATATGGGCCAAAAAAGATATTGGGCTGAGCGTACACTATGCTATAATCCAATTGCGATTTCTGCCACACTTCTCACACTTCTTACATTCCTTCGTACATTGAGAGCACGTGAAAGGCTAGTCTTCGATAGCCTTCATACGAAGCTTGTTGAGAAGTGACTGATCCACGGAGCCATTCCATTCCAGAAGCAGCGCTCTTGTGGACTCAGCGAGTTTGTAGTCTTGATAGTTCTCGCTGGAGCTACGATAGACACGTTTTGCCTCTCTGAGGTGCTTCTTCAGTCGGTAGAAGCAGTCCTTGCGAATCCGGGCTAGATCCGTTCCTTCAAAATCTGATGTAAATCCCAGACAGACATGCAGTGTTTGCGTTGTTGCAACGATTAGATTTATTAGTTGACCATGTCGAAGAAGTGCCTCGTGCAATTGCTTACAAGCCAGTTCAAGACGATGCGGCAAATCCGCGGAGATTACTGTAGATTGAGCATCCGCCATTGGAAGTACAGAATTGAAGGACGATCCACCGCAAATCCTTGTGCCGAGTAGACAAAATGAAGTGTGCAATTAAAGATGTGGGCCCATATGCAAATGCATGATAATATGCAAGTGATAAGTGATATGCTTTCATTGTTTGCGAGAGAGTGTGACCAAACCGGATAGTAGGTACAATTAGCTCGGGCTGCGCCTTTAGCGGCATTGAGAGAGGTTTCGCTCCCTTTAATTCTATCACAAAAAACATTTGAGGTTCATTAAAAAAAAGATTAATGTTACTTTCGCACTCCACTGACCGATTCTGTCAAAATGTATTTTTAAAATAAAATAATTTAAAAAATTTTTTTTTAAAATTTAAAAAAATCATATTTCCTATCAATTTATAGGGTTCAACTCGTCGTCACAACAACATCCTCAAGTTCCATCCACGTCTTGACGGGGATTTCTTCCCATATTCTATTGAGAGATTGGCAAAGTCTGCTACCAAACAGAGGAGTGTCACTGGAGTCACTAATCATGAATCCGCCCTGTTTGGTGAGAAATGATTTGAAAAAGAAATACAAATTTTTAATTTATCGATCCGCTTTACTTCAAACTTGCGCAACATCTTTCAGGTATTTTTTCGTATGTAATTGTAACATCATAGGAGTTACCTTTACACACTTTCTTTCCAGAAAAAAAAGAACTAAAAAACTAGATTAAAATATTTTTTCAGTTCTGTACGAGGAGCTGTCATGGCTATCGGGTCTGTCTATTCCCGCTGCCGATAGGGACACATTCTCTAGAGAGAATCTCATTGATTTCATTGAAACCGTTGTTGTCACCGACCACGTGAGTATAAAATTTTGGGTCAGAGATCAAAGATCAAAGCTCAGTCAAAGATCAAAGATCAAAGTTCAAAATTGCAGGAGCATCACGATGCCGCCCCAGCCTTCCGACGTCATCTCATAGACTTCTACGTAGAGAAAGATGAGAAGAAGGGAGACTCGTCATTCTATCTTCAGCGATTCATTGAGGTAAACAATTTTGTTCAATTCATAAGAATGCTCCTAGAAATAATTAAAATTAATTTTAAAAATCTTTTGCAAAGAATCAACCAGACAGTTGCAGCAATGTAGTTCACGAG
This sequence comes from Parapristionchus giblindavisi, assembly GCA_943737045.1. NCBI lineage: Eukaryota > Metazoa > Nematoda > Chromadorea > Rhabditida > Diplogasteridae > Parapristionchus > Parapristionchus giblindavisi. Next base: position 117,177 of record CALSFV010000077.1, on the reverse strand, counting down.
GAAAGGTCACAAAAAGAAAAAAAAGAGAAACATAGCATTCAAATCGAGGAGAGTTTCTCTCTAGCATAACTTCGGGGAGAAATCTATTGATTGTCTTGATTATCGATCTATTGATTATCCACTCATTGATCTATTGATTGATTAATCTGTTGATGATCATTCCAGCTCGCCTCCGACCTTCAATTCCTGATTCCTCTCTACCACGAAGTACAAATCAAATTGGCCAACAACTGGCCAACCTGGATGTATGTCATCGAACACGAACATGTTGTTGAACATAGAAAGGATCATCCTGTACAAGGTGAATCATGATATTAAAATAATTAGAACAGACTACGCTTAGTTGGATTCTGCTGAAAATGCCCGACTTGTTTTTATTCATATTATACAGTCGCACAATCGCGCTCCCTAAACGCGGCCCGCCGCGGCACGCTTGATGTCGCCGCGCCTGAAGCGTGCTGAGGTGGACGTTGTTTAGGGAGCGGGACTATAGACATTAGCACTGCATTTGCATTGTATGTTTATTAGGGTAAGGATTGAAAATATCACTTCAGAATCCTCTCGATGGAGAATTTGCAGTAACAAATTGTTACTAGCAATGTAGTTTTGCAAACACTATGTTCTAGATCAATCTATCAATAATCTATTCCTCCGTTCAGGAGCCTACCACGCCGATGAGTTACAGTACTTTGCTGATTTCTCAATTGAGTTAGTGAGTGACGTAGATGAGATCGACAGTGAGAATGAGGCATTCGGAGCCAATTTCGTGAAGAGTATGGTTGCTTTTGTCAAGAATGGGTGAGTGTTTTTTTTGATAAATAATTCCAATCAAGCTGGAAAAAATGGATGAGGCCGATCCGAAATCACCTAGCTTGTTGACTCTGTTAATTCAAATGTCAATTTTAAAATTTGACTTGAAGTTTGATTCAAGTAAAAATTTGACGAAGTGCATCGAAAATATTATGGAATCAACAAATAATCAATTTCAGTGATCCATCGTTCTCTGGTTTCTCGTGGCCTCGAGTGAGCAAGAAGGATCCATTCATTCATGCTGTTATCAAGGCTAATAATTCCATCAGGTACATATTTATATTTCTGAAACTATGTCTTAGAGTCACATCCCGAGCTTACTTGAAGCTCTTCGCTTTGTCAATTTCTCTCGCGTTCTACGAGAGAGTGTGACCAGAGCGGAGAGTTAGATTATCTTGGTTGTGCTTTTAAAATTCAAATCCGCAATTTGTTGTTCTCCGTTTTTTTCTCAATACCCCTGCACAAAGAGGAAGTGAAAGTTTAAAGGGAGAGTGACCTCACTCAATGGTCTGTTCATTGCACACACTATTTCTCTGTTCTCTAACAACGAGAGAGCGTAGAGTGTTGAAGAGACCGTTGAGAGAGATTACGCTCCCTTTAATGAAAGGGGAAATTTTAGTTCCATTTAATTAATTCTATAAACATTTGAGAAAGGAAGCCTTCCGTGCAGATGCCGCTCGTCTCTGGCTCGAGAACATTCCTAAATCCGTCTCTGGAGAGTCACTGAGAAAGAGTAGAATGCCCGGAGCTGAGGCGCACATCGTGCACACTGAGCTCTGAGGATGACCCGGGGAGCTCTCAGAGCTCCCTCTAGCTCGCTGAGATCTGAGAAGCTATGATGCAGAGCTATGATCCTGAGGAGTCGAGCAAACTTTAGATCTGCTCCCCGTGTAAAATTCTCTCATTCATCAAATACGAATCTATTTTACTCTACCACTTATTTATTTTTTCCCAAATACTGTATATAAGTTATGAATTTTATATTCATCCACATACCAAAGGTATCAATAAATAAGGAGATGTAATCAATAATTTGTGAATTTACGTGTGTGTTTTACGATAATATCAACTTATTTTTTTTTATTTCGCAATAAATAGGCACGATCTGTCAAATTGTATTGAATGTTATTGAACTTCTGATAAAATGCTGATTTAAGTTTTTTGAAATTCCTCATTCTTTATTTCCTTCATAACAAATGAGAGAACAGATATGTAATTAGTAGAGGTTGGTGGAGGTCCGTCGCGTTATAAGCGAATCGGATGCAGGGCAGCATGGTAAATAATAAGGAAGTTTTTCGGGATACAATAAATGTTTAGAACAAACTTATATATACTGCATACAGCGGACGATAAGATTTTGTATTTTGTATTGTATTTTTGTAATGTATTTTCCGTTCTATCTGTGTATTGTATTTTGCTCAACATAACAGTATAAGAAATCTAATTTACATCGATTCTCTTCTCTCAATCACTCATTCATTCCCATTGTCCTCACTTCATTCTTTCTTATTTGTCTCATCAAAGGCGGTCGGTAGACTACTCGAGCTCCAATCATGTCAGTATTTATTTCTATTTTTATTAAATAATTAATATAGTCTGTATAAAATATACTTGTGTAATTGCCTTGCTACTGGCTGCTAAACAGAGAAAGAACTATCGATTAACTCCCCAAGTTTTCCTCCCTTCCTTCCTTGCTCTCTCTGATCTACCTACTATCTCACTCTCTCTATAAACGTGGAAACACATTGTGGCAGTGACTGGCTACTCTCGTACCAAATAAACAAATGTATTTTATACGGTCGATAATAAAATATTACAGGCTCATCGCACTGATTGCTGTGGCTGTGGGAATTGCATCGCTTTACTACTTTTTCGGTGAATTTTTTTTGGAAAACCAAACAATACATAATTGTATTTTTGGCACTGATCGTCCATCTAGTTAAAAAGACATTGACCATGAGAAACTCTTCGGCTTTTTCAGTTCTCAAACCGGTAGTCAAACCTGACGAGAAGCCTAGTGTCGCCCCCGTTTCTGTTGCTGTAATTTTTAATCTTTAATCTATGATTTTTGATTTTAACTTTAACCTCTCAGGGGCCCGTTATCAAACCGACAGACAAGCAGAACGAGAAGCCTATTGCTGCCCCGGTTATTGTTGCTGTGATTTTTATTCTTTAATCTTTGATTTTTCTACTTTGATATTTTGACCTTTGACATCTCAGGAGCCCGATACCAAATCGGGAGCTAAACAGAAAGAGAAGCCTAGTGTCGCTCCCGTAGCTGTTGCTGTGATTTTTTAATCTTTGATCTTTGATTTTGATTTTTTTTACTTTGATCTTTGAACTTTCACCTCTCAGGGGTCCGATACCAAGTCGGGAGTCAAGCAGAACGAGAAGCCTATCGATGCCCACGTCCAGACTGCGGTGATCTTTTATCTTTGATCTTTGATCTTTAAACTTATACCTTTGAATCGCTCATCTTGTCCTCTCAGAAAGATATCAGATACAGAGACAACATTAGAAATTTTCAATCAATATTCAATATTCTTACAGGTTACTGTAGCCAAGAGTTCTCGCAGCAAGAGCAGATCTCGTGGTTCCCATACTAAGGTATAATATCGATTTTTTTTAATTTAAAAAAATCAATAAGTAATCTCAGTCTACATCGGATGTCTCGACTGCTAAGTCATTTTCGAAGGTTAGTATTTCGACACTACTTCAGAACACGAAACCAGTCCAAAAGTCTAGTGCGAAAGTGTAGTGTAAAATGCCCCTTTCTTGGTGTTTTTTTTCTTTTTTCATATCCTTTTGGACTTGTCCGGTGTTCCCGTGTTCCGAAGTAGAGCCAGTATTTCTTCATTGAATAAAAAATGAAATTGCGTTTCAGCACTCAAATGGTTCATCAAAGCGCTCGAAGTCTCGTAAGAGCTCTGAGGTTTATTTTTTTTAAATTAAATTAAATTTATTTATCTTACATTGAATAAATTTGTCATCAAGTGACGAGACGATTGAAAGTTTGGTTGAAATGAGAAGATGGTACATACCGGAGAGAGTGATGGAGCACGCTGTATTTTGTTGTTTTTGGTTTTCGTCTTTTGATCTTATGATCTTTGATCTTTGATCTTTTTAATCTCTCTCAGGCAGAAGACGATGTGAAAACAGCTGACGAGATTGCTGACGATGTGAAAACTGCTGACGAGATTCCTGCAGAGGTAAAACAAACAAGAGAATGGTCGCAACTTGTCCTGGCCATATGAGATGGCAATAGCATTACTAGGATCCGCTTTCGATGCTGATTACGAATCCGTTTTCAGAAAGTGCCTAATCGATCTGAGTTTCGAGGAAATCGAAATTTTGATTCGGAAATTCGTGTGATTTCCTGCTCAAACCGTCCGGGAGGGCTGGTGAACATATATAAACTCTCGCACTAGTCTACCTTTCATCACCGGATCTTTCCGATGCAATCCAGATAGTTTATGAGGGAAAATACACGAATTTTCGAATTAACAAGCCAAATTTCAATACTGATTTTCTCGAAACAGTGGTCGATTAGGCATTTTCTGGATACGGATTCGTAATAAGCATCGAAAACTGATTCTAGTCATGCATTTGCCGGCGCATGGCCAGGACAAGTTTGACGCATTAAATATCATTTAAAAAAATTTTAAAAAGAAAAAAAAACTAAATATCTCTCTTTTTTTCTTCGCACGTATTATCTTTCAGGACAGTCAACTAAACGCCGAAGTAGATGCCGTTGGAGTTGTAAGTTCTAGATTAGCATACTCTAGACTAGCGTGCTGGCACATTTTACCGATACATTTCAGCCACTGCACGTTATCGCCATCCAGGCGATGCAGGAGCGCGAACGTCTTAACAAGCTCAAACCCTATGAGCCGTGAGTTGATCTTTGAACTTTGTTCTTTAATCTTTGATCTTTGATCTTTGATCTTTTCCAGTCCCGCGGAAAACGTGGACATTGAGCCCTAGGATCGGAGGTCTAATACTAACTATAAATGAAGATGCGATCTCGTTGTGTTGTTGTCTTCAGAATAAAATAATTTGTGTAAACAATTTGTTTATCCTGTCAGCAGGTCATATCCAGAGGGGGGTTGGGTCAAAACAGATGGTATCTTCTTTTTCACAACATCTATCCTTTTGTCTCTGAAGAGAATTCATCTCCATTCAAAAATAACGTTCGCATATGAAGCTTGATTTATATATCAATCGAATCAAAAATCCACGAAAACTTTACGTTGTTCGTCCAAAAAGAAAAAAAAACCACAAAAATAAACGTTCTAGACTTGTAGCAATCCATCTGCCAATGAATAACCTTCTGTCTGTATTAAAAATGAAAACGAAGTGAATGACGATCATATTTCTGGCCACAACAACCTAATGAATAAGATATAATATACAAGTAAAATCGTACATGTACATTAGATTTAAAATTGTGAAATGTATAAATAAATAAATCAATAATAGTCCTTTATGTTAACATCAATAATAGTCTAGATAATCTACTAGTGGGACCACTGATCAAGTATGGAGATCCCTTTCACCCCCACCCCCGCCCCGAGTCACCTTTCATTTATTTCTTTCTTCTAGATAGCGAAGTCATTATCATCACCTATTTATTTTTGTTCATATCATTTTCATGTGTCGTTGCATGCGTGTGCATGTAGATAAAATATAAATATATAATATATATTATAATATAATCTATATAATTTATGTTAACAACAACGTTGTTTCGGGCGTAGACCCTGCAGAGAATTGTTTCTCAATTTCTGTTCTGCTTGAACAACAAAGGTTGTGTGAAACATTTATGTTACAGGTTCAATATGAACCCACAGCCGTAATCAGTACAACATTGTATAGTAACACCGATAGTAATACAAACAACAACAACATAATGATGTGTGAGGGGAATGATACACGGAGATTATGTCTCGGTCTCTTCGTTTTTTCGCTTCATTCTATATATTATTATTGCGAAAAAAAATCATCGGCAGTTAGTATATTTCCTACGTGAAATGAAGGGATTATTTTATATTTTATTTTGTAAACAAAGAAACTTAAGGCCAGAACAAGGATTGCCAAATTAGCTTGGGGTATCCACTTTTAAACGTTCTTTTAACAATGACAGCCGCCTTTTTGGTTAATAAATATTGTAAGCTCTATCTCGAATATCGATTAGTAATTATGCAAAATAGATTAATATACAATGGCAATTAATGAATTGAGGCACTTATGCGAGGGTTATTAATAATAATAACAATGTCGAATACGAAAATACAAAACTGTAACATGCTTACTAACTATTTACAAGGTATTAGTTGACTACATAATATGTAGGTTGGGTTAAGGTTAATATTGAATACGGTACCTAGCGAATACGGAATATACGGTATCTACTGATTACGGTATCGAATCGATCGACTTTTCGCGAAAGACTCCACTACATCCTCGGCAAGGTACAGTAGTTTCCGAGCGATTTGCAGAGATGACGCTTCTCGCTGGTCAGGAGGCAAAGCAGGAGATGAACATCTACAAATATATGATCTTTGATCTTTGGTCTTTTATAATTGATCTTTGGTCTCTGATCTTTGAACTCACTTGAATATCACTGAAAATCGCATGAGCACTACCAATCCTATGGATGGGAAGAGTCTGTGCCATGAAGCGATCATCTGAAATTGATCTTTGATCTTTGGTTTCTAAATGTTTCTCTTTGATCTTTAGTTAACTATTACCTCATCAAGGGTGAAATCAGGCTTGCCCGGGGCCATTTCTATTGTGATTAGATCGTACAATTCCTTGAGAAGTTCTTGCCAGTGATCACGACGATCATCGCCACTAAGGGAACAGCACAGGAGGAAGACCAGATCTTCGGAGGGCGAGCCCACGTGGGTTGACTGAAAATTGGTCGTGGTTATTTATGTGGTTTGAGCTGTGTCTTCATTCGAAGCTGTGCTCCGTGAGAATGGACTTTTTCGCGAGAAACGCAGTGAAGAGTCGATAACGAAAAACGTCAAATCACAAATAGTGAAATACATCTTGATTCCGTTGACGAAATGCAATTTGTATGGGCTATACAAAAATCATGAAAGGAAACGAAATAATATGTCCTTTAGTTATATTTCTTTTCGTAGAGATGATTAATTAATTTATTATAATTGGATGCGCAGGTGTGAATTTTGCAGCTTGATTAGAACGGTTGAAGTTCCCACCTGCCAGTCTACGATAACTTTGAGTGTTCTCGGTCGATCCTTCCCATATGCCCATATCGTATTCGCCTGCCAGATGTCTCCGTGAACCAACACTGACGACATCTCTGCAAATAAACCATCCAAATTACTTTGTAGCGCCCACTTTATCTTTGAATTATAACAGTCATTTTAAAGTGTCACCCCATCCTAATTTGAAATTCTCCGCTTTGGTAATGCTCTCTCGCGATCTTTGTCTACGAGAGAGGGTTGCCAGAGCAGAGAGTAAGATTAGCTAGATGTGACTTTATAGATATCGATTGATTACACACTAAATGAGAGATATTTCATAAAGAACAGTCGCTCTGGCAGTGAAAATGAGGAGAACGGGCACGAGAAGCTAGAACATTATTCACGATAGAAGCGCCACTTATATGAGACCCCAGTACCACAGTATTCTGGCGTGAGCCATTTTTCTTCGAAAGCCAGACAAGCGAGATCTCTCGAGAGAGCGCTAATCCCGAGAGAGTTTCTATGTTGAGCGGTCGTTCTGGCTTATTCGACAGAACACTGTGGTACGCCCAGACAAATCTGTCATTTATTGGCAATAATTCCTCTCCCCAATGATTCTGTGGTTGATAAAGGTCATTGTGTTGTTTGCACAGAAATAATTTGGCATATCCTTGTTTGTTCAGGGTTGTAAAGCGAAATTGAAATTGTTAATGCTTCCATGCATACGAGACTCTGTCTCTATATGCCAATGAGGAAGTGGCTTTGAACAACAACTATTACGTGTCTGGAAGAGTCTCTTAAAGGGAGTGTAACCTCTCTCAATGGTCGCTTCATTGCGCACACTATTTCTCTGTTATCTAACAACGAGAGAGCGTAGAGCGTTGAAGAAACCGTTGACAAAGGTGTGTGAGCCCCTTTAAGTCGTTTTATTCAGAAAATATACAATTTATTTTTTTAAATTCTAATTTATCAGCGATATTTATAGTTTAAAAAATGTTTACAGTAACCATTATGCACCTATTTGTGAAAAAAAGACGTATTGCGAATGATCTATTCTGATAACTTTAAAAAAAATATGAACAACTTTAATCAGTATTTTTCGATTCCGTCTTATCTTTTAAAAATAAAATATTTTAATAATAAAACAAATCGGTACCGTTTAATTCGTGCATGGGCGTACTCAGATCGTAGATCTCATCCATGTTCTCTAACAGAATATTGATTAGTGGAATGAATTCGTCTCCGTACACAGCGGGAATGTCGCTCAGGACTTTACGGGCTACCTGAACAAATAAAAATATATTTTTATAAATTAATTAAAAACTGAACAAATACATTCACTGTAAATATACGGCAATTCAAAATTGACAGTATGATTCCATTGATTCGTTCCAAAAAAGATTAACATTTTTACAATTTTTTCTATAGAAAACTTCCCGCGTTTCCTCTTTGAGCTAAATTTAAATTGTACTTTTGGATTTTGCCTTCTGATTTGTGGCCCTTAAACGCGGAGACCACCCAAACAATTTTCGTGCTTAATCGTGTTTACTAGACTTTAGGCATACTTTGGGAGTGAGCACGCACTGTCCAATCGTCACCCACGGATTCCATTGAAACTCGTCCACTGAGGTTAGATTGTCTTTCACACTCAAACACTGCAGACGAGCGATCGATGGAAGGATCTGGAAAGATCAAAGATCAAAAGTCAAAGATCAATGATTAAAGATTAAAGATCAAAGATCAGAGATTAAAAATTAAAGATTAAGAAACGGCAAAGTCGAAAGTTCAAAGATCAAACCTGCTTGACTTCATCGACCTTGTTGTTCTCGTGACACTCGAAGCTCATTCCTGAATTTGATTATTTACAAAATAATAATATTAAATTAAAGAGTACCTTCAATATACTGCATCATGAGATGACCAACGTCGTCGGAACCGATAATTCTCTGAAAATATGACTAAATTCTCATTAAAATCAACGGGTTCTTCATCATAATCATAATTTAATCAATTCTCACGGAGAGGATGCTTTTCTTCTTGTCCAAGACAGTAACCCTTAAAACCACGGAATCATATCCCCTATTTGCCCCTATGCGAATCCATCGCAATCATCATCAAAACTATTTTTTCTTTATCGCTGTTATTGGTCTCATTTCGTTCATAAACACGTGGATAAACTATATTATATGTTATGCACTCTATCCCCACCCATTAGATGTCGCGTAATCTAATCAAGCAGAATGCACGCAGCCTTGTAGTTTATGACTACATCGTGCGAATAATCGCGGATGGGACAAGATATTGAACAGAGTACTCGAAACGAAAAAAATAGACAATGGAACTTTTTATTGTCCTTTTTCTACCGATATGATGCCGGGTACTAGGGTGGCGAGAATGACTCTTCACTCACCTGTTTTGCCTCCCTCCAACTGGTGAGCAGTCTCTCTAACTGCTCACTCGTTCCCCCTGGCAGCCGTTCGCTGAGGTCACAAGTGAGTTGAAAAAACAGTTCTTTTTCGATTCACTTGGGTTTTCTCTGCTCTGAGTGGTCGAAATGTGCAAATGTGAATATTTTTGGAATCTTCATGTCAGTGGCTATTCAACAAGCATAAAATCGACTGTCAAAGTACACTTTTAAATTTCGTTGATTTCTCATGTAATGAATACTATCAATTAGAGAGTCTCTCAGAAGACGATGAAGAAGAGTTTTAATTGTAATTCGAGTTTACTGTACTAACATAATAAAAATATATGATATTATCATAGTCTGATCCGAATTTATGGCATGCATAACATGATCAACGAAATTTAAAAGTGTACTTTAACAGTCGATTTTATGCTTGTTGAATAGCTATTGGCGTGTAGATTCCAAAAATATTCAGATGTGCACATTTTGACCACTTTGACTAGAGAAAACCCAAGTGAATCGAAAAAAGAATTGCTTTTTTCTGCTCACCAGTGTTTTTCTGATCTCATTGCAAGTACTTGACGAGAGCGAGGTCGTAAATGACCTCTCTTGCGAGTACTTGCACAAGACTGCCAGGGGAACTGGTGAGTGAAGAGTCATTCTCGCCACCCTACCGGGTACAGGAGAACTATGTGACTCGATTACCCGGTTGCTAAAATTTTTGTGCTGGTAAGAAACATAAAGTTATCCCGTTATTCAAGGCACACGAAGAGATCACTGCCAATCCAGGCCAGATGCCAATAATAAGACATACAAAACAATTATTTATTTATTTATTTATTCATTAATAACTAAATTATCTAACCTTATGGGAATATGGCCGTGGTATCCTCAACCAATTAGCATGTTCCGGATCTATCAATGAATAGAACACTCCCTCTGTGTTGTTGCTCTGTAAATATCTTTATTTATTTTTTTTTCAAATAAAAATTTATCGAAATTGTAAATTTGAGCCTTATTAAAGCTATTTTTTTTTCAGGATAAAGTGTAACTACACTACGCTGTAACGTTCGATGGAATAAAAAGATAAGATGAGATAAGATATGACAATATTAGTGATATTATCGTTTCATTATATCCATTATATTATCATTATTTCCATTTAGAAGAACTGATATTTGATACTGTTTGCCCATAGCATTAGTCGTATCCCCTTCCGTGCAGGGCAGTTAACACCTCGCCATACATGATTATCCATTTTTTTTCCAAGATTTGCTCATTGTCAGCTCCCAAACTGTCACTGTACCCAAAACCAACGCCGATATCGATCCCCTCATGTCAACTCATTTCCTGTTTTTAATTTAGTAAGTAAATCAATGTACAGGAGTGATATGCATGCACGTATTTAAAATAATTGTAACAATAAAACTATTAAGTAATAATGTGCTTCATGGTGTTTCGGCCGCTACGTCTATATGCATAGTATAATGGAATAAAGAATAGGTATAAGAATTAGTGCGCTAACAGGCCTGGAAGAATATCGTTCACGTCAAAATATCTTTGTTTTTCTCCAATGAATATCATTTATTCCCTCCCTATCACTCTATCATTCAATGAAAATCATACCAAATCATTTCCTGATCTCTTTTCCTTTCTCTCATCTCACCAATGAAACAACCCCCTTTCATTTCGATCTACTTCCCGTTTTCATGTGAACTAAACGATCTCATCTATTGATACTGGAGGAGAAAGGGAGGAGGGAGAGAGAGAGGGGGGGGAGAGGGAGGAGGGAGAAAAGGAGAGGGAGGAGGGGAGAAAAGGGAGAGAATGAGGGAGATGGAGGAGTGGAGAAAAGGAGAGGGAGAGAGAGGAAGAGGTAGAGGGGAGGGAGGAGTAGAGAAAAGGAGAGGGAGAGAGAGGGGAAGAGGTAGAGGGGAGGGAGGAGTGGAGAAAAGGAGAGGGAGAGAGAGATAGATAGTCATAGTGATCTGTGGTTCGTAATGTTTCCCTATTTATGATGTTTAGAGAGAAAGAGAAAGAGAAAGAGAAAAGAAAGGACTAGAGTGTAGGAAAGGAAATACTGCCTATTGTTAGTTTTGACATACTAAATAATGAATTACTCCCACGATACTTGGAGAAATATGAGAGATGGACAAATTTTTATTAGTTCTAACCTCGCTTATAGGGAGAGTAACCTCTCTCAATGGTCTCTTCAACGCGCAACGCTTTTTCGTGGTTAGAAAACAGAGAAATAGTGTGCGAAATGAAGAGGCCATTGAGAGAGGTAACGCTCCCTCATGTGTAAATTATTTTGTATATATCGGGATTTTCGATGCAAACATGCCATAGTGATCTGTGATGCCAACAATCCGCTTGTTGCCACGCAGTGTTGCAAGGGTGATACGCCATATGAGTAAACAAGCCCCCACAGCACTACGATCTATTGTGAAGAAAGAAAGGGGAATACTAAAATGGATTGCGTTAGAAACTTTTTGAGATAAACTATAATAAAGCTAAAATGATCCAGTATTTCGGCCCTGTTCCTAGACACTGGACCGACCTGCGCTATTATAGTTTTTTTCTTAAAAAGTTTATAACGCAACTCATTTTGAGATCCATGGTAGCATTCGATCTCTTTATGAATTCCCCTTGCATTTTTATACAGTAAAAGACGTAAACAGGGGGATGATGGGGAGTGTGTGGTATTCGTTCGCACATAACAAGCACGGTAACATTTGTTATGAGCGTGGGAGGGATATATTTATGCCAATAGCACCCAATCTAGGTGCAATCACATATAGTTAGTATAGAAATATTGCCATGGATCGTACCACTGGACTGGTGCAGCTTACTGACCCATACTATACAAATGAAATGTGAAACTTATAATATTTTTAAATAAAAAATATGTGTAGAAACATGAAAATGTTTTTTTAAAAATGTAAAAAAATTGTTTTTTTTTATATTGAAAAATATGGCCTACCTTCATGAGGGCCTTCTGCACGACCTTATCGTTCAGTTGTCCCATCATCACGAAATTCTCCTCGAGATCGACGAGACCTGAAGGTTACGGTAGATATACAGTAAAGCTAAAGGCCGTTATTCAAGGCACACGAAGTCCTGCGGGAGGTCAATGCTAGGCCAGTGATAATTACGTTATACGGTACGGCCATAATTACGGTATTCTGATTGGACTACTGTACTACATTCGTTTCCAGAATGTTAACTAAAACAGTGTCGTCTCTTGGGCACACTATTTCAAACACAATAGGTATATTTCAAGTGAGCGAAATATTTGGGATACGGTATCAGGGTGACTACCGTACCTCCTTTGTAGCTGAACTTGTATACGATACTTTTGGGCAGTCCCTCGGTGACGCCTATCCAGTCGGGACGGAGCAGGCAACAAACTGACATGAATCCCTGCAAATTTCAAATTTATTTTCGAAATTATATATATTTTTTAAATATAGTATTTCATCCTGATTATTATAATATGTAAGTTCGGTTAATACTCTCATTAAAATGCAATTTTCAATATTTTTCCCATTCGTCATTCACTATATCTCACGAGTCTTATGTACTTTATCTGCTTGACATGACGTCTGATTTGTTAAGATCCTATTAGTGAAGAGGCATACAACGTTAGACTTATCGTCTCTTCATATGCCATACAATTTCTCCCCATGAACGAGAGAGTATGGAGTCATGAAGAGACGGTTGACGTCGTTGCGCCTTATAAAGATCAAAAGGGCTGATCATTTGATTTCAATTGGGTTATCCCCCTATCTTTTTTTCTTTAAAACTACAATGGTGATTAAATCTATGAATAGCTTTCGTTGACAGCCATGGTTCTTTTTCTCTCTCTCTCTCTCTCTATCTCTCCTCTCTCTCTCTCTCTCTCTCTCTCTCTCTCTCTCTCTCTCTCTCTTTCTCTCCGTCTCTCCCCTTTCACTCTCTACGTAACTACAAATGTGACTGTGGGATATACAATATGCATAAACAACTCATGCATCTCTCCCGTATCGTATAGTATCATTAGCAGTCTTTCCGCTGTCATATTTATCATTTCTTGCATAACAAACTTCGTCGCTGGTCCTGCAACTTGCAAGACAAGATCGGTCTCGAGAACCCTAATGGGAAAGTTGTTGAAAAGAAATGTGAATGTAACATAACAAAACGGTTTCTTATCCATTCAGAGTCTGAAGTTTTTTTGGCAGACGATTGTTTCCTAATTTTGCATGACAAAAAAATACAAATCTATGGTTCCAGAAGTAGAAAGTGAATTACTGAGTGAATTATCAGCTGATAAAGTTGTTAAAAGTGTAAAACGTTAAAAACTCTAAATTTAAAAAAAAAGTGATTTCTTCATTTTTCTAACAACGAGACGAGATTTAATTATTTACCGAAATGAGCCATCTTTGCAAATATTACTATAATTCTCAAGAGAGACGCGTCTTTCATATCTAAAAATTGTCTTCATCTACAATGCTAATTTATATATATACCAACTCATTGCCAGACTCAGACATGAATTGATGTGTGCTCGGCTAAAGTGCTTTCAAAAGTATGTCGCTACACTGGGAGGAGGAGACAGTGAGAGAGAGAGGGAGAGAGAGAGAGAGAGAGAGAGGGAGAGAGAGAGAGAGAGAGAGAGAGGAAGCGAGAGAGAGAGAGAGAGAGAGAGAGAGAGAGAGGAAGCGAGAGAGAGAGAGAGTATGAGAGAGAGTTAGAGAGAGAGAGAGTGAGAGAGAGAGACGAGAGGAAGCGAGAGAGATAAGGAGAAGTTCGAAAAGTGTAGACAGCGAATTCATGTTTTTTGATGTATAAGGATCGAATCAAATTAGTGACAGCGCGGCACTTTTCTCTTTTTCTCTGCGCTCTCTCCATTCCGAAATACCTCTCCTCTTCTATGACTACACTGAAGCGTGGTGACGGAAAAGGCTCCTTCTAAAGTGACACCTCGAGCTCATTTGAAACTCTACGCCCCACTCTCGCGTAGACAAAAAAGAGTGAGAGTGTGACCAGAGCGGAAAGCTGCAAATTAGCATAGAGTGCCTTTAAAGTGACACCCGAACTAATTTTAAAATATCCGCTCTGGCCACACTCTCTCGCTTTCTTTGTCAACAAGAGTAAAATTAGCTCGGGATGTAAATGAAAATCAATTCATCTCAAATGGGACGTCATAGGGCAGACGACTAATCGAATCATTAGGAATATACGGTTGGAGAACTTTGTCCGATTAGCATAGCTGCATACTTTGCCCTCACAGATTAGCACTAGTTTGTTGTAATGGGATGGGAATAATCTAAATCAGGCCAGAGCAAACTTTGCCCGATGAGAATGCATTAAACACCCCAAGCTAATACGAAACTCTCCGCTCTGGCTACACTCTCTCGCTTTCTTTGTCTACGAGAGAGTATTGCAAATGCGGACTATCTGAACAGTTTAAAATGTTATAGTCTGAGAGATGTATGAAGCCTTGCTGTAACAGTTGGCTGATGTCATCGTTGTGTAAAGAGCAATAAGTTTATGAAAGAGAAAGACCAAAGACTAAAAGATCAAAGATCAAAGATCAAAGATAAACTTGCATTATTCTCTCCGATTCGTCTTAGACTCTTCCTCGGACCGAATCTCGCAGTGCACTTGAGCACCCTTCGTAGCTCCTCCTCTAGCTCTGCCCATGACGAGTTGGCCAGCTCAAACAGTGCGTCGGCTTCCTGCTTCATTCTGTGAAAAAGCACGGTGTGATCGACGATTCCTAGGGTACGGTAGGTGGACATCACGAACGTTAAATAACGAAATGTGTGCATAACTATGACTAAGGGATCATTATCGGGGGAAAGGGGGCGATATATAGATAAGATAATCTCTGTTTTCAGCTTGCCAGTGTTCGCCAGCAGAGGAACGTATAGTCAACAGCGGGGAGAAACTTGGCAAGTTGCCAAGAAAAACGAGTCGGAAATAGAATATAATATGCGTATGGATATAGACGAGAGAGCGGGATGAGGAGACAAATTATTAGGCATTCGCAAGTTTTCTCAAGTCTCTCACGTACGAGTTTACGTAAGAATTCGGACGAAAGCGAGACCAGAGAACAAATTATAATTATATAATAGTAATAAGTAATGATATAGTAATAATGCATAGCTATGATTCGATTATGCGCATATATTCTGAGAATAGATAGAGCAAGAATAGGTCAAAAGATGATTTCAGATTTCGATCTTAGAAAATGATTATTATAATTTTCTTTTAAATGAAAATGGCACACTCCAAGCTAATTTTATTCTCCGTTATAGCAACGCTCTCTCGTAGACAAAGATAGCGAGAGAGTGTGGCCAGAGTGTGTCATAAATAAAATGAAATGAGATAAAATGAAATACACAATGATATTGTAGTGTTCAAAAGTTGCTAAAGTGGAGAAAAATTGACTAGAGAGTATGAAAAACAAGGAGGATTTTCTCTGGTTTTCTTTTCTTTCTTAGTTTGACTTTTGTATGGGCATAGACGAGAAATGGAAGTTGTGAGGCGCTGATTGGAATTTGCGTGTACTAAATGCGTCTACCTATATAGTACGAAAAGTAGGCGGAGTTTTAAAGAAATATTGATTTTTGCCTGATTTCTATATGGTTTCAGCTCTCTCTCGATCACTACAGATAGATCCTCATCATGGATTACGAACGAACATTCAAGACCATGGCGCGACTATTACCGTAACCTACCGTAACCCTTGTAGGTATACATACGGTACCTAAGGCCAGGTTACGGTAGGTGCGCGTCCAAGTCAGGGTTTCCTGTCGGCGGCAAGGAGGTTCTTATATAGCTAGAGAGATAAGGAGGCCCCGCCCACACATCGAATCACCGTACATGCAGAGAGAGAGGAAGTAGGCGAAGAGTATACGTCACAAACCGTCAGAGTACAAAAGATCGGCCATGCGACGAAATTTGTCGTGGAGTGAGGACGAGAGAGGGAGGAGCGTGGGGGGGGGAGTTGAGAAGGTGGAGAGAGGTGAGGCGAGAGGGAGAGTTTAGAGATGGGGAGAGAGAGAGAGAGTGGAGAGAGAAAGAGTTGAGAGAGAGGAGGAGGGGAGGAGAAGGAGAAGGAGGAGGAGGAGGAGGAGGAGGGAAGGGGGAGGAGATACAGGAGGGATCATAAGGGAGATAGGATAAGGAGAGGATAGAGATAGCGTACACTCTGTACCTGGGAGTTCATCGTTCTTTGAAGTCTCCCCCCTTCTGAAGACTAAAATGAGACTCGAGGAAACGCCCATAGACCAGGGACAAATAAGAAACTAAGAAACTAACTAATTATGAATTTTTGATCTTCGCAGCGTGATACTATGTCAAAAATATGTTTTGTTGTCTGACTCTCTCATTTTCGCATACTCTCTCGTCGTTCTCTAGCCTGTTCTATGCGGTCTTTGATTTGTTCTTTGTTTTGGGCATTATATCAATATAAATGTAAATGTGATTAGGTTAACGTTCGGAGAGATGCAACATAGTTTGAATGTAGTTATTTTTTAACGAAAAAATATTTTCCTCATTCATCTAGAACATTTTGTGATGAGCTGCGGTGAAAAAATTCGGGAAGACACTACTGATTTTTTTTCATTGTAAAATCTATAATGAAAACAACGTAACCAATGCGGACTAACGATTACGGTAATCAATCTACGATAATTTCACAGAGTACTGTAATACAGTAACCTCTGTGGGTGGTAGATTACGGTAATATTCGCTGCGGGTGGTCTTCTGTGCAAATTGTTGTTGTGTACACGGTTGCCATGACAAAAAAAGCTGTGAGCAGGAGTGATTACTGTAAATCATGAGGTGAAATTATGATAGGGTAAACTGTAGTCTTGAGTCATTTGTCAACATGTTTTCCATAGGTATTTATTTGTCTATGGATCATTAATTAGACAATGTTTATTTAAGGAGTAAGGAACATGTTATAAAAGTAAATATGAGGTAAAGCTAGAAGAAATAAGAAGTTCATGGCCTGAAAACAGCAGAGAAAAGGCATAAAATCGAGGAAAAAGAGTCAAGATGAAGGCAAGGAAAGTGAGAGAGGGGATTGCCCAAAGAGATACGAAAGGTGGTTAGAGAGAGAAAGATATGACTACGTGCGTATTAGCTAGAAGAAGAAGCCTGATGAGAGAGCATCAAATAGCAATAGAGAGGCGAGAGAAAGAGGTTGAGAAACGAGAGAGCGTGCGAGAGTGAGAGAGCGCAGAGACACTGGAGGGTAGGCAGATGGCAGCGCGACAGAGCGCCAGACAGCCAGAGGGTTAGAGGTGGCAGCGACGCAGAGGAAATAAGGCTTCTCGCGCCCCTCTCACTGTTTTACTTTACAACTTTGCGGTTGAGTAGCTTTCCGAGTTGCCCTGTTCTGTGTGATTTCTCCGATATTGTAGTTGTATTCTCTAGCTATAATGTGATCATTGATCACAAATACGCAAGAATTAGCCCTCATCTTAGTCGTTTTCTCGTTTGGCCACGCCGAATTTAACACGATTTCGTCGCCAAACATCGCGAACACTCACGTGAACCGTCGCAGGCTATGTCGACTCTGATGGGCAATCGTGACGACGATCTACTGAGGGATTCAGAAGACCTCCTTACGCGATTGTACAAGCTTATCCCGACGCAAACACAGGATGTGGTCAGTTATTGTCTTTATTACTTTATTTATTCATTTATTTGTTTATTTATTTATCCCATCAAATATATATGCTCCTGAGTACATTATTGGAAAATGGAAGAAGGGATTTAATCTCCTATGTTTACTGCAGTAATGTGCATTTTGTATACTATACTATAGCGATTCCATTTCGAGCACAGTGACGCACCAACTCTATTGGAGTTGTCTAGAGAAATGTTTGATCAGTGGCATTCGCGGCGTAGAAAGAAATGATCTTTTGTAGTCAGAGAACTGAAGAAATAGTATATGAAATGGAGAGACTGTCTGTTCTTTTTCATTGATTAATCATTGATTATTCAGATAGCAATGACGATCTTCCTTGTTGTTCTTCCGCTCGCCTTCCTATTCCAAATCTTCTTCGTCATGGCCGACTTCTACGAGCCATTCTCCTCGCGTTCGTTCACCTTTTGTTAGCAGAACAAAGTGGACATTGATGAATTGGGCAATTGATGTACTGGAATAGTACTGTACTGTAGAAATGTATTGGAATGCGGAATAGATGGGAGAATACTACCAGAAATTCAGACTTTAGATTCAGTTGCAACACTGCTTAGCAATTTTGATAGAGTTTTAATAATAATAATAATAATAATAATAATTCCAGAAATCTTGTGGTCACTTAGCATGTTCTTTAACCGTTCTCTGTCAATAGAAATAGGTTTCACTCTTAATCAATTGATCTCATTGGAGCGTCATAGGACAGGCACCTATGCTAATCCAATTTAGTACTTAATGTTAGATTGAGGAAGAGGGGTACTTTGTCCGATTAGCACTACTGTATACTTTGACCGTAGTTAGTTTTAGCGTGTGTAACTACAGTAGTGCTATGCTAATCTAGATTGTGCCTACATTAACTATACTCGACATACATTTCGGGCGCCCTCACAGGATTATTTATATTGTGGGTCTATTTAGAAAAATCTTTTTCTTTGTTTAAATTTCGCATAACAAACTGTGTAAAGTGGGTCGATCCTCATATTATGAGGGTATGAAGCGGTATGAGTATAAATACTCGACATATTGTATTTAAAATTGACACCAGAACGTTTACTGACACATTGATTGATGATTTTGTCGGTGAATATTATGTGAATTTAAATTTATAAATTAATTTTTTAATAAAAATCATTTCTAGCATGGTTAGCCCGAGTGGGCATCCTCTCCGTCCTCTTCGTCAATTGCTACATCAACTACGCGTTCATGGTGAGAGTGGGACCGAATGGACGGAACAATGTACTGCCCAATACTGTACAGGTACGATACCGTTATCCATACATGGGCGGGGTACCTGGAGCTCGATTCTACAGGGGGCATTCGAACGAAAAATGGTTAATTTTACAGGAGGCTTTCACCTTTTTTATCAAAAATTTCATTTTTCACAGGGGGCATTCCACAAATTTTCGAAAAGCCCTAATTTTACAGGGGGCACCCCCCATGTTGGCGCCCATGTATGCCGTTATCCCACAAATAGAGAGCATTGTAGAATCATTTATTATATCTTATAAGTATTGCTACCGTTTCGCCTCAAGGCTTCGGTAAATTAATATTATTATTTTTATTTATCCCAATGATGTGAGAATATCTGAGAATGAATTAGGAAATAGAGAAAAAAACGAATATGTGGGGAGTGGAGCGAGGGGGATTATCATAAACCTCTTCTTATCTTAATTTGGACACGATCTGTGTAGACGAAACCATACATTTTCGAGCACCCACATTGTGAGTGAGCACTTTTTGTCGATGCGGTCAGTTTTGAAACTCGAGACCCATCTAGGAATATGCGGGAGATCGAGATTAGTAAGAATCACCTAAGATCGGGTCAGTTTCGAGTACTTGAGATGTAGATCGGGTCAGTTTTGTTATAATTTCGGGTCAGTTTATAATTCGCAAAAAACAACTGATTGTGAGTGGGGCGAAAATGTATGGACGAAACGATGATCTCTCAAATACCAGAGAACAGATAAATCATATTCGATATGCAGGGGAGTGTTGATCACGGCTACTCATACTCGCTCTTACTCTCAATATTTTGTATTGTCTGCACATAAATTTCGCAAGCTATAGAACTGTCACAATATACTTTTTCACGAAGAAAATTAATCAATATATACAATCTATGGCTAGAATTACTACGTTATATGTATTTTATCAATATACTTTTCGTAATCTAACTCAGGGGGGTTCTACTCATATATTTTCGGTACCCTCGCCGTATACTTTTATATAGTGGGTCAATTCTCGAAATAGGGTGGGTTCATTCACAAAATTCGTTATTTTCGCTTAAAAATCGTCATTTTTAGCTTCCTTTTTTATCAAGTGGCCTAAAATGAGTCTTATATAGTGGGTCAATCCTCGCACTGTGAGGGTATGGCAATGTATGGTTCTACTGAAGATGGCCAGCACCCATTGAGCAGGTGTTCACTGTTTAGAACCTAATTAACAGTTAATCTCACCGCTTCTAATTACTACTTTTTGTTTACTAATATTCAATTTTATTAGTAGATTAGCATGTTTTTTTTATAAAATCTATATCTATTTTAATCGATTGATGCATCTTACGTTATGGGTTAGTCACCATGCTGCGTAGGCAGTGGTGTTAGTCATAGTATGTCTTATCTATGAGTGCTTATCTCTAGTCTCATTGTTAAATGGGAGGTATACAATAGAGCGTGTATGCTAAAATCGGTATTTTTAGCAAAGATCAAAGATTAACTATCATTTATTTGTTTATTATTCTATCAGTAAGATTCCGAATCAAAGATCAAGGATCAAATATTTGCAGGCTGGCTTCCGCTACTGCCACGCATGCCAGTCGCAATCGCCACCTCGAGCCTACCATTGTCCAGGTATGACGAGGAGCTAATTTTGGATCTGGATTAAATTTAAATAAATAAAAAATAAGCAATTACGTTGTGGTAACTAGAGATAATATTTGTTAAAAAACGAGCGGCATTGTCGCTAGGTTGTCGCTAGGCCAAAAGTTGCGCACGTATGGTAAAAAGGTTGCAGATCAAATATTTAAAAAAAGTTTTTTTCTTCTGTTCGTTGGTTTGGTTATTCAGTTGTGTGTAATGGGACGTCAGACGTGCGTCTGCCGCTTTTTGATTGATCAAACACTCGATAGACAACGGTGCAATTACCGTATTCCTCTGTCATTTCAGTTTGCGATACATGCGCATTCCGTCGTGACCATCACTGCTCGTTCGGCGCCATCTGTGTGGGCCACTTCAATCAGCGCTACTTCGTCGCCGCCGTCACCAATCTGTGGGTGGTGTACGCGACAATGGTGAGTCTGGTGTGGTGGTGCGGTGGGTGCGTACGAGTGAGGACGACGTTTCCCGATTGTGTAGAATAGTCTGTGAGATGTAGTCGATAGGGAGTTTTTGAGTAAAAATGAAGAATTGATGCTTTTTGTATGGAAAAGTCTTTGTCCACTGTTCTAAAGAATAATTAACGATTAATTGTTTATTTAAAAGAAGTTTTTTTAGTCTTTGGTGCTGGTGAAATAAATAAATAATCGTAAATAAAATGATAAAAATGCAGGTGTCGTATACATGGCCGTGGTTGGTCGCTCGTCTTGACCATTTCACCTTCGTCAGCTACTGGCAGTTGCTCGTGCCCCACATTGCCTTCGTCTTTAGTCAGTTATCGATTCCCTTTTTGGGGGGTTACTGTAGATCCACTTGTATGAGGTTACTGTATGGTGCAGATCATAGTGGATATTGCCAATCGATTATATGTGGTTACTGTAGGCCGAGATTACGGTAGGCATTATCAATAATCGATCGATATTTTTTCCAGGATTCATCTCATTGGTTCAGTTCGCCTGCATAGTCTTGATGTCGTCAACGATGGTCTCATTTCTCTTTATCACCTATCTCGTCGCTGCACAGGTTAGAATTTATTTTTTTATTATTTATTTATTTTTATTATTTATTTATTTAGCAACGTTTCATGAAAAGCATTGAATCAAGCATACTGTAAATAGGCTTTTCCTATATTTGCTGATTAGAAATTACTTGATCCATAACCCTTATTTCACTGTATTATTTGATCGACTAATTACAGTAATCTCTACTATTCTGTTTACAGTAAATAAATAAATAAATAAATAATAAAGCTTGATTCCTTCTCATGTCAGATGATTTGTATCTACCGTGGTCAATCGCGTCTGGAGTACCTCATGGACATTCACGCCTACGATCTGGGAGTCGTGGCTAATATCAAGTGAGATTATCGATTTATTGATTGAATTATTGATTGATTTCCTTCCATAGATGGATTATTGATTGATTGGTACAACAGCTCATTCAAGTTCTAGCTGAAATGTACATTGAACTATAATTTAATCATTGTTTTTAAAAAAAAAAAATTTACTAATCGTTAACGATAAACAGAGAGAAATAGAGATGAACGTGAAAATCAATAAATTTAAAATCTACTTCAGAAACTCGCTGGGCCGTAACTGGTTGCCCGCACTCTTCATTCCATTCCTGCCACTCCAACTGCCCTCCACCACCGGAACTCACTTTGAGACGAGAGAAATGGCCAAGCACGTGGACACTAAGTCACTTTAGGGGTGACTAAGTAACTTTAAGGTCGACTAAGTCACTTTAGGGCCAACTAAGGTCGTCCCTACCCTTATCCTTAGCCCCCCCCCCCCCCCTTTAAGGACTCTAAGTGCCTACCGCTAATTTTCACTCTTCTTTTCCCTCGTGTTGCCCCAGAAAAAAAACACTGAAAGACCATCTTAATCTCTCTCATAATTTTGTAAATACGTGTATACCGACCTCTACAATCATCCAAGTCCTAGTCTAACAACCGCAAAATCTGATCTGACGTTTTTTCCCTTCATTTTTGTAAATACTTTACAACATAAATCACCCGTCTTACAATTTTTTTACTCGATTTATGTGATTGTATATGCGGAATCGAGTCTCGAGTATAAATTGATGCGTGAAACGATCAATCAATAATTGGTTTCAAATATATTTTACATCCCAGATTACGGTACATTCACAATCACAAAGTGGCTTTAATTAATTAATTGTACAAATAACAATAACAATTATTTAAATAACAGTGAGATCTGTTGAGAAAGGGAAGAAGGATTAATGTAATGTAATGAGGGAAGATTCCCGTACGGAATGCACCAGGTGAACGGATTACGGTAGCCTATGATTGATTGAGTGGCGGGAACGGATTCACCTTGCTGATGACGAGCTTTTGATGCACGTGCGAGATGTAGCCCTTGATCTTACCCTGCAATAAAATCGATATATCGATCGGAAATCAATCCAAGTACAGTATGGTTAGCTCGCTAACTACCGTATACAGAAAGCTACCGTATCTGTGCAATGAGATCGATTTCGATCGGTACTCAATAATCCAAGAACTGAATACTACAGTATCCCCAAAACATGCTACCGTATCCCCAATCCCACAGTACCTGTGTATACTACAGTATCCTCCAAAACAATCATGCTACAGCTCTGGTATTTTGCCACTTAAAGTCTACTTAAACTACGTCACAGACTTTAAGTAGACTTTAAGTAAACTTTAAGTGAAAGAACATTTGACGAAATGCATTACAGTATACCACACCACTTTAAGTAGACTTACGTCTCACTTTAAGTTTACTTAAAGTCTACTTAAAGTGAGAAAGTTTAAGTAGACTTTAAGTGGCAAAATACCAGAGAGTATCCCCAATGCTACATTACCTATGTATACTACAGTATCCTCCAAAACAATCATGCTACCGTATCCCCAATCCCACAGTACCTGTGTATACTACAGTATCCTCCAAAACAATCATGTTACAGTATCCCCAATGCTACAGTACCTGTGTATGCTACGGTATCCCCAAAACATGCTACCGTATCCCCAATCCCACAGTACCTGTGTATACTACAGTATCCTCCAAAACAATCATGCTACCGTATCCCCAATCCCACAGTACCTGTGTATTCTACAATATCCTCCAAAACAATCATGCTACAGTATCCCCAATGCTACCGTACCTGTGTATACTACAGTATCCCCAAAACATGCTACCGTATCCCCAATCCCACAGTACCTGTGTATACTACAGTATCCTCCAAAACAATCATGCTACAGTATCCCCAATGCTACATTACCTGTGTATACTACAGTATCCTCCAAAACAATCATGCTACCGTATCCCCAATCCCACAGTACCTGTGTATACTACAGTATCCTCCAAAACAATCATGTTACAGTATCCCCAATGCTACAGTACCTGTGTATACTACGGTATCCCCAAAACATGCTACCGTATCCCCAATCCCACAGTACCTGTGTATACTACAGTATCCTCCAAAACAATCATGCTACCGTATCCCCAATCCCACAGTACCTGTGTATTCTACAATATCCTCCAAAACAATCATGCTACAGTATCCCCAATGCTACCGTACCTGTGTATACTACAGTATCCCCAAAACATGCTACCGTATCCCCAATCCCACAGTACCTGTGTATACTACAGTATCCTCAAAATAATCATGCTACAGTATCCCCAATTCTACCGTACCTGTGTGTACTACAGTATCCTCAAAACAATCATGCTACAGTATCCCCAATGCTACCGTACCTGTGTATACTACAGTATCCTCAAAACAATCATGCTACCGTAACGCCAAGCCTACCGTACCTGTGCAATGAGATTGGCGACAATACAGGCCAGTTCGTCAGCGTCGACGTCACTGACTCCAAGGAATCGAAGAACGACGAGGAAGGCGTCCAGGGGAATCTGATTCTTGGCGATGATTAGTGATCTGAAAATAATAAAAAAAGAAAAGTTAATATTTAAATAAATAAAACAAATATACGTTATACTTTATTTAATATTAAGACTAGAAAATGCTAATAATATAAATCAGTATTGTTCTTCATGGTATAATTTTATATTATTCTGTTTTCTCTCTCTCTCCGGGTCACAGCGTTCTCATGACTTTCAAAGCAAGAACGACCGCTCAACATACAAACTCTCTCGAATACAATGGTCTCTCCTTTGTCTTGCTTTGGAAGAAAAATGGCTTGGACCAGAATACTGTGGGGTGAAGTATGTGTACTTTATTCCGCGGAAGGTACACTCACACTCTTGTCAAATAGCCTCATATTATTATTCCCAGTTCTCGAATTCATTAATAATTTCCGTATGCTCTCTTACGTACCTTCCCAACCCCCCACCCACCCCAAATCGCCACAATCTCGGACTTCTATCATTTTCTAAAACCAATTTTATTGTTGTTCGCACTTACTGATAAAACTATAAATAAATAAACAAGTATCGCTGGCCGATAACAAGTCTTCAGAGTGTCAAAAAAGCAAATAAGTATTTTTAGTACAGGATTGACAACGCGAAGATTAGAAAATATCGACCGAACAATGATTAATTGCATATCATGAAACGACAATGTTGCTGGTGCTCCTATCAAGACGAAATATCCCCGATATAATCAATAATATCCGAAATAATCAATAATATCCTCGATATAATCAATAATATCCCCGATATAATCAATAATATCCGAAATAATCAATAATATCCTCGATATAATCAATAATATCCTCGATATAATCAATAATATCCCCGATATAATCAATAATATCCGAAATAATCAATAATATCATTTACACTCGTTTGAAGAGATTTCTGAAGGTGATCGTGCGCAGCTTCTCCAGCATGAGGAAGATGCCACACTGTACATGATATTGATTTTTTTTTTAAATAATTAAAATAATTTATTACATCGACAGTGCCGCTGCGACACCACCAAGCTATTTTAAAACAATCCGCTCTGGCCACACTCCCTCGCCTTCTTTGTCTACGACAGAGTCTTGCCAATGCGGAGAGTAAAATTAGCTCATGTGTGCCTTTAAGCTTTAATTTTTATTTATTTATTTTGCATAATTTTATCAAACTTTCGGTAACAGTAACTCTTAAGTAAAAGATTGAAATATTTAAAAAAAACACCTGAATGAAGAAGTCCTCGTGCTTGGTCAGGGCGGCGTCCAACTGGGCGAGATTGCCCACTTTCACCGCTTCGACTACCTCAAAAGATCAAAGATTAAAGATCAATCAGATCAAACTAATGATCATCTTTAAAAAGATCTTATTGCCACAGGGATAAAACATCCGCATAATCACTGTCTAAATATGGGATGTTTTGTGAAAGATCAAAGATCAAAGTTCAGAGATCAAAGATCAAACCTCGATAAACTCGTCCAATTCGTACTTGTGCAGCACGGACGGATTCGGCATGTGACCCAGGAACATCTGGAAATTATTTAAAATAAATTAATTTAATATTAGAAGAAACAAGTTTAAAAAACAAATTAATGATTAAAAGAAAGCTATCACCTATATGCTATATTAAAGTATGACATCATGAAAAAAAGAATAAAGATCAAAATAAAGTAATCCGAAATCGCTCATACGCGAGGGTAATCCACCTTCCCTTTGCCAGTAATGTGTTTATGAACACATATTTGATGGAATAAATATGTAAATAAACAAATAAATAAATAAAGTAGAATTAGAGATACCTTAACAGGAATGAGATAGATCAATACGAGTCGTTTGTTCCGCGAACATTCGACGGGACAATTGCGGAAGGCATACGAGAGGGCACTCTCGGCTGAATACGGTTTTTAATTAATTAAATAATATCAATATTAAATTAATGATAATTAAAAGGTACAAAGGTTTGCATACGCATTTATATTAAAATTAAATGAATAAGATTGAACACACCAAAAGAAATACAATTGGTCTCGGCTCAGACATGTTCCATGGTTATCCCATGGGATAGACCCACCCGCAAAAATTTGCCGTTCATGGGTACCCACCCGCAAACTTGGACCATAAGTTGACGATTTTCTTGAAATTTTCACGATGTTGGGGTACCCAAATGCGTTTTTCTCTCAAAATCGGGTTACCCACACGCGTTTTTACCCAAAATCTAGGTACCCACACGCATTTAAAGGGTCTGGGATATTGATAGACCATCACTGTCTCGGCTGCAGATAATTGGCAATTAATTATGATAAATTAGTAAGTAAATCGAATGTACAGGAGTGATATGCATGCACGTATTTACAATAGCTGTAACAATAAAGCTATTAAGTAATATTGTGACGCATGGTGTTTCGGCCGCTACGTAATTAAATAATATTATATATTATTAATGTAATAAAGTACGCATTTTCAATTTTAAAATCAAATGGGCTTGCAAACTGATATTTGTAGTATACATCCCTTACTTACTACTATTTGATAAGCGACTTAGGAAATGTCCGCCACTTTAGAATTACTCCTTCCACGGAAGATTACTCCTTCCATTTGTGGGCGGAGTCACAATTACTCCTTCCATTTGTGGGCGGAGTTACAAACGAGAGAAGAGAACATCAGAACAAATTGACAAAAGACAATTGCACTGAATGGGAGTCGAACCAGCGACACTCCGATCCGAAGACAGGAGCGCTAACCAGTAGGCCATGGGGACTCGATGCGAGTCAAGAGAGAGCGAGCGCTATGGGCAGAGGCGAGCGCGCACTCACAGTAGAGAGCTTTAGAAATACCGTAATAATCCAAAGACAGTATACGCAATATAATTTCGTACAATATACGCAATATAATTTCGTTATAATTTCCTAAAATATTTTCTTTTTTCTTTCTTTCGATTGATATTTTGACGTCGTTACGTAAGTTTTTAATTTTTTTCCATCGATTTTAATTTTATTAATTCCAGGCCACTGTTAATTCCGGGAATTATGTCAGTTCTCATGATCCGGCCTGTTAGTTTATCTGATGCAACGGATTTAAATTTTCTTATCAATTATGCAACACCAGGTTTAATTTAATTCTATTTCTCTTGTGCAGGATGATTCTTGTTGCTACTTGGTTGTTATCGGGAGGATGTCCATCGCCATCACGTAAATGATGTTCCTTGACTTTTGCCAATCCCCAACTAAAAATTCATTACCCCTACGTGACGGCATTGTAACGACGGACTACATCGTGGAGGCCTGCAGGTAAAAATACACTTATGTGTTGTATTTACGTTGTTACTTTTAACGCTACTCAGTTATTAGTCTTCGAATACGGTATATTATAATTTCACGCATTGATTTAAGATTTGCAGGTTCACTGGATCTGGTCGAACGTATTTTACATGTTCTTCTACTTCATTTTCGGGAGGATGTCCATTGGGAAACGAAGAACTATATCGTGGAAGCCTGATTGCCCCGTCTCGGGATTGTCGCTCGACATTTGTATTGTAAATATTAGACTTGTGTTTCGTTTTAAATGTAACATTATGTACTTAAATAAAAAATATTCGATTAAATAATGCTTTCTGATATATAACTGTATGCACTCACCGTCTTGCAACGGTTTATAATATCTCACAATCAATTTTCCAGGCAGGTAGTTGTTGCTACTTGGTTATTGTCGGGAGGATGTCGATCGCCATCACGTAAATGATGTTCCTTGACTTTTGCCAATCCCCAACTAAAAATTCATTACCCCTACGTGATGGCTCTTCAACGACGGTTTACATCGTGGAGGCCTATTCAACTATCAGTTTACTCGGGAGGATGTCGATCGCCATCACGTAAATGATGTTCCTTGACTTTTGCCAATCCCTAACTAAAAATACATTACCCCTACGTGATGGCTCTGCAACGACGGTTTACATCGTGGAGGCCTATTCTACTATTGTCTGTCACTTTCTGTCTACACCAGACGTTTCATCCAACTGCAGGTAAAATAAACTTATGTTCTGTATTTTCGTTGAGAGATATCACACTGGTCATAAAACAGAGTGAGAGTGCACACTGTGAGTGGGAGAGCGCGCACATATCGCGTCTTTTCCACTCAAGACCAGTATACCGTATCCAAACAAATTTTGCCATTTTCCTAAAACATTTTCTTTTTTCGATTGATATTTCGGCGTCGTTACGTAAGTTTTTAATTTTTTTTCCATCGATTTTAATTTTATTAATTCCAGGCCACTGTCAATTCCGGGAATTATGTCAGTTCTCATGATCCGGGCTGTTAGTTTATCTGATGCAACGGATTTAAATTTTCTTATCAATTATGCAACACCAGGTTTAATTTAAATTTTTATGTTCTATTTCTCTTGTGCAGGATGATTCTTGTTGCTACTTGGTTGTTATCGGGAGGATGTCCATCGCCATCACGTAAATGATGTTCCTTGACTTTTGCCAATCCCCAACTAAAAATTCATTACCCCTACGTGATGGCATTGTAACGACGGACTACATCGTGGAGGCCTATTCAACTATCAGTTTACTCGGGAGGATGTCCATCGCCATCACGTAAATGATGTTCCTTGACTTTTGCCAATCCCCAACTAAAAATTCATTACCCCTACGTGATGGCATTGTAACGACGGACTACATCGTGGAGGCCTGCAGGTAAAAATACACTTATGTGTTGTATTTACGTTGTTACTTTTAACGCTACTCAGTTATTAGTCTTCGAATACGGTATATTATAATTTCACGCATTGATTTAAGATTTGCAGGTTCACTGGATCTGGTCGAACGTATTTTACATGTTCTTCTACTTCATTTTCGGGAGGATGTCCATTGGGAAACGAAGAACTATATCGTGGAAGCCTGATTGCCCCGTCTCGGGATTGTCGCTCGACATTTGTATTGTAAATATTAGACTTGTGTTTCGTTTTAAATGTAACATTATGTACTTAAATAAAAAATATTCGATTAAATAATGCTTTCTGATATATAACTGTATGCACTCACCGTCTTGCAACGGTTTATAATATCTCACAATCAATTTTCCAGGCAGGTAGTTGTTGCTACTTGGTTATTGTCGGGAGGATGTCGATCGCCATCACGTAAATGATGTTCCTTGACTTTTGCCAATCCCCAACTAAAAATTCATTACCCCTACGTGATGGCTCTTCAACGACAGTTTACATCGTGGAGGCCTATTCAACTATCAGTTTACTCGGGAGGATGTCGATCGCCATCACGTAAATGATGTTCCTTGACTTTTGCCAATCCCTAACTAAAAATACATTACCCCTACGTGATGGCTCTGCAACGACGGTTTACATCGTGGAGGCCTATTCTACTATTGTCTGTCACTTTCTGTCTACACCAGACGTTTCATCCAACTGCAGGTAAAATAAACTTATGTTCTGTATTTTCGTTGAGAGATATCACACTGGTCATAAAACAGAGCGAGAGTGCACACTGTGAGTGGGAGAGCGCGCACATATCGCGTCTTTTCCACTCAAGACCAGTATACCGTATCCAAACAAATTTTGCCATTTTCCTAAAACATTTTCTTTTTTCGATTGATATTTCGGCGTCGTTACGTAAGTTTTTAATTTTTTTTCCATCGATTTTAATTTTATTAATTCCAGGCCACTGTCAATTCCGGGAATTATGTCAGTTCTCATGATCCGGGCTGTTAGTTTATCTGATGCAACGGATTTAAATTTTCTTATCAATTATGCAACACCAGGTTTAATTTAAATTTTTATGTTCTATTTCTCTTGTGCAGGATGATTCTTGTTGCTACTTGGTTGTTATCGGGAGGATGTCCATCGCCATCACGTAAATGATGTTCCTTGACTTTTGCCAATCCCCAACTAAAAATTCATTACCCCTACGTGATGGCATTGTAACGACGGACTACATCGTGGAGGCCTATTCAACTATCAGTTTACTCGGGAGGATGTCCATCGCCATCACGTAAATGATGTTCCTTGACTTTTGCCAATCCCCAACTAAAAATTCATTACCCCTACGTGATGGCATTGTAACGACGGACTACATCGTGGAGGCCTGCAGGTAAAAATACACTTATGTGTTGTATTTACGTTGTTACTTTTAACGCTACTCAGTTATTAGTCTTCGAATACGGTATATTATAATTTCACGCATTGATTTAAGATTTGCAGGTTCACTGGATCTGGTCGAACGTATTTTACATGTTCTTCTACTTCATTTTCGGGAGGATGTCCATTGGGAAACGAAGAACTATATCGTGGAAGCCTGATTGCCCCGTCTCGGGATTGTCGCTCGACATTTGTATTGTAAATATTAGACTTGTGTTTCGTTTTAAATGTAACATTATGTACTTAAATAAAAAATATTCGATTAAATAATGCTTTCTGATATATAACTGTATGCACTCACCGTCTTGCAACGGTTTATAATATCTCACAATCAATTTTCCAGGCAGGTAGTTGTTGCTACTTGGTTATTGTCGGGAGGATGTCGATCGCCATCACGTAAATGATGTTCCTTGACTTTTGCCAATCCCCAACTAAAAATTCATTACCCCTACGTGATGGCTCTTCAACGACAGTTTACATCGTGGAGGCCTATTCAACTATCAGTTTACTCGGGAGGATGTCGATCGCCATCACGTAAATGATGTTCCTTGACTTTTGCCAATCCCTAACTAAAAATACATTACCCCTACGTGATGGCTCTGCAACGACGGTTTACATCGTGGAGGCCTATTCTACTATTGTCTGTCACTTTCTGTCTACACCAGACGTTTCATCCAACTGCAGGTAAAATAAACTTATGTTCTGTATTTTCGTTGAGAGATATCACACTGGTCATAAAACAGAGCGAGAGTGCACACTGTGAGTGGGAGAGCGCGCACATATCGCGTCTTTTCCACTCAAGACCAGTATACCGTATCCAAACAAATTTTGCCATTTTCCTAAAACATTTTCTTTTTTCGATTGATATTTCGGCGTCGTTACGTAAGTTTTTAATTTTTTTCCATCGATTTTAATTTTATTAATTCCAGGCCACTGTCAATTCCGGGAATTATGTCAGTTCTCATGATCCGGGCTGTTAGTTTATCTGATGCAACGGATTTAAATTTTCTTATCAATTATGCAACACCAGGTTTAATTTAAATTTTTATGTTCTATTTCTCTTGTGCAGGATGATTCTTGTTGCTACTTGGTTGTTATCGGGAGGATGTCCATCGCCATCACGTAAATGATGTTCCTTGACTTTTGCCAATCCCCAACTAAAAATTCATTACCCCTACGTGATGGCATTGTAACGACGGACTACATCGTGGAGGCCTATTCAACTATCAGTTTACTCGGGAGGATGTCCATCGCCATCACGTAAATGATGTTCCTTGACTTTTGCCAATCCCCAACTAAAAATTCATTACCCCTACGTGATGGCATTGTAACGACGGACTACATCGTGGAGGCCTGCAGGTAAAAATACACTTATGTGTTGTATTTACGTTGTTACTTTTAACGCTACTCAGTTATTAGTCTTCGAATACGGTATATTATAATTTCACGCATTGATTTAAGATTTGCAGGTTCACTGGATCTGGTCGAACGTATTTTACATGTTCTTCTACTTCATTTTCGGGAGGATGTCCATTGGGAAACGAAGAACTATATCGTGGAAGCCTGATTGCCCCGTCTCGGGATTGTCGCTCGACATTTGTATTGTAAATATTAGACTTGTGTTTCGTTTTAAATGTAACATTATGTACTTAAATAAAAAATATTCGATTAAATAATGCTTTCTGATATATAACTGTATGCACTCACCGTCTTGCAACGGTTTATAATATCTCACAATCAATTTTCCAGGCAGGTAGTTGTTGCTACTTGGTTATTGTCGGGAGGATGTCGATCGCCATCACGTAAATGATGTTCCTTGACTTTTGCCAATCCCCAACTAAAAATTCATTACCCCTACGTGATGGCTCTTCAACGACGGTTTACATCGTGGAGGCCTATTCAACTATCAGTTTACTCGGGAGGATGTCGATCGCCATCACGTAAATGATGTTCCTTGACTTTTGCCAATCCCTAACTAAAAATACATTACCCCTACGTGATGGCTCTGCAACGACGGTTTACATCGTGGAGGCCTATTCTACTATTGTCTGTCACTTTCTGTCTACACCAGACGTTTCATCCAACTGCAGGTAAAATAAACTTATGTTCTGTATTTTCGTTGAGAGATATCACACTGGTCATAAAACAGAGTGAGAGTGCACACTGTGAGTGGGAGAGCGCGCACATATCGCGTCTTTTCCACTCAAGACCAGTATACCGTATCCAAACAAATTTTGCCATTTTCCTAAAACATTTTCTTTTTTCGATTGATATTTCGGCGTCGTTACGTAAGTTTTTAATTTTTTTTCCATCGATTTTAATTTTATTAATTCCAGGCCACTGTCAATTCCGGGAATTATGTCAGTTCTCATGATCCGGGCTGTTAGTTTATCTGATGCAACGGATTTAAATTTTCTTATCAATTATGCAACACCAGGTTTAATTTAAATTTTTATGTTCTATTTCTCTTGTGCAGGATGATTCTTGTTGCTACTTGGTTGTTATCGGGAGGATGTCCATCGCCATCACGTAAATGATGTTCCTTGACTTTTGCCAATCCCCAACTAAAAATTCATTACCCCTACGTGATGGCATTGTAACGACGGACTACATCGTGGAGGCCTATTCAACTATCAGTTTACTCGGGAGGATGTCCATCGCCATCACGTAAATGATGTTCCTTGACTTTTGCCAATCCCCAACTAAAAATTCATTACCCCTACGTGATGGCATTGTAACGACGGACTACATCGTGGAGGCCTGCAGGTAAAAATACACTTATGTGTTGTATTTACGTTGTTACTTTTAACGCTACTCAGTTATTAGTCTTCGAATACGGTATATTATAATTTCACGCATTGATTTAAGATTTGCAGGTTCACTGGATCTGGTCGAACGTATTTTACATGTTCTTCTACTTCATTTTCGGGAGGATGTCCATTGGGAAACGAAGAACTATATCGTGGAAGCCTGATTGCCCCGTCTCGGGATTGTCGCTCGACATTTGTATTGTAAATATTAGACTTGTGTTTCGTTTTAAATGTAACATTATGTACTTAAATAAAAAATATTCGATTAAATAATGCTTTCTGATATATAACTGTATGCACTCACCGTCTTGCAACGGTTTATAATATCTCACAATCAATTTTCCAGGCAGGTAGTTGTTGCTGGTCTTGAGTGGATATCCCTTACTTACTACTATTTGATAAGCGACTTAGGAAATGTCCGCCACTTTAGAATTACTCCTTCCACGGAAGATTACTCCTTCCATTTGTGGGCGGAGTCACAATTACTCCTTCCATTTGTGGGCGGAGTTACAAACGAGAGAAGAGAACATCAGAACAAATTGACAAAAGACAATTGCACTGAATGGGAGTCGAACCAGCGACACTCCGATCCGAAGACAGGAGCGCTAACCAGTAGGCCATGGGGACTCGATGCGAGTCAAGAGAGAGCGAGCGCTATGGGCAGAGGCGAGCGCGCACTCACAGTAGAGAGCTTTAGAAATACCGTAATAATCCAAAGACAGTATACGCAATATAATTTCGTACAATATACGCAATATAATTTCGTTATAATTTCCTAAAATATTTTCTTTTTTCTTTCTTTCGATTGATATTTTGACGTCGTTACGTAAGTTTTTAATTTTTTTCCATCGATTTTAATTTTATTAATTCCAGGCCACTGTTAATTCCGGGAATTATGTCAGTTCTCATGATCCGGCCTGTTAGTTTATCTGATGCAACGGATTTAAATTTTCTTATCAATTATGCAACACCAGGTTTAATTTAATTCTATTTCTCTTGTGCAGGATGATTCTTGTTGCTACTTGGTTGTTATCGGGAGGATGTCCATCGCCATCACGTAAATGATGTTCCTTGACTTTTGCCAATCCCCAACTAAAAATTCATTACCCCTACGTGACGGCATTGTAACGACGGACTACATCGTGGAGGCCTGCAGGTAAAAATACACTTATGTGTTGTATTTACGTTGTTACTTTTAACGCTACTCAGTTATTAGTCTTCGAATACGGTATATTATAATTTCACGCATTGATTTAAGATTTGCAGGTTCACTGGATCTGGTCGAACGTATTTTACATGTTCTTCTACTTCATTTTCGGGAGGATGTCCATTGGGAAACGAAGAACTATATCGTGGAAGCCTGATTGCCCCGTCTCGGGATTGTCGCTCGACATTTGTATTGTAAATATTAGACTTGTGTTTCGTTTTAAATGTAACATTATGTACTTAAATAAAAAATATTCGATTAAATAATGCTTTCTGATATATAACTGTATGCACTCACCGTCTTGCAACGGTTTATAATATCTCACAATCAATTTTCCAGGCAGGTAGTTGTTGCTACTTGGTTATTGTCGGGAGGATGTCGATCGCCATCACGTAAATGATGTTCCTTGACTTTTGCCAATCCCCAACTAAAAATTCATTACCCCTACGTGATGGCTCTTCAACGACGGTTTACATCGTGGAGGCCTATTCAACTATCAGTTTACTCGGGAGGATGTCGATCGCCATCACGTAAATGATGTTCCTTGACTTTTGCCAATCCCTAACTAAAAATACATTACCCCTACGTGATGGCTCTGCAACGACGGTTTACATCGTGGAGGCCTATTCTACTATTGTCTGTCACTTTCTGTCTACACCAGACGTTTCATCCAACTGCAGGTAAAATAAACTTATGTTCTGTATTTTCGTTGAGAGATATCACACTGGTCATAAAACAGAGTGAGAGTGCACACTGTGAGTGGGAGAGCGCGCACATATCGCGTCTTTTCCACTCAAGACCAGTATACCGTATCCAAACAAATTTTGCCATTTTCCTAAAACATTTTCTTTTTTCGATTGATATTTCGGCGTCGTTACGTAAGTTTTTAATTTTTTTTCCATCGATTTTAATTTTATTAATTCCAGGCCACTGTCAATTCCGGGAATTATGTCAGTTCTCATGATCCGGGCTGTTAGTTTATCTGATGCAACGGATTTAAATTTTCTTATCAATTATGCAACACCAGGTTTAATTTAAATTTTTATGTTCTATTTCTCTTGTGCAGGATGATTCTTGTTGCTACTTGGTTGTTATCGGGAGGATGTCCATCGCCATCACGTAAATGATGTTCCTTGACTTTTGCCAATCCCCAACTAAAAATTCATTACCCCTACGTGATGGCATTGTAACGACGGACTACATCGTGGAGGCCTATTCAACTATCAGTTTACTCGGGAGGATGTCCATCGCCATCACGTAAATGATGTTCCTTGACTTTTGCCAATCCCCAACTAAAAATTCATTACCCCTACGTGATGGCATTGTAACGACGGACTACATCGTGGAGGCCTGCAGGTAAAAATACACTTATGTGTTGTATTTACGTTGTTACTTTTAACGCTACTCAGTTATTAGTCTTCGAATACGGTATATTATAATTTCACGCATTGATTTAAGATTTGCAGGTTCACTGGATCTGGTCGAACGTATTTTACATGTTCTTCTACTTCATTTTCGGGAGGATGTCCATTGGGAAACGAAGAACTATATCGTGGAAGCCTGATTGCCCCGTCTCGGGATTGTCGCTCGACATTTGTATTGTAAATATTAGACTTGTGTTTCGTTTTAAATGTAACATTATGTACTTAAATAAAAAATATTCGATTAAATAATGCTTTCTGATATATAACTGTATGCACTCACCGTCTTGCAACGGTTTATAATATCTCACAATCAATTTTCCAGGCAGGTAGTTGTTGCTACTTGGTTATTGTCGGGAGGATGTCGATCGCCATCACGTAAATGATGTTCCTTGACTTTTGCCAATCCCCAACTAAAAATTCATTACCCCTACGTGATGGCTCTTCAACGACAGTTTACATCGTGGAGGCCTATTCAACTATCAGTTTACTCGGGAGGATGTCGATCGCCATCACGTAAATGATGTTCCTTGACTTTTGCCAATCCCTAACTAAAAATACATTACCCCTACGTGATGGCTCTGCAACGACGGTTTACATCGTGGAGGCCTATTCTACTATTGTCTGTCACTTTCTGTCTACACCAGACGTTTCATCCAACTGCAGGTAAAATAAACTTATGTTCTGTATTTTCGTTGAGAGATATCACACTGGTCATAAAACAGAGCGAGAGTGCACACTGTGAGTGGGAGAGCGCGCACATATCGCGTCTTTTCCACTCAAGACCAGTATACCGTATCCAAACAAATTTTGCCATTTTCCTAAAACATTTTCTTTTTTCGATTGATATTTCGGCGTCGTTACGTAAGTTTTTAATTTTTTTTCCATCGATTTTAATTTTATTAATTCCAGGCCACTGTCAATTCCGGGAATTATGTCAGTTCTCATGATCCGGGCTGTTAGTTTATCTGATGCAACGGATTTAAATTTTCTTATCAATTATGCAACACCAGGTTTAATTTAAATTTTTATGTTCTATTTCTCTTGTGCAGGATGATTCTTGTTGCTACTTGGTTGTTATCGGGAGGATGTCCATCGCCATCACGTAAATGATGTTCCTTGACTTTTGCCAATCCCCAACTAAAAATTCATTACCCCTACGTGATGGCATTGTAACGACGGACTACATCGTGGAGGCCTATTCAACTATCAGTTTACTCGGGAGGATGTCCATCGCCATCACGTAAATGATGTTCCTTGACTTTTGCCAATCCCCAACTAAAAATTCATTACCCCTACGTGATGGCATTGTAACGACGGACTACATCGTGGAGGCCTGCAGGTAAAAATACACTTATGTGTTGTATTTACGTTGTTACTTTTAACGCTACTCAGTTATTAGTCTTCGAATACGGTATATTATAATTTCACGCATTGATTTAAGATTTGCAGGTTCACTGGATCTGGTCGAACGTATTTTACATGTTCTTCTACTTCATTTTCGGGAGGATGTCCATTGGGAAACGAAGAACTATATCGTGGAAGCCTGATTGCCCCGTCTCGGGATTGTCGCTCGACATTTGTATTGTAAATATTAGACTTGTGTTTCGTTTTAAATGTAACATTATGTACTTAAATAAAAAATATTCGATTAAATAATGCTTTCTGATATATAACTGTATGCACTCACCGTCTTGCAACGGTTTATAATATCTCACAATCAATTTTCCAGGCAGGTAGTTGTTGCTACTTGGTTATTGTCGGGAGGATGTCGATCGCCATCACGTAAATGATGTTCCTTGACTTTTGCCAATCCCCAACTAAAAATTCATTACCCCTACGTGATGGCTCTTCAACGACAGTTTACATCGTGGAGGCCTATTCAACTATCAGTTTACTCGGGAGGATGTCGATCGCCATCACGTAAATGATGTTCCTTGACTTTTGCCAATCCCTAACTAAAAATACATTACCCCTACGTGATGGCTCTGCAACGACGGTTTACATCGTGGAGGCCTATTCTACTATTGTCTGTCACTTTCTGTCTACACCAGACGTTTCATCCAACTGCAGGTAAAATAAACTTATGTTCTGTATTTTCGTTGAGAGATATCACACTGGTCATAAAACAGAGCGAGAGTGCACACTGTGAGTGGGAGAGCGCGCACATATCGCGTCTTTTCCACTCAAGACCAGTATACCGTATCCAAACAAATTTTGCCATTTTCCTAAAACATTTTCTTTTTTCGATTGATATTTCGGCGTCGTTACGTAAGTTTTTAATTTTTTTCCATCGATTTTAATTTTATTAATTCCAGGCCACTGTCAATTCCGGGAATTATGTCAGTTCTCATGATCCGGGCTGTTAGTTTATCTGATGCAACGGATTTAAATTTTCTTATCAATTATGCAACACCAGGTTTAATTTAAATTTTTATGTTCTATTTCTCTTGTGCAGGATGATTCTTGTTGCTACTTGGTTGTTATCGGGAGGATGTCCATCGCCATCACGTAAATGATGTTCCTTGACTTTTGCCAATCCCCAACTAAAAATTCATTACCCCTACGTGATGGCATTGTAACGACGGACTACATCGTGGAGGCCTATTCAACTATCAGTT
The DNA here is from genome assembly GCA_943737045.1 of Parapristionchus giblindavisi. Taxonomy (NCBI): domain Eukaryota; kingdom Metazoa; phylum Nematoda; class Chromadorea; order Rhabditida; family Diplogasteridae; genus Parapristionchus; species Parapristionchus giblindavisi. The sequence goes on along the minus strand of CALSFV010000077.1, from coordinate 78,062 downwards.
TACTCGGGAGGATGTCCATCGCCATCACGTAAATGATGTTCCTTGACTTTTGCCAATCCCCAACTAAAAATTCATTACCCCTACGTGATGGCATTGTAACGACGGACTACATCGTGGAGGCCTGCAGGTAAAAATACACTTATGTGTTGTATTTACGTTGTTACTTTTAACGCTACTCAGTTATTAGTCTTCGAATACGGTATATTATAATTTCACGCATTGATTTAAGATTTGCAGGTTCACTGGATCTGGTCGAACGTATTTTACATGTTCTTCTACTTCATTTTCGGGAGGATGTCCATTGGGAAACGAAGAACTATATCGTGGAAGCCTGATTGCCCCGTCTCGGGATTGTCGCTCGACATTTGTATTGTAAATATTAGACTTGTGTTTCGTTTTAAATGTAACATTATGTACTTAAATAAAAAATATTCGATTAAATAATGCTTTCTGATATATAACTGTATGCACTCACCGTCTTGCAACGGTTTATAATATCTCACAATCAATTTTCCAGGCAGGTAGTTGTTGCTACTTGGTTATTGTCGGGAGGATGTCGATCGCCATCACGTAAATGATGTTCCTTGACTTTTGCCAATCCCCAACTAAAAATTCATTACCCCTACGTGATGGCTCTTCAACGACGGTTTACATCGTGGAGGCCTATTCAACTATCAGTTTACTCGGGAGGATGTCGATCGCCATCACGTAAATGATGTTCCTTGACTTTTGCCAATCCCTAACTAAAAATACATTACCCCTACGTGATGGCTCTGCAACGACGGTTTACATCGTGGAGGCCTATTCTACTATTGTCTGTCACTTTCTGTCTACACCAGACGTTTCATCCAACTGCAGGTAAAATAAACTTATGTTCTGTATTTTCGTTGAGAGATATCACACTGGTCATAAAACAGAGTGAGAGTGCACACTGTGAGTGGGAGAGCGCGCACATATCGCGTCTTTTCCACTCAAGACCAGTATACCGTATCCAAACAAATTTTGCCATTTTCCTAAAACATTTTCTTTTTTCGATTGATATTTCGGCGTCGTTACGTAAGTTTTTAATTTTTTTTCCATCGATTTTAATTTTATTAATTCCAGGCCACTGTCAATTCCGGGAATTATGTCAGTTCTCATGATCCGGGCTGTTAGTTTATCTGATGCAACGGATTTAAATTTTCTTATCAATTATGCAACACCAGGTTTAATTTAAATTTTTATGTTCTATTTCTCTTGTGCAGGATGATTCTTGTTGCTACTTGGTTGTTATCGGGAGGATGTCCATCGCCATCACGTAAATGATGTTCCTTGACTTTTGCCAATCCCCAACTAAAAATTCATTACCCCTACGTGATGGCATTGTAACGACGGACTACATCGTGGAGGCCTATTCAACTATCAGTTTACTCGGGAGGATGTCCATCGCCATCACGTAAATGATGTTCCTTGACTTTTGCCAATCCCCAACTAAAAATTCATTACCCCTACGTGATGGCATTGTAACGACGGACTACATCGTGGAGGCCTGCAGGTAAAAATACACTTATGTGTTGTATTTACGTTGTTACTTTTAACGCTACTCAGTTATTAGTCTTCGAATACGGTATATTATAATTTCACGCATTGATTTAAGATTTGCAGGTTCACTGGATCTGGTCGAACGTATTTTACATGTTCTTCTACTTCATTTTCGGGAGGATGTCCATTGGGAAACGAAGAACTATATCGTGGAAGCCTGATTGCCCCGTCTCGGGATTGTCGCTCGACATTTGTATTGTAAATATTAGACTTGTGTTTCGTTTTAAATGTAACATTATGTACTTAAATAAAAAATATTCGATTAAATAATGCTTTCTGATATATAACTGTATGCACTCACCGTCTTGCAACGGTTTATAATATCTCACAATCAATTTTCCAGGCAGGTAGTTGTTGCTACTTGGTTATTGTCGGGAGGATGTCGATCGCCATCACGTAAATGATGTTCCTTGACTTTTGCCAATCCCCAACTAAAAATTCATTACCCCTACGTGATGGCTCTTCAACGACAGTTTACATCGTGGAGGCCTATTCAACTATCAGTTTACTCGGGAGGATGTCGATCGCCATCACGTAAATGATGTTCCTTGACTTTTGCCAATCCCTAACTAAAAATACATTACCCCTACGTGATGGCTCTGCAACGACGGTTTACATCGTGGAGGCCTATTCTACTATTGTCTGTCACTTTCTGTCTACACCAGACGTTTCATCCAACTGCAGGTAAAATAAACTTATGTTCTGTATTTTCGTTGAGAGATATCACACTGGTCATAAAACAGAGCGAGAGTGCACACTGTGAGTGGGAGAGCGCGCACATATCGCGTCTTTTCCACTCAAGACCAGTATACCGTATCCAAACAAATTTTGCCATTTTCCTAAAACATTTTCTTTTTTCGATTGATATTTCGGCGTCGTTACGTAAGTTTTTAATTTTTTTTCCATCGATTTTAATTTTATTAATTCCAGGCCACTGTCAATTCCGGGAATTATGTCAGTTCTCATGATCCGGGCTGTTAGTTTATCTGATGCAACGGATTTAAATTTTCTTATCAATTATGCAACACCAGGTTTAATTTAAATTTTTATGTTCTATTTCTCTTGTGCAGGATGATTCTTGTTGCTACTTGGTTGTTATCGGGAGGATGTCCATCGCCATCACGTAAATGATGTTCCTTGACTTTTGCCAATCCCCAACTAAAAATTCATTACCCCTACGTGATGGCATTGTAACGACGGACTACATCGTGGAGGCCTATTCAACTATCAGTTTACTCGGGAGGATGTCCATCGCCATCACGTAAATGATGTTCCTTGACTTTTGCCAATCCCCAACTAAAAATTCATTACCCCTACGTGATGGCATTGTAACGACGGACTACATCGTGGAGGCCTGCAGGTAAAAATACACTTATGTGTTGTATTTACGTTGTTACTTTTAACGCTACTCAGTTATTAGTCTTCGAATACGGTATATTATAATTTCAAGCATTGATTTAAGATTTGCAGGTTCACTGGATCTGGTCGAACGTATTTTACATGTTCTTCTACTTCATTTTCGGGAGGATGTCCATTGGGAAACGAAGAACTATATCGTGGGAGCCTGATTGCCCCGTCTCGGGATTGTCGCTCGACATTTGTATTGTAAATATTAGACTTGTGTTTCGTTTTAAATGTAACATTATGTACTTAAATAAAAAATATTCGATTAAATAATGCTGTCTGATATATAACTGTATGCACTCACCGTCTTGCAACGGTTTATAATATCTCACAATCAATTTTCCAGGCAGGTAGTTGTTGCTACTTGGTTATTGTCGGGAGGATGTCGATCGCCATCACGTAAATGATGTTCCTTGACTTTTGCCAATCCCAAACTAAAAATTCATTACCCCTACGTGATGGCTCTTCAACGACGGTTTACATCGTGGAGGCCTATTCAACTATCAGTTTACTCGGGAGGATGTCGATCGCCATCACGTAAATGATGTTCCTTGACTTTTGCCAATCCCTAACTAAAAATACATTACCCCTACGTGATGGCTCTGCAACGACGGTTTACATCGTGGAGGCCTATTCTACTATTGTCTGTCACTTTCTGTCTACACCAGACGTTTCATCCAACTGCAGGTAAAATAAACTTATGTTCTGTATTTTCGTTGTATGTTAACTAATAAAACATTTTATTAAAAATTAATGCCCACGTTGTATTTCAATGGCTACTAAACCAATGACATTGTTTTGCATATTGCATATATCAAAAAAAGAACATTATTTTTACATATTAAATAACTTCAATAGATTTAAGAGAGGGAGAGATAAGGTGAGAGGGAGAGTGTGAGGGAGGGGAGGGGAGACGGATAGAGAAGGGGAGAGGGTAGCTTACGAACTTAGTAGCATATGACCCCCAAAAACAATGGAGAATAATTTAGTAGCTCGTTGAAAGTCTACTCTCGAATTGCATTTAAATATTCATTCGCAAAAAATCTAACTCTCGAATTGCATTTAAATATTTATTCGCCCTATCACAAAATCGATATCAGTCATATGCCGGGAGAGGCGCCTAAAATATGGGGCAGAAGTCGTATACTCCCCAGTTTGACTTTCCGTTGATTATCCGACACTCTTGGCCCACTTCTTGAACATTCTCTAATTATGGTTTAATTTAGAGCAAAATCAGCGAAGGTTTATCCCGGGTTAGGATATCCTCCAGTCTACCACGATTCATCCCTTTAAAGACATTCAGGAAATCGGAATACTCTGTGTCATCTTGGTTTAGGGATTCGGAGGGCTAATGCACCGATGCACAGTTCATACGGTGTACGGTAGATAGGCGCTATTGACAAATTGTGCAACGGGAAATCTTCAAAGAATTCAATAGAAAAATCTTATTTTTCTGAGAGAGACATGACAGAAACAAACATTTTCTTCACGTTCGCTTCACTGTTTGTATGAGATCAATTTGCATATTTGTGCCAACTCTCTTGCTTCTTCTTCAACCTAACGTTTTTTTGCAATTACGAAAGCTTTAGAGTGATAGCTGAATAATTTGGTAGGTTAGGTTGAAGAATAACTTGACCAACTTAGTAATAACTCAGTTACTTTAATCAATACTCAATATAGTTCATACGGTGTACGGAAGATAGGCGCTATTGACAAATTGTGCAACGGGAAATCGTCAAAGAATTCAATAGAAAAATCTTATTTTTCTGAGAGAGACATGACAGAAACAAACATTTTCTTCACGTTCGCTTCACTGTTTGTATGAGATCAATTTGCATATTTGTGCCAACTCTCTTGCTTCTTCCTCAACCTAACGTTTTTTTGCAATTACGAAAGCTTTACGTATCGTTATATTAGCCTTAAGTGCCAACGCCGTAATCTCCGCGGTAATGACTGAGACGCGGCGGATGGGGTTACCGCGTAGGCACGTAAGCTAAATGTAGCGATGCATTAAAGTGATAGCTGAATAATTTGATAGGTTAGGTTGAAGAATAACTTGACCAACTTAGTAATAACTCAGTTTCATTAATCAATACTCAATACAGTTCATACGGTGTACGGTAGATAGGCGCTATTGACAAATTGTGCAACGGGAAATCTTCAAAGAATTCAATAGAAAAATCTTATTTTTCTGAGAGAGACATGACAGAAACAAACATTTTCTTCACGTTCGCTTCACTGTTTGTATGAGATCAATTTGCATATTTGTGCCAACTCTCTTGCTTCTTCTTCAACCTAACGTTTTTTTGCAATTACGAAAGCTTTAGAGTGATAGCTGAATAATTTGGTAGGTTAGGTTGAAGAATAACTTGACCAACTTAGTAATAACTCAGTTACATTAATCAATACTCAATATAGTTCATACGGTGTACGGTAGATAGGCGCAATTCATAAATTGTGCAACGGGAAATCTTCAAAGAATTCAATAGAAAAATCTTATTTTTTCTGAGAGAGACATGACAGAAACAAACATTTTCTTCACGTTCGCTTCACTGTTTGTATGAGATCAATTTGCATATTTGTGCCAACTCTCTTGCTTCTTCTTCAACCTAACGTTTTTTTGCAATTACGAAAGCTTTAGAGTGATAGCTGAATAATTTGGTAGGTTAGGTTGAAGAATAACTTGACCAACTTAGTAATAACTCAGTTTCATTAATCAATACTCAATACAGTTCATACGGTGTACGGTAGATAGGCGCTATTGACAAATTGTGCAACGGGAAATCTTCAAAGAATTCAATAGAAAAATCTTATTTTTCTGAGAGAGACATGACAGAAACAAACATTTTCTTCACGTTCGCTTCACTGTTTGTATGAGATCAATTTGCATATTTGTGCCAACTCTCTTGCTTCTTCTTCAACCTAACGTTTTTTTTGCAATTACGAAAGCTTTAGAGTGATAGCTGAATAATTTGGTAGGTTAGGTTGAAGAATAACTTGACCAACTTAGTAATAACTCAGTTACATTAATCAATACTCAATATAGTTCATACGGTGTACGGTAGATAGGCGCTATTGACAAATTGTGCAACGGGAAATCGTCAAACAATTCAATAGGAAAATCTTATTTTTCTGAGAGAGACATGACAGAAACAAACATTTTCTTCACGTTCGCTTCACTGTTTGTATGAGATCAATTTGCATATTTGTGCCAACTCTCTTGCTTCTTCTTCAACCTAACGTTTTTTTTGCAATTACGAAAGCTTTAGAGTGATAGCTGAATAATTTGGTAGGTTAGGTTGAAGAATAACTTGACCAACTTAGTAATAACTCAGTTACATTAATCAATACTCAATATAGTTCATACGGTGTACGGTAGATAGGCGCAATTCATAAATTGTGCAACGGGAAATCTTCAAAGAATTCAATAGAAAAATCTTATTTTTTCTGAGAGAGACATGACAGAAACAAACATTTTCTTCACGTTCGCTTCACTGTTTGTATGAGATCAATTTGCATATTTGTGCCAACTCTCTTGCTTCTTCTTCAACCTAACGTTTTTTTGCAATTACGAAAGCTTTAGAGTGATAGCTGAATAATTTGGTAGGTTAGGTTGAAGAATAACTTGACCAACTTAGTAATAACTCAGTTACATTAATCAATACTCAATATAGTTCATACGGTGTACGGTAGATAGGCGCTATTGACAAATTGTGCAATGGGAAATCTTCAAAGAATTCAATAAGAAAAATCTTATTTTTCTGAGAGAGACATGACAGAAACAAACATTTTCTTCACGTTCGCTTCACTGTTTGTATGAGATCAATTTGCATATTTGTGCCAACTCTCTTGCTTCTTCTTCAACCTAACGTTTTTTTGCAATTACGAAAGCTTTATGTATCGTTATATTAGCCTTAAGTGCCAACGCCGTAATCTCCGCGGTAATGACTGAGACGCGGCGGATGGGGTTACCGCGTAGGCACGTAAGCTAAATGTAGCGATGCATTAGAGTGATAGCTGCATAATTTGGTAGGTTAGGTTGAAGAATAACTTGACCAACTTAGTAATAACTCAGTTTCATTAATCAATACTCAATACAGTTCATACACTGACGGCAAACTCTCTCATATTTGAGTCATAGGTTATCTAACATGCGACAGTTAGAGACAGGTTATCTCATATGTGAGACAACTTAGTTAGCTTTCTCCAGTCCCCGTTACAATCTCGAGCGAGAGAGTATTATATAACGTGTATTTTTTGAGAGACTTTGGAGTAAGCTAACCTTTCCCTATGGCTGTCCAGTTAGACAACCTATATCTGAGAGAATTTGCCGTGAGTGTACGGTGTACGGTAGATAGGCGCTATTGACAAATTGTGCAACGGGAAATCTTCAAAGAATTCAATAGAAAAATCTTATTTTTCTGAGAGAGACATGACAGAAACAAACATTTTCTTCACGTTCGCTTCACTGTTTGTATGAGATCAATTTGCATATTTGTGCCAACTCTCTTGCTTCTTCTTCAACCTAACGTTTTTTTGCAATTACGAAAGCTTTAGAGTGATAGCTGAATAATTTGGTAGGTTAGGTTGAAGAATAACTTGACCAACTTAGTAATAACTCAGTTACATTAATCAATACTCAATATAGTTCATACGGTGTACGGTAGATAGGCGCTATTGACAAATTGTGCAATGGGAAATCTTCAAAGAATTCAATAAGAAAAATCTTATTTTTCTGAGAGAGACATGACAGAAACAAACATTTTCTTCACGTTCGCTTCACTGTTTGTATGAGATCAATTTGCATATTTGTGCCAACTCTCTTGCTTCTTCTTCAACCTAACGTTTTTTTGCAATTACGAAAGCTTTATGTATCGTTATATTAGCCTTAAGTGCCAACGCCGTAATCTCCGCGGTAATGACTGAGACGCGGCGGATGGGGTTACCGCGTAGGCACGTAAGCTAAATGTAGCGATGCATTAGAGTGATAGCTGCATAATTTGGTAGGTTAGGTTGAAGAATAACTTGACCAACTTAGTAATAACTCAGTTTCATTAATCAATACTCAATACAGTTCATACACTGACGGCAAACTCTCTCATATTTGAGTCATAGGTTATCTAACATGCGACAGTTAGAGACAGGTTATCTCATATGTGAGACAACTTAGTTAGCTTTCTCCAGTCCCCGTTACAATCTCGAGCGAGAGAGTATTATATAACGTGTATTTTTTGAGAGACTTTGGAGTAAGCTAACCTTTCCCTATGGCTGTCCAGTTAGACAACCTATATCTGAGAGAATTTGCCGTGAGTGTACGGTGTACGGTAGATAGGCGCTATTGACAAATTGTGCAACGGGAAATCTTCAAAGAATTCAATAGAAAAATCTTATTTTTCTGAGAGAGACATGACAGAAACAAACATTTTCTTCACGTTCGCTTCACTGTTTGTATGAGATCAATTTGCATATTTGTGCCAACTCTCTTGCTTCTTCTTCAACCTAACGTTTTTTTGCAATTACGAAAGCTTTAGAGTGATAGCTGAATAATTTGGTAGGTTAGGTTGAAGAATAACTTGACCAACTTAGTAATAACTCAGTTACTTTAATCAATACTCAATATAGTTCATACGGTGTACGGAAGATAGGCGCTATTGACAAATTGTGCAACGGGAAATCGTCAAAGAATTCAATAGAAAAATCTTATTTTTCTGAGAGAGACATGACAGAAACAAACATTTTCTTCACGTTCGCTTCACTGTTTGTATGAGATCAATTTGCATATTTGTGCCAACTCTCTTGCTTCTTCCTCAACCTAACGTTTTTTTGCAATTACGAAAGCTTTACGTATCGTTATATTAGCCTTAAGTGCCAACGCCGTAATCTCCGCGGTAATGACTGAGACGCGGCGGATGGGGTTACCGCGTAGGCACGTAAGCTAAATGTAGCGATGCATTAAAGTGATAGCTGAATAATTTGATAGGTTAGGTTGAAGAATAACTTGACCAACTTAGTAATAACTCAGTTTCATTAATCAATACTCAATACAGTTCATACGGTGTACGGTAGATAGGCGCTATTGACAAATTGTGCAACGGGAAATCTTCAAAGAATTCAATAGAAAAATCTTATTTTTCTGAGAGAGACATGACAGAAACAAACATTTTCTTCACGTTCGCTTCACTGTTTGTATGAGATCAATTTGCATATTTGTGCCAACTCTCTTGCTTCTTCTTCAACCTAACGTTTTTTTGCAATTACGAAAGCTTTAGAGTGATAGCTGAATAATTTGGTAGGTTAGGTTGAAGAATAACTTGACCAACTTAGTAATAACTCAGTTACATTAATCAATACTCAATATAGTTCATACGGTGTACGGTAGATAGGCGCAATTCATAAATTGTGCAACGGGAAATCTTCAAAGAATTCAATAGAAAAATCTTATTTTTTCTGAGAGAGACATGACAGAAACAAACATTTTCTTCACGTTCGCTTCACTGTTTGTATGAGATCAATTTGCATATTTGTGCCAACTCTCTTGCTTCTTCTTCAACCTAACGTTTTTTTGCAATTACGAAAGCTTTAGAGTGATAGCTGAATAATTTGGTAGGTTAGGTTCAAGAATAACTTGACCAACTTAGTAATAACTCAGTTACATTAATCAATACTCAATATAGTTCATACGGTGTACGGTAGATAGGCGCAATTCATAAATTGTGCAACGGGAAATCTTCAAAGAATTCAATATAAAAATCTTATTTTTCCGGAGAGAGACATGACAGAAACAAACATTTTCTTCACGTTCGCTTCACTGTTTGTATGAGATCAATTTGCATATTTGTGCCAACTCTCTTGCTTCTTCTTCAACCTAACGTTTTTTTTTGCAATTACGAAAGCTTTAGAGTGATAGCTGAATAATTTGGTAGGTTAGGTTGAAGAATAACTTGACCAACTTAGTAATAACTCAGTTACATTAATCAATACTCAATATAGTTCATACGGTGTACGGTAGATAGGCGCTATTGACAAATTGTGCAACGGGAAATCGTCAAAGAATTCAATAGAAAAATCTTATTTTTCTGAGAGAGACATGACAGAAACAAACATTTTCTTCACGTTCGCTTCACTGTTTGTATGAGATCAATTTGCATATTTGTGCCAACTCTCTTGCTTCTTCTTCAACCTAACGTTTTTTGCAATTACGAAAGCTTTAGAGTGATAACTGAATAATTTAGTTGGTTAGTTTGAAGAATAACTTGAACAACTCAGAAATAACTCAGTTACATTAATCAATACTCAATATAGTTCATACGGTGTACGGTAGATAGGCGCAATTCATAAATTGTGCAACGGGAAATCTTCAAAGAATTCAATAGAAAAATCTTATTTTTTCTGAGAGAGACATGACAGAAACAAACATTTTCTTCACGTTCGCTTCACTGTTTGTATGAGATCAATTTGCATATTTGTGCCAACTCTCTTGCTTCTTCTTCAACCTAACGTTTTTTTTGCAATTACGAAAGCTTTAGAGTGATAGCTGAATAATTTGGTAGGTTAGGTTGAAGAATAACTTGACCAACTTAGTAATAACTCAGTTACATTAATCAATACTCAATATAGTTCATACGGTGTACGGTAGATAGGCGCAATTCATAAATTGTGCAACGGGAAATCTTCAAAGAATTCAATAGAAAAATCTTATTTTTTCTGAGAGAGACATGACAGAAACAAACATTTTCTTCACGTTCGCTTCACTGTTTGTATGAGATCAATTTGCATATTTGTGCCAACTCTCTTGCTTCTTCTTCAACCTAACGTTTTTTTGCAATTACGAAAGCTTTAGAGTGATAGCTGAATAATTTGGTAGGTTAGGTTGAAGAATAACTTGACCAACTTAGTAATAACTCAGTTACATTAATCAATACTCAATATAGTTCATACGGTGTACGGTAGATAGGCGCAATTCATAAATTGTGCAACGGGAAATCTTCAAAGAATTCAATAGAAAAATCTTATTTTTTCTGAGAGAGACATGACGGAAACAAACATTTTCTTCACGCTCGCTTCACTGTTTGTATGAGATCAATTTGCATATTTGTGCCAACTCTCTTGCTTCTTCTTCAACCTAACGTTTTTTTGCAATTACGAAAGCTTTATGTATCGTTATATTAGCCTTAAGTGCCAACGCCGTAATCTCCGCGGTAATGACTGAGACGCGGCGGATGGGGTTACCGCGTAGGCACGTAAGCTAAATGTAGCGATGCATTAGAGTGATAGCTGCATAATTTGGTAGGTTAGGTTGAAGAATAACTTGACCAACTTAGTAATAACTCAGTTACATTAATCAATACTCAATATAGTTCATACGGTGTACGGTAGATAGGCGCAATTGACAAATTGTACACCTTGAAATCTTCAAAGAATTCAATAGAAAAATCTTATCTTTCTAAGATTTTAGTTAGAACATAAAATTTAAAAAATAACGATGACAAGGTATACGGTAGGTCTTTACTTTTGGCGATTTGTCAATCGCGTTGCGTACGCGTCACGCTCGTTACCATTCTTTTTCTTAGCAATTTGACGAATGCTATAGTGCCGTTAATCTGGCTAATCAATTAATAATTTGTATTGCGTCCTTCAGTCCTTTATTCCTTACTGTTTCAACCGTAACTTAATAACTTAGTAACTTAGTAACTTAGTCGACTAAATAACCCTAGTCACAACCTATTAATTTCTAACAGAATTAAATTACTGATAATTAAAAGAGAAAAATAGCAATGCGCGCAGCCTCCCCCCCCCCCCCCCCAGCGTACCCAACTACGAGATCGACGTTTCACAAATAAGCTATATGCATTAACAAAGGAAGAGTCCTCAATGGTAATTTGTCAGATTTCTTTTAATCTTATAAAAAGAAAAAAGGAAGAATCATAACTTCAAGTTAATTCAAAATAATTAATTCAATTAATTTATTTACGCCCGAGGCGCAAAAAATAATTAAAATTAAGAATAAACAAACCCAATTTGAGATTCGAATCGAACATGGCGTTTCTACCGAGGAAGTAGTTGTACGTTACCTTATCCGCCAATGAGAAAGATCTGAAAACAATCTATTGATTGATTTATTATGACGATTATTGATTGAGCATGCTATAGCCACATTGGTTATTGATTAAAGTATTATATACAGTATTTAAATTAAATTAAAACGACCGATGATGATTCATAATCTCTCTATATATATAATCTAAAGTTAATAATAATAATATTTATACGTATTCATGAATATATAATGAAACGCGTGTGATTAAAAAAGAACAGTTATCAGTGTACGTACTTTTGCAGGGATTCCGAATTATCGATCGTTCGAATGAGTGGCTTCAGCAGGTTCAGTTTGTTGATCTACAATAACAAACAATATACAAATTTTTCATGATTTCAATCAATAAAATCTTATTTACTTTTTAATTCTCGCTCACCTTGAAATATATTCGAAACAATTGATTGGTCATGTTCAGGATGGCGATCTTCTTCGAAACCGAGAGATCACGACTGCAAACAGACAGTTTTGATACTGTTCCATCCGTTTTCTTCCAGTTGAGGCTCTTATTTATTTAATTATTGTTTCCATCACGTTTGGCAAATCAATAAAGATTCAACTATGCAATGCACCAACTAAATTACATCAGTCGCACACATATTTGGAGTAAATAAATCAATCAATAAATCAATAAATCTTGAATCAATCAATACTCACGGATCAGTAATGCATGCTCGATAGCTCTCCATGATGAATGATGCACATTGCTCATAGTACGACGCGTCCTTGTCCTCCTCATCTCGTTCGCCCAATTCATCCGCCTAAACATTCACTTTTCTTTTTATTTATTTATTTTTTAATTTTTTTAATGACACAACACAAGCTAATTTTGCTCTTTGTATTGCCAATACTCTCTCGTAGAGAAGAAAAACGAGAGAGTGTGGCCAGAGCGGAGAGTTTCAAATTAGCTCGGGTGCGACTTTAATTTTTTTTTAAAATTGTTCGTTTAATCGATTTCAAAATCCGGTCAGGTTTTTCGATTTTTGTCAAATTTGGCTCAAAATACGGTCAGGTTTTTCGATTTTTGTGAAATTTTGGCTCAAAATCCGGTCAGGCTTGGTACTTTGTAACATACTTTTCGACCTATGATAATAACGCACCATTTTAGCCGTATTCCTCAGATCCGTGCACAGCTGATAGAAGATGGGCAGGAACCAGTTACAGTCTTTGCATTTACGCAGAATGTCCTCCGTGAATCTACGCATGATCTACAATAGAAATTATGAAATGAAATGAAGATCATCAAATCGCTCTTTATTTATTTATTTTCACTCTGTAATCACATCTTATTCATTTTACTCGGATTAAACAATATAACAAACATGCTGGTTATTTTTTTCGTGATTGCGAGCCGCAATTTGCGACGGATGACTTGACTTTCCGAAACCTGACTCAGGTAAACACCAATAGACCACAATAAAATGCCCATAGATTAATTTATTTTTGCAACATTACATAATTTAAACATTAATGTACATGTAGATCTCTGTGTATTACTTTTAACTATTATTAATTTAATAATCGATAGCATGTCGTTATCGTAATACCTGTGTGTGGACATCGTACGCCGATTCGTAGTTCCCATCGACGTGAATATCGTGAAGCACCTACAAAGACAATCGTAGACCGTAACCCGACTGGTCACGCACTCACTAACGTAACCCAAAGATACCGTTAAAAAACTACCGTAATCCATCGAATAACAATAATTATCGAAACACAACAAATAACAAAAAGTACAGTAATCTATCGAATACCGTACCTGAAGATGGAGTACGGCTATCGCGTCAAACGCGTCGTCCTGTAGGAATGGTCGATCACGTTGCGAACCGAGTTTGGAGACCTATAAATTGATAAAGTAGCTAAGATTATGCGTTAAATACAGTCTTATTGATATTATTATTATTATTATTATTATTATTATTATTATTATTCACCATATGCCGAATAGCTACGTTACAACTTTACAAAATGCGGTTTTCCACAAAAAAAAATAGAAAAAGCGGTCGGGTATTCAAAAAAAAAAATCCAAAATGCGGTCAGGCATCGTAGTTTGCAACGTACTTTTCCATTTTTCACTAACAAACATATGACTGATGAGTTCTTTTATGTGCAGCTACAAGAAATCGCTGGCACTCTTAATATTTGTCAGATACAGTACGGACACATATTAATACTAATACTTGAGTGGTTTGCTATTGATTGTTTGAATAGTGTGTGCAAAGAGAATGATGGTAAGAGTAGTGTACGTGCAGAGTTGTTCATGAAATATATTTATGCTCCAGTAGAGTGGTTATATACTGAACACGATTAAGGGTGGATGGAAAGTAGAAGATCAACTTACGTGCAGAAATGAATAGTTTGCATGGGCACCGTTGATTGAGAGGAGACGACCGGCGACCTATGATATATTGTAATTAATAAAAATAATTACTTTATATTATTTAAAAAATATGCACCAATCCTTGCACAAATTTTAAAAAAATAATCAAGTTTTTAGACGAAATAGACGAGATTATATTTTAATTCGTTAAAATGATATTTTAAGGCCATGAGCAGTTTACCTCAGCATGTTCCCAATCCCATTTGCCCAGAAGCTCGTCGAGTGTGTCAAAATAGTCGGAAACGCTCTTGATCCGTTCGGCGTACCATTCAGCCGACCTGACCATAGTGGACACTGGAATAAACAAGGATCTAGAGGGCTTAGCAACGTGAAAACAGTACCAAACGAATCGTACAAGTGATCAGCATCGAAATAAACAACAAAACTTATATTGTACGAAAGGAAAACTCAACAAATTAAATTTAAACTGAAAAAAATTCAAAACGAAACATTAAATGACTACGACAGAAACGACATATTCCGTGAATTTTTCCTACATTTAGCGCTCAAATAGAATGACGTCACAGCCTCGGAACTTGGGGCAATTCAAAAAATAATATTTTGAAAATTATTTGTGCCTTTTTATCAATTTGTTAATCAATATAATTATTAAGGTATATCGCTAGGCTCGATTTTCCGTCAAAAGGAAAGTGCGTCACTGATTGAAGAGGTATGCATTGACGTTTTGTATGAGCCCTAAATATGGTACAACTATCGTTGAATCTTGCCATAATCACCGTTCGTTTCAACCGTACACGTTTAATCCACTTTCTGTTCTGCCTCTATCTCTCCTCCCTTCTGTTTGTGCACCGAACTCTATCTGATTACTATTGGTTGTACATTTCTGCCTCTCTCCCTCTACCTCTTCTACTCCCATTCGCGAACTAACTATCTCTCTCTGTTCCTCCAACTGATAAGATAAGCCTTGTTTTCACGGTGCTTCCCGTGCTTTCGCACTCTAGACATTGTCTGATAAACAACCAGAATGTTCTGTGCTCTATGATTTCCAGTATCACGCTTACTCTCTTTTTTTTCTCGTAACTTCCATACAATTCTTCAACGTGTTTTGTGCATATTTTTCCTTTTTTTGACAAGTTCCCATAGATTCTATAGTATCATTGCGATTTCCAATGGGAACCTAACTAAGGTATAATCGTAGTTGTAATCAAGGCGTGACAAAATAGAGTTAGAGAGCTTTATATCCCGTAATGTAGAAATCTACTACTGTTCTCACGATAGAATTCTCAATTTCTCTTTCAATCTCTCTCTCTCTCTCTCTCTCTCTCTTTCTCTCTCTCCCTCTCCCCCTCTCCCTCTCTCTCGCTAACCTCCCTTAAAGCTCCCGTGCGATTACTATCGATCCGCTCTATATTTGTAGTTAATTTTTTACATATGTACTTAACTTTGCAACAAAATTGTGCGCTTGTTTCTTCTAGTAGTAATTTCTAGGGAGATAAATGCAATTCCCGGCTAGGTCGACTTGGTGCCAGCAATAAATAAATAAATAAATAACAATGCTAAACGTAAAATAGAGATACCAAACGTATTACAATTCTCTGTTTGTGTTCACCATCGATATATGATCTATAATCTATAAAAAGAACAACTGATGTTGTAGTAGTAATAACTCTGGGGATAGATTGGGTCAGAGTGAATGGAATTCGACCTGACGACGACGGCCCACTCTCGTATCATTCAGTAGAAAGCAAGACAGGTGTCAGCTGTGATTGGGGAGGGAGAGAGAGAGAGAGGGAAAGGGAGGAGAGAGGGGGAGAAAGAGAGGAGAGAGGGAGAGAGAAAGTGTTTGGATCATGTCTTACTCTACTGCTCGTATTCTCCCATTTCCCCCCGTACGCTGTGTCGACACATTCAGTCCATTTCGCTTGAACACCTCTCACAACGATTACTCTCTATCTCTCTCTCTCTCTCTCTATCTCTCTCTCTCTATCTCTCTCTCTCTATCTCGCCCTCGCTCTATCTCTCTCTCTCCCTCTCTCCCTCTCTCTCCCTCCTCTATCTCTCTCTATCTCTCTCTCTCCCTTTCTCTCTCTCCCTCCCTTCCTCTCCCCCTTTCTCCCTTCTCCTCCCCCCTCTCCCTCTTCCTCCTCCCCTCCCCTTCTCTCCCCATAAGAGTGTTATTTGGCCCCGAGCCAAGAGTGTCCGGTAGTGGTTGTGTTATGGTAGATGTGGACGAATTGTCTCCCCTCCTCCTCTCTCATCCCTCCCTCTACTATCTCTCTCTCTCTCACTCTCTCTCTCCCCTCCTCCCCCCTCCCTATCCCTCCCCACCTTCTAAACGCTCACTCGACGTTCTTCTAGTATTCGTCTTCCTTGTTCGCACATTTCTATTTTTTTCGATTGATCTTTCTGTGCTTTCAAAAGGTGTTGTAGCTTGATCGTAAGGGCTTTAAATGGCTGGTCCTGTCATTACATTTATGTCTAATTGGCACGTCTGGCTAATCGTGCACGATTAATCGATGTATGCCGTATGCGCTTGACTACTGATTACTACTACCGCCCCGATGGCAATGTCTTCTATGTCCCTCTCTCTGGTTTAACCATGTCTGTAATTATGCCTGGAGAGCGATTATTAAATAATTAAATAATCGGACATGTGTTTATCAGATTCTTCTGATGACCCAGGTGATGCACCATCACCATTCATTTACGTCGCCCTCACAGGATTTTATTTATATATTGGGTCGATCCTCACATTGAGAGGGTATGAAAATGTAAATCCAAACCAGCTGAAAATGTGTCAGACTCGAGTCTAGTATAGTCTCGATATTGGGACAGAGGTGATGATATGGAGGTGGATAATATGAAGTCACTTAGTGTTACAAGCGGTGTCCCACAGGGTTCCGTTTTGGGACCACTTCTTTTCCTCATATATACCTCGGAAATTCCTTCCCTAGCCCAACAAAACGGAGTTGTAGCTAGAATGTACGCAGATGATATAAAAATTTATCGCTCTTTTGAAGCTGGTGATTCCCCGTTACATCTACAAACAGCAATTGATACCATTGTAAAATGGTCAGATGAATGGCAACTTCCACTCGCTGCACATAAATGTAATTCGCTGCACCTAGGTAGATCTAACCCTATGCGAAAATACATTATCGGAACATCATCGCTAGAACAGAGGGATTTGGTTAAGGATCTTGGCTTCCTCATTCAGAAGACCCTAACTTTCTCTACCCACAGCAGGCAAACAGCTGCAAAAGCGAAAACTGCATGCCACATAATCCTAAGAGCTCTGCGCACCAAAAATGCAACCACCCTAGTAAAAACTTATTCAATATATATAAGGCCCATACTTGAAAGTGCATCTACAGTTTTTAATCCATACCAAAAAGGTGACAAAAAGATCTTAGAACGAGTACAGAATTATTTCACTAGACGAGTATTCAAGCGCTGTTTTAATGCAGCGTGGGATTCAATGCCGAAAGTTTCCCTTAGGAATAAACAACTAAATTTAGACACTCTTGAAAAGCGTAGAGAAGAAATAGATATCAAAGCTGCAATGAAATTTATCAGAGGTAAATAGGATCTCAAATGTGAAACCTCACTACTTTCGCCCTTATATCACACATAATGGTC